>CASBPS010000213.1:5000-90000 GCA_949126835.1 Anisus vortex
TGACAAGAAGATTTGTGGTTTTAGCTTCTCTTTTGGCCGTAACACAGCAGATTTATGGTTTTGGCTCTCTCCACAAACCGTACAACGACTTGAATAGCAGATTTCTAGTTTTGGCTTCTTTTCTGGCCGTACAAGGACTTAAAAAGCAGATTTGTTGTTTTGGCTTCTCAACAAACCGTACAACGACTTGACTAGCAGATTTGTGGTAATGGTGCTTCTGTTCTGGCCGTACAACGACTTGAATAGCAGATTTGTGGTTTTGGCTTCTCTTTTCGCCGTAATACAGCAGATTTGTGGTTTTGGCTTCTCTACTGGCCGTACAAAAGCAGATTTGTGGTTTTGGCTTCTCCAGAAACCGTACAACGACTGTAAAAGCAGATTTCTGGTTTTTGCTTCTCTTTTGGCCTTAAAACAGCAGATTTGTGGTTTTGGCTTCTTTTCTGGCCGTACAAAAGCAGATTTGTGGTTTTGGCTTTTTTTCTGGCCGTACAACGACTTGAAAAGAAGATTTCTTGTTTTGGCTTCTTTTCTAACCGTAAAACAGCAGATTTGTGGTTTTGGCTTCTCTACTGGCCGTACAAAAGCAGATTTGTGGTTTTGGCGTTTCCACAGTCCGTACAACGACTTGAATAGCAGATTTCTTGTTTTGGCTCCTTTTCTGGCCGTACAACGACTTGAAAAGAAGATTTGTGGTTTCAGCTTCTCTTTTGGCCGTAACACAGCAGATTTGTGGTTTTGGCTCTCTCCACAAACCGTACAAGGACTTGAATAGCAGATTTCTAGTTTTGGCTTCTTTTCTGGCCGTACAAGGACTTGACTAGCAGATTTGTGGTAATGGTGCTTCTGTTCTGGCCGTACAACGACTTGAATAGCAGATTTGTGGTTTTGGCTTCTTTTTTCGCCGTAATACAGCAGATTTGTGGTTTTGGCTTCTCTACTGGCCGTACAAAAGCAGATTTCTGGTTTTTGCTTCTCTTTTGGCCTTAAAACAGCAGATTTGTGGTTTTGGCTCCTTTTCTGGCCGTACAAAAGCAGATTTGTGGATTTGGCTTTTGGTACAACGACTTGAATAGCAGATTTCTTGTTTTGGCTTCTTTTATGGTCGTAAAACAGCAGATTTATGGTTTTGGCTCTCTCCACAAACCGTACAACGACTTGAATAGCAGATTTCTAGTTTTGGCTTCTTATCTGGCCGTACAAGGACTTAAAAAGCAGATTTGTTGTTTTGGCTTCTCCACAAACCGTACAACGACTTGACTAGCAGATTTGTGGTAATGGTGCTTCTGTTCTGGCCGTACAACGACTTGAATAGCAGATTTGTGGTTTTAGCTTCTCTTTTCGCCGTAATACAGCAGATTTGTGGTTTTGGCTTCTCTACTGGCCGTACAAAAGCAGATTTGTGGTTTTGGCTTCTCCAGAAACCGTACAACGACTTGAAAAGCAGATTTCTGGTTTTGTCTCCTTTTCTAACCGTAAAACAGCAGATTTGTGGTTTTGGCTTCTCTACTGGCCGTACAAAAGCAGATTTGTGGTTTTGGCGTTTCCACAGTCCGTACAACGACTTGAATAGCAGATTTCTTGTTTTGGCTTCTTTTCTAACCGTAAAACAGCAGATTTGTGGTTTTGGCTTCTCTACTGGCCGTACAAAAGCAGATTTGTGGTTTTGGCGTTTCCACAGTCCGTACAACGACTTGAATAGCAGATTTCTTGTTTTGGCTCCTTTTCTGGCCGTACAACGACTTGAAAAGAAGATTTGTGGTTTCAGCTTCTCTTTTGGCCGTAACACAGCAGATTTGTGGTTTTGGCTCTCTCCACAAACCGTACAACGACTTGAATAGCAGATTTCTAGTTTTGGCTTCTTTTCTGGCCGTACAAGGACTTGACTAGCAGATTTGTGGTAATGGTGCTTCTGTTCTGGCCGTACAACGACTTGAATAGCAGATTTGTGGTTTTGGCTTCTTTTTTCGCCGTAATACAGCAGATTTGTGGTTTTGGCTTCTCTACTGGCCGTACAAAAGCAGATTTCTGGTTTTTGCTTCTCTTTTGGCCTTAAAACAGCAGATTTGTGGTTTTGGCTCCTTTTCTGGCCGTACAAAAGCAGATTTGTGGATTTGGCTTTTGGTACAACGATTTGAATAGCAGATTTCTTGTTTTGGCTTCTTTTATGGTCGTAAAACAGCAGATTTATGGTTTTGGCTCTCTCCACAAACCGTACAACGACTTGAATAGCAGATTTCTAGTTTTGGCTTCTTATCTGGCCGTACAAGGACTTAAAAAGCAGATTTGTTGTTTTGGCTTCTCCACAAACCGTACAACGACTTGACTAGCAGATTTGTGGTAATGGTGCTTCTGTTCTGGCCGTACAACGACTTGAATAGCAGATTTGTGGTTTTAGCTTCTCTTTTCGCCGTAATACAGCAGATTTGTGGTTTTGGCTTCTCTACTGGCCGTACAAAAGCAGATTTGTGGTTTTGGCTTCTCCAGAAACCGTACAACGACTTGAAAAGCAGAATTCTGGTTTTGGCTCCTTTTCTGGCCGTACAAAAGCAGATTTGTGGTTTTGGCTTCTCCAGAAACCGTACAACGACTTGAAAAGCAGATTTCTGGTTTTGGCTCCTATTCTGGCCGTACAAAAGCAGATTTGTGGTTTTGGCTTTTGCACAATCCGTACAACGACTTGAATAGCAGATTTCTTGTTTTGGCTTCTTTTCTAACCGTAAAACAGCAGATTTGTGGTTTTGGCTTCTCTACTGGCCGTACAAAAGCAGATTTGTGGTTTTGGCGTTTCCACAGTCCGTACAACGACTTGAATAGCAGATTTGTTGTTTTGGCTTCTCAACAAACCGTACAACGACTTGACTAGCAGATTTGTGGTAATGGTGCTTCTGTTCTGGCCGTACAACGACTAGAATAGCAGATTTGTGGTTTTGGCATCTCTTTTCGCCGTAATACAGCAGATTTGTGGTTTTGGCTTCTCTACTGGCCGTACAAAAGCAGATTTGTGGTTTTGGCTTTTCCACAATCCGTACAATGACTTGAATAGCAGATTTCTTGTTTTGGCTCCTTTTCTGGCCGTACAACGACTTGAAAAGAAGATTTGTGGTTTTAGCTTCTCTTTTGGCCGTAACACAGCAGATTTATGGTTTTGGCTTCTCTTTTGGCCGTAAAACAGCAGATTTGTGGTTTTGGCTCCTTTTCTGGCCGTAAAACAGCAGATTTCTGGTTTTGGCTTTTTTTCTGGCTGTACAACGACTTGAAAAGAAGATTTGTGGTTTCAGCTTCTCTTTTGGCCGTAACACAGCAGATTTGTGGTTTTGGCTCTCTCCACAAACCGTACAACGACTTGAATAGCAGATTTCTTGTTTTGGCTTCTTTTCTGGCCGTACAAGGACTTAAAAAGCAGATTTGTTGTTTTGGCTTCTCCACAATCCGTACAACGACTTGACTAGCAGATTTGTGGTAATGGTGCTTCTGTTCTGGCCGTACAACGACTTGAATAGCAGATTTGGTGTTTTGGCTTCTCTTTTCGCCGTAATACAGCAGATTTGTGGTTCTGGCTTCTCTACTAGCCGTACAAAAGCAGATTTGTGGTTTTGGCTTCTCCAGAAACCGTACAACGACTTGAAAAGCAGATTTCTGGTTTTGGCCCTTTTTCTGGCCGTACAAAAGCAGATTTGTGGTTTTGGCTTTTCCACAATCCGTACAACGACTTGAATAGCAGATTTGTGGTAATGGTGCTTCTGTTCTGGCCGTACAACGACTTGAATAGCAGATTTCTTGTTTTGGCTTCTTTTCTGGCCGTACAAGGACTTAAAAAGCAGATTTGTTGTTTTAGCTTCTCAACAAACCGTACAACGACTTGACTAGCAGATTTGTGGTAATGGTGCTTCTGTTCTGGCCGTACAACGACTTGAATAGCAGATTTGTGGTTTTGGCTTCTCTTTTCGCCGTAATACAGCAGATTTGTGGTTTTGGCTTCTCTACTGGCCGTACAAAAGCAGATTTGTGGTTTTGGCTTCTCCAGAAACCGTACAACGACTGTAAAAGCAGATTTCTGGTTTTTGCTTCTCTTTTGGCCTTAAAACAGCAGATTTGTAGTTTTGGCTTCTTTTCTGGCCGTACAAAAGCAGATTTGTGGTTTTGGCTTTTTTCTGGCCGTACAACGACTTGAAAAGAAGATTTGTGGTTTCAGCTTCTCTTTTGGCCGTATCACAGCAGATTTGTGGTTTTGGCTCTCTCCACAAACCGTACAACGACTTGAATAGCAGATTTCTTGTTTTGGCTTCTTTTCTGGCCGTACAAGGACTTAAAAAGCAGTATTGTTGTTTTGGCTTCTCCACAAACCGTACAAGTTTTGACTAACAGATTTGTGGTAATGGTGCTTCTGTTCTGGCCGTACAACGACTTGAATAGCAGATTTGTGGTTTTGGCTTCTCTTTTCGCCGTAATACAGCAGATTTGTGGTTTTGGCTTCTCTACTGGCCGTACAAAAGCAGATTTGTGGTTTTGGCTTCTCCAGAAACCGTACAACGACTGTAAAAGCAGATTTCTGGTTTTTGCTTCTCTTTTGGCCTTAAAACAGCAGATTTGTGGTTTTGGCTCCTTTTCTGGCCGTACAAAAGCAGATTTGTGGATTTGGCTTTTGGTACAACGACTTGAATAGCAGATTTCTTGTTTTGGCTTCTTTTATGGTCGTAAAACAGCAGATTTATGGTTTTGGCTCTCTCCACAATACGTACAACGACTTGAATAGCAGATTTCTAGTTTTGGCTTCTTATTTTGCCGTACAAGGACTTAAAAAGCAGATTTGTTGTTTTGGCTTCTCCACAAACCGTACAACGACTTGACTAGCAGATTTGTGGTAATGGTGCTTCTGTTCTGGCCGTACAACGACTTGAAAAGCAGATTTCTGGTTTTGGCTCCTTTTCTGGCCGTACAAAAGCAGATTTGTGGTTTTGGCTTTTCCACAATCCGTACAACGACTTGAATGGCAGATTTCTTGTTTTGGCTTCTTTTCTAACCGTAAAACAGCAGATTTGTGGTTTTGGCTTCTCTACTGGCCGTACAAAAGCAGATTTGTGGTTTTGGCGTTTCCACAGTCCGTACAACGACTTGAATAGCAGATTTCTTGTTTTGGCTCCTTTTCTGGCCGTACAACGAATTGAAAAGAAGATTTGTGGTTTCAGCTTCTCTTTTGGCCGTAACACAGCAGATTTGTGGTTTTGGCTCTCTCCACAAACCGTACAACGACTTGAATAGCAGATTTCTAGTTTTGGCTTCTTTTCTGGCCGTACAAGGACTTGACTAGCAGATTTGTGGTAATGGTGCTTCTGTTCTGGCCGTACAGCGACTTGAATAGCAGATTTGTGGTTTTGGCTTCTCTTTTCGCCGTAATACAGCAGATTTGTGGTTTTGGCTTCTCTACTGGCCGTACAAAAGCAGATTTGTGGTTTTGTCTTCTCCAGAAACCGTACAACGACTGTAAAAGCAGATTTCTGGTTTTTGCTTCTCTTTTGGCCTTAAAACAGCAGATTTGTGGTTTTGGCATCTTCTCTGGCCGTACAAAAGCAGATTTGTGGTTTTTGCTTTTGGTACAACGACTTGAATAGCAGATTTCTTGTTTTGGCTTCTTTTCTGGCCGTACAACGACTTGACAAGAAGATTTGTGGTTTTAGCTTCTCTTTTGGCCGTAACACAGCAGATTTATGGTTTTGGCTCTCTCCACAAACCGTACAACGACTTGAATAGCAGATTTCTAGTTTTGGCTTCTTTTCTGGCCGTACAAGGACTTAAAAAGCAGATTTGTTGTTTTGGCTTCTCAACAAACCGTACAACGACTTGACTAGCAGATTTTTGGTAATGGTGCTTCTGTTCTGGCCGTACAACAACTTAAAAAGCAGATTTCTGGTTTTGGCTCCTTTTCTGGCCGTACAAAAGCAGATTTGTGGTTTTGGCTTTTCCACAATCCGTACAACGACTTGAATGGCAGATTTCTTGTTTTGCCTTCTTTTCTAACCGTAAAACAGCAGATTTGTGGTTTTGGCTTCTCTACTGGCCGTACAAAAGCAGATTTGTGGTTTTGGCGTTTCCACAGTCCGTACAACGACTTGAATAGCAGATTTCTTGTTTTGGCTCCTTTTCTGGCCTTACAACGACTTGAAAAAAAGATTTGTGGTTTCAGCTTCTCTTTTGGCCGTAACACAGCAGATTTGTGGTTTTGGCTCTCTCCACAAACCGTACAACGACTTGAATAGAAGATTTCTAGTTTTGGCTTCTTTTCTGGCCGTACAAGGACTTGACTAGCAGATTTGTGGTAATGGTGCTTCTGTTCTGGCCGTACAACGACTTGAATAGCAGATTTGTGGTTTTGGCTTCTCTTTTCGCCGTAATACAGCAGATATGTGGTTTTGGCTTCTCTACTGGCCGTACAAAAGCAGATTTGTGGTTTTGTCTTCTCCAGAAACCGTACAACGACTGTAAAAGCAGATTTCTGGTTTTTGCTTCTCTTTTGGCCTTAAAACAGCAGATTTGTGGTTTTGGCTTCTTCTCTGGCCGTACAAAAGCAGATTTGTGGTTTTTGCTTTTGGTACAACGACTTGAATAGCAGATTTCTAGTTTTGGCTTCTTATCTGGCCGTACAAGGACTTAAAAAGCAGATTTGTGGTTTTGGCTCCTTTTCTGGCCGTAAAACAGCAGATTTCTGGTTTTGGCTTTTTTTCTGGCCGTACAACGACTTGAAAAGAAGATTTGTGGTTTCAACATCTCTTTTGGCCGTAACACAGCAGATTTGTGGTTTTGGCTCTCTCCACAAACCGTACAACGACTTGAATAGCAGATTTCTAGTTTTGGCTTATTTTCTGGCCGTACAAGGACTTAAAAAGCAGATTTGTTGTTTTGGCTTCTTCACAAACCGTACAACGACTTGACTAGCAGATTTGTGGTAATGGTGCTTCTGTTCTGGCCGTACAACGACTTGAATAGCAGATTTGTGGTTTTATTTCTCTACTGGCCGTACAAAAGCAGATTTGTGGTTTTGGCTTCTCTAGAAACCGTACAACGACTTGAAAAGCAGATTTCTGGTTTTAGCTCCTTTTCTGGCCGTACAAAAGCAGATTTGTGGTTTTGGCTTTTCTACAATCCGTACAACGACTTGAATAGCAGATTTCTTGTTTTGGCTTTTTTTCTGGCCGTACAACGACTTGAAAAGAAGATTTGTGGTTTCAGCTTCTCTTTTGGCCGTAACACAGCAGATTTGTGGTTTTGGCTTCTCTTTTGGCCGTAAAACAGCTGATTTGTGGTTTTGGCTCCTTTTCTGGCCGTACAAAAGCAGATTTGTGGTTTTGTCTTCTCCAGAAACCGTACAACGACTGTAAAAGCAGATTTCTGGTTTTTGCTTCTCTTTTGGCCTTAAAACAGCAGATTTGTGGTTTTGGCATCTTCTCTGGCCGTACAAAAGCAGATTTGTGGTTTTTGCTTTTGGTACAACGACTTGAATAGCAGATTTCTTGTTTTGGCTTCTTTTCTGGCCGTACAACGACTTGACAAGAAGATTTGTGGTTTTAGCTTCTCTTTTGGCCGTAACACAGCAGATTTATGGTTTTGGCTCTCTCCACAAACCGTACAACGACTTGAATAGCAGATTTCTAGTTTTGGCTTCTTTTCTGGCCGTACAAGGACTTAAAAAGCAGATTTGTTGTTTTGGCTTCTCAACAAACCGTACAACGACTTGACTAGCAGATTTTTGGTAATGGTGCTTCTGTTCTGGCCGTACAACAACTTAAAAAGCAGATTTCTGGTTTTGGCTCCTTTTCTGGCCGTACAAAAGCAGATTTGTGGTTTTGGCTTTTCCACAATCCGTACAACGACTTGAATGGCAGATTTCTTGTTTTGCCTTCTTTTCTAACCGTAAAACAGCAGATTTGTGGTTTTGGCTTCTCTACTGGCCGTACAAAAGCAGATTTGTGGTTTTGGCGTTTCCACAGTCCGTACAACGACTTGAATAGCAGATTTCTTGTTTTGGCTCCTTTTCTGGCCTTACAACGACTTGAAAAAAAGATTTGTGGTTTCAGCTTCTCTTTTGGCCGTAACACAGCAGATTTGTGGTTTTGGCTCTCTCCACAAACCGTACAACGACTTGAATAGAAGATTTCTAGTTTTGGCTTCTTTTCTGGCCGTACAAGGACTTGACTAGCAGATTTGTGGTAATGGTGCTTCTGTTCTGGCCGTACAACGACTTGAATAGCAGATTTGTGGTTTTGGCTTCTCTTTTCGCCGTAATACAGCAGATATGTGGTTTTGGCTTCTCTACTGGCCGTACAAAAGCAGATTTGTGGTTTTGTCTTCTCCAGAAACCGTACAACGACTGTAAAAGCAGATTTCTGGTTTTTGCTTCTCTTTTGGCCTTAAAACAGCAGATTTGTGGTTTTGGCTTCTTCTCTGGCCGTACAAAAGCAGATTTGTGGTTTTTGCTTTTGGTACAACGACTTGAATAGCAGATTTCTAGTTTTGGCTTCTTATCTGGCCGTACAAGGACTTAAAAAGCAGATTTGTGGTTTTGGCTCCTTTTCTGGCCGTAAAACAGCAGATTTCTGGTTTTGGCTTTTTTTCTGGCCGTACAACGACTTGAAAAGAAGATTTGTGGTTTCAACATCTCTTTTGGCCGTAACACAGCAGATTTATGGTTTTGGCTCTCTCCACAAACCGTACAACGACTTGAATAGCAGATTTCTAGTTTTGGCTTATTTTCTGGCCGTACAAGGACTTAAAAAGCAGATTTGTTGTTTTGGCTTCTTCACAAACCGTACAACGACTTGACTAGCAGATTTGTGGTAATGGTGCTTCTGTTCTGGCCGTACAACGACTTGAATAGCAGATTTGTGGTTTTATTTCTCTACTGGCCGTACAAAAGCAGATTTGTGGTTTTGGCTTCTCTAGAAACCGTACAACGACTTGAAAAGCAGATTTCTGGTTTTAGCTCCTTTTCTGGCCGTACAAAAGCAGATTTGTGGTTTTGGCTTTTCTACAATCCGTACAACGACTTGAATAGCAGATTTCTTGTTTTGGCTTTTTTTCTGGCCGTACAACGACTTGAAAAGAAGATTTGTGGTTTCAGCTTCTCTTTTGGCCGTAACACAGCAGATTTGTGGTTTTGGCTTCTCTTTTGGCCGTAAAACAGCTGATTTGTGGTTTTGGCTCCTTTTCTGGCCGTACAAAAGCAAATTTGTGGTTTTGGCTTTTCTACAATCCGTATAACGACTTAAATAGCAGATTTCTTGTTTTGGCTCCTTTTCTGGCCGTACAACGACTTGAAAAGAAGATTTGTGGTTTTAGCTTCTCTTTTGGCCGTAACACAGCAGATTTGTGGTTTTGGCTCTCTCCACAAACCGTACAACGACTTGAATAGCAGATTTCTAGTTTTGGCTTCTTTTCTGGCCGTACAAGGACTTAAAAAGCAGATTTGTTGTTTTGGCTTCTCCACAAACCGTACAACGACTTGACTAGCAGATTTGTGGTAATGGTGCTTCTGTTCTGGCCGTACAACGACTTGAATAGCAGATTTGTGGTTTTGGCTTCTCTTTTCGCCGTAATACAGCAGATTTGTGGTTTTGGCTTCTCTACTAGCCGTACAAAAGCAGATTTGTGGTTTTGGCTTCTCCAGAAACCGTACAACGACTTGAAAAGCAGATTTCTTGTTTTGGCTCCTTTTCTGGCCGTACAAAAGCAGATTTGTGGTTTTGGCTTTTCTACAATCCGTATAACGACTTGAATAGCAGATTTCTTGTTTTGGCTTCTTTTCTAGCCGTACAACGACTTGACAAGAAGATTTTTGGTTTAAGCTTCTCTTTTGGCCGTAACACAGCAGATTTATGGTTTTGGCTATCTCCACAAACCGTACAACGACTTGAATAGCAGATTTCTAGTTTTGGCTTTTTTTCTGGCCGTACAAGGACTTAAAAAGCAGATTTGTTGTTTTGGCTTCTCAACAAACCGTACAACGACTTGACTAGCAGATTTGTGGTAATGGTGCTTCTGTTCTGGCCGTACAACGACTTGAATAGCAGATTTGTGGTTTTAGCTTCTCTTTTCGCCGTAATACAGCAGATTTGTGGTTTTGGCTTCTCTACTGGCCGTACAAAAGCAGATTTGTGGTTTTGGCTTCTCCAGAAACCGTACAACGACTTGAAAAGCAGAATTCTGGTTTTGGCTCCTTTTCTGGCCGTACAAAAGCAGATTTGTGGTTTTGGCTTCTCCAGAAACCGTACAACGACTTGAAAAGCAGATTTCTGGTTTTGGCTCCTATTTTGGCCGTACAAAAGCAGATTTGTGGTTTTGGCTTTTGCACAATCCGTACAACGACTTGAATAGCAGATTTCTTGTTTTGGCTTCTTTTCTAACCGTAAAACAGCAGATTTGTGGTTTTGGCTTCTCTACTGGCCGTACAAAAGCAGATTTGTGGTTTTGGCGTTTCCACAGTCCGTACAACGACTTGAATAGCAGATTTGTTGTTTTGGCTTCTCAACAAACCGTACAACGACTTGACTAGCAGATTTGTGGTAATGGTGCTTCTGTTCTGGCCGTACAACGACTAGAATAGCAGATTTGTGGTTTTGGCATCTCTTTTCGCCGTAATACAGCAGATTTGTGGTTTTGGCTTCTCTACTGGCCGTACAAAAGCAGATTTGTGGTTTTGGCTTTTCCACAATCCGTACAATGACTTGAATAGCAGATTTCTTGTTTTGGCTCCTTTTCTGGCCGTAAAACGACTTGAAAAGAAGATTTATGGTTTTGGCTTCTCTTTTGGCCGTAAAACAGCAGATTTGTGGTTTTGGCTCCTTTTCTGGCCGTAAAACAGCAGATTTCTGGTTTTGGCTTTTTTTTGGCTGTACAACGACTTGAAAAGAAGATTTGTGGTTTCAGCTTCTCTTTTGGCCGTAACACAGCAGATTTGTGGTTTTGGCTCTCTCCACAAACCGTACAACGACTTGAATAGCAGATTTCTTGTTTTGGCTTCTTTTCTGGCCGTACAAGGACTTAAAAAGCAGATTTGTTGTTTTGGCTTCTCCACAATCCGTACAACGACTTGACTAGCAGATTTGTGGTAATGGTGCTTCTGTTCTGGCCGTACAACGACTTGAATAGCAGATTTGGTGTTTTGGCTTCTCTTTTCGCCGTAATACAGCAGATTTGTGGTTCTGGCTTCTCTACTAGCCGTACAAAAGCAAATTTGTGGTTTTGGCTTCTCCAGAAACCGTACAACGACTTGAAAAGCAGATTTCTGGTTTTAGCCCTTTTTCTGGCCGTACAAAAGCAGATTTGTGGTTTTGGCTTTTCCACAATCCGTACAACGACTTGAATAGCAGATTTCTTGTTTTGGCTTCTTTTCTGGCCGTACAACGACTTGACAAGAAGATTTGTGGTTTCAGCTTCTCTTTTGGCCGTAACACAGCAGATTTATGGTTTTGGCTCTCTCCACAAACCGTACAACGACTTGAATAGCAGATTTCTAGTTTTGGCTTCTTTTCTGGCCGTACAAGGACTTAAAAAGCAGATTTGTTGTTTTAGCTTCTCAACAAACCGTACAACGACTTGACTAGCAGATTTGTGGTAATGGTGCTTCTGTTCTGGCCGTACAACGACTTGAATAGCAGATTTGTGGTTTTGGCTTCTCTTTTCGCCGTAATACAGCAGATTTGTGGTTTTGGCTTCTCTACTGGCCGTACAAAAGCAGATTTGTGGTTTTGGCTTCACCAGAAACCGTACAACGACTGTAAAAGCAGATTTCTGGTTTTTGCTTCTCTTTTGGCCTTATAACAGCAGATTTGTAGTTTTGGCTTCTTTTCTGGCCGTACAAAAGCAGATTTGTGGTTTTGGCTTTTTTCTGGCCGTACAACGACTTGAAAAGAAGATTTGTGGTTTCAGCTTCTCTTTTGGCCGTATCACAGCAGATTTGTGGTTTTGGCTCTCTCCACAAACCGTACAACGACTTGAATAGCAGATTTCTAGTTTTGGCTTCTTTTCTGGCCGTACAAGGACTTAAAAAGCAGATTTGTTGTTTTAGCTTCTCAACAAACCGTACAACGACTTGACTAGCAGATTTGTGGTAATGGTGCTTCTGTTCTGGCCGTACAACGACTTGAATAGCAGATTTGTGGTTTTGGCTTCTCTTTTCGCCGTAATACAGCAGATTTGTGGTTTTGGCTTCTCTACTGGCCGTACAAAAGCAGATTTGTGGTTTTGGCTTCACCAGAAACCGTACAACGACTGTAAAAGCAGATTTCTGGTTTTTGCTTCTCTTTTGGTCTTAAAACAGCAGATTTGTAGTTTTGGCTTCTTTTCTGGCCGTACAAAAGCAGATTTGTGGTTTTGGCTTTTTTCTGGCCGTACAACGACTTGAAAAGAAGATTTGTGGTTTCAGCTTCTCTTTTGGCCGTATCACAGCAGATTTGTGGTTTTGGCTCTCTCCACAAACCGTACAACGACTTGAATAGCAGATTTCTTGTTTTGGCTTCTTTTCTGGCCGTACAAGGACTTAAAAAGCACATTTGTTGTTTTGGCTTCTCCACAAACCGTACAAGTTTTGACTAACAGATTTGTGGTAATGGTGCTTCTGTTCTGGCCGTACAACGACTTGAATAGCAGATTTGGTGTTTTGGCTTCTCTTTTCGCCGTAATACAGCAGATTTGTGGTTCTGGCTTCTCTACTAGCCGTACAAAAGCAAATTTGTGGTTTTGGCTTCTCCAGAAACCGTACAACGACTTGAAAAGCAGATTTCTGGTTTTAGCCCTTTTTCTGGCCGTACAAAAGCAGATTTGTGGTTTTGGCTTTTCCACAATCCGTACAACGACTTGAATAGCAGATTTCTTGTTTTGGCTTCTTTTCTGGCCGTACAACGACTTGACAAGAAGATTTGTGGTTTCAGCTTCTCTTTTGGCCGTAACACAGCAGATTTATGGTTTTGGCTCTCTCCACAAACCGTACAACGACTTGAATAGCAGATTTCTAGTTTTGGCTTCTTTTCTGGCCGTACAAGGACTTAAAAAGCAGATTTGTTGTTTTAGCTTCTCAACAAACCGTACAACGACTTGACTAGCAGATTTGTGGTAATGGTGCTTCTGTTCTGGCCGTACAACGACTTGAATAGCAGATTTGTGGTTTTGGCTTCTCTTTTCGCCGTAATACAGCAGATTTGTGGTTTTGGCTTCTCTACTGGCCGTACAAAAGCAGATTTGTGGTTTTGGCTTCACCAGAAACCGTACAACGACTGTAAAAGCAGATTTCTGGTTTTTGCTTCTCTTTTGGCCTTATAACAGCAGATTTGTAGTTTTGGCTTCTTTTCTGGCCGTACAAAAGCAGATTTGTGGTTTTGGCTTTTTTCTGGCCGTACAACGACTTGAAAAGAAGATTTGTGGTTTCAGCTTCTCTTTTGGCCGTATCACAGCAGATTTGTGGTTTTGGCTCTCTCCACAAACCGTACAACGACTTGAATAGCAGATTTCTAGTTTTGGCTTCTTTTCTGGCCGTACAAGGACTTAAAAAGCAGATTTGTTGTTTTAGCTTCTCAACAAACCGTACAACGACTTGACTAGCAGATTTGTGGTAATGGTGCTTCTGTTCTGGCCGTACAACGACTTGAATAGCAGATTTGTGGTTTTGGCTTCTCTTTTCGCCGTAATACAGCAGATTTGTGGTTTTGGCTTCTCTACTGGCCGTACAAAAGCAGATTTGTGGTTTTGGCTTCACCAGAAACCGTACAACGACTGTAAAAGCAGATTTCTGGTTTTTGCTTCTCTTTTGGCCTTAAAACAGCAGATTTGTAGTTTTGGCTTCTTTTCTGGCCGTACAAAAGCAGATTTGTGGTTTTGGCTTTTTTCTGGCCGTACAACGACTTGAAAAGAAGATTTGTGGTTTCAGCTTCTCTTTTGGCCGTATCACAGCAGATTTGTGGTTTTGGCTCTCTCCACAAACCGTACAACGACTTGAATAGCAGATTTCTTGTTTTGGCTTCTTTTCTGGCCGTACAAGGACTTAAAAAGCAGATTTGTTGTTTTGGCTTCTCCACAAACCGTACAAGTTTTGACTAACAGATTTGTGGTAATGGTGCTTCTGTTCTGGCCGTACAACGACTTGAATAGCAGATTTGTGGTTTTGGCTTCTCTTTTCGCCGTAATACAGCAGATTTGTGGTTTTGGCTTCTCTACTGGCCGTACAAAAGCAGATTTGTTGTTTTGGCTTCTCAACAAACCGTACAACGACTTGACTAGCAGATTTGTGGTAATGGTGCTTCTGTTCTGGCCGTACAACGACTTGAATAGCAGATTTGTGGTTTTGGCTTCTCTTTTCGCCGTAATACAGCAGATTTGTGGTTTTGGCTTCTCTACTGGCCGTACAAAAGCAGATTTGTGGTTTTGGCTTCTCCAGAAACCGTACAACGACTTAAAAAGCAGATTTCTGGTTTTGGCTCCTTTTCTGGCCGTACAAAAGCAGATTTGTGGTTTTGGCTTTTCCACAATCCGTACAACGACTTGAATATCAGATTTCTTGTTTTGGCTCCTTTTCTGGCCGTACAACGACTTGAAAAGAAGATTTCTGGTTTTAGCTTCTCTTTTGGCCGTAACACAGCAGATTTATGGTTTTGGCTTCTCTTTTGGCCGTAAAACAGCTGATTTGTGGTTTTGGCTCCTTTTCTGGCCGTAAAACAGCAGATTTCTGGTTTTGGCTTTTTTTTCTGGTCGTACAACGACTTGAAAAGAAGATTTCTGGTTTTGGCTCCTTTTCTGGCCGTACAAAAGCAGATTTGTTGTTTTGGCTTCTCAACAAACCGTACAACGACTTGACTAGCAGATTTGTGCTAATGGTGCTTCTGTTCTGGCCGTACAAAGACTTGAATAGCAGATTTGTGGTTTTGGCTTCTCTTTTCGCCGTAATACAGCAGATTTGTGGTTTTGGCTTCTCTACTGGCCGTACAAAAGCAGATTTGTGGTTTGGCTTCTCCAGAAACCGTACAACGACTGTAAAAGCAGATTTCTGGTTTTTGCTTCTCTTTTGGCCTTAAAACAGCAGATTTGTGGTTTTGGCTTCTTTTCTGGCCGTACAAAAGCAGATTTGTGGTTTTGGCTTTTTTTCTGGCCGTACAACGACTTGAAAAGAAGATTTGTGGTTTCAGCTTCTCTTTTGGCCGTATCACAGCAGATTTGTGGTTTTGGCTCTCTCCACAAACCGTACAACGACTTGAATAGCAGATTTCTTGTTTTGGCTTCTTTTCTGGCCGTACAAGGACTTAAAAAGCAGATTTGTTGTTTTGGCTTCTCCACAAACCGTACAAGTTTTGACTAACAGATTTGTGGTAATGGTGCTTCTGTTCTGGCCGTACAACGACTTGAATAGCAGATTTGTGGTTTTGGCTTCTCTTTTCGCCGTAATACAGCAGATTTGTGGTTTTGGCTTCTCTACTGGCCGTACAAAAGCAGATTTGTGGTTTTGGCTTCTCCAGAAACCGTACAACGACTGTAAAAGCAGATTTCTGGTTTTTGCTTCTCTTTTGGCCTTAAAACAGCAGATTTGTGGTTTTGGCTCCTTTTCTGGCCGTACAAAAGCAGATTTGTGGATTTGGCTTTTGGTACAACGACTTGAATAGCAGATTTCTTGTTTTGGCTTCTTTTATGGTCGTAAAACAGCAGATTTATGGTTTTGGCTCTCTCCACAATACGTACAACGACTTGAATAGCAGATTTCTAGTTTTGGCTTTGTATTTTGCCGTACAAGGACTTAAAAAGCAGATTTGTTGTTTTGGCTTCTCCACAAACCGTACAACGACTTGACTAGCAGATTTCTGGTTTTGGCTCCTTTTCTGGCCGTACAAAAGCAGATTTGTGGTTTTGGCTTTTCCACAATCCGTACAACGACTTGAATAGCAGATTTCTTGTTTTGGCTTCTTTTCTGGCCGTACAACGACTTGACAAGAAGATTTGTGGTTTTAGCTTCTCTTTTGGCCGTAACACAGCAGATTTATGGTTTTGGCTCTCTCCACAAACCGTACAACGACTTGAATAGCAGATTTCTAGTTTTGGCTTCTTTTCTGGCCGTACAAGGACTTAAAAAGCAGATTGGTTGTTTTGGCTTCTCAACAAACCGTACAACGACTTGACTAGCAGATTTGTGGTAATGGTGCTTCTGTTCTGGCCGTACAACGACTTGAATAGCAGATTTGTGGTTTTGGCTTCTCTTTTCGCCGTAATACAGCAGATTTGTGGTTTTGGCTTCTCTACTGGCCGTACAAAAGCAGATTTGTGGTTTTGGCTTTTTTCTGGCCGTACAACGACTTGAAAAGAAGATTTGTGGTTTCAGCTTCTCTTTTGGCCGTATCACAGCAGATTTGTGGTTTTGGCTCTCTCCACAAACCGTACAACGACTTGAATAGCAGATTTCTTGTTTTGGCTTCTTTTCTGGCCGTACAAGGACTTAAAAAGCACATTTGTTGTTTTGGCTTCTCCACAAACCGTACAAGTTTTGACTAACAGATTTGTGGTAATGGTGCTTCTGTTCTGGCCGTACAACGACTTGAATAGCAGATTTGGTGTTTTGGCTTCTCTTTTCGCCGTAATACAGCAGATTTGTGGTTCTGGCTTCTCTACTAGCCGTACAAAAGCAAATTTGTGGTTTTGGCTTCTCCAGAAACCGTACAACGACTTGAAAAGCAGATTTCTGGTTTTAGCCCTTTTTCTGGCCGTACAAAAGCAGATTTGTGGTTTTGGCTTTTCCACAATCCGTACAACGACTTGAATAGCAGATTTCTTGTTTTGGCTTCTTTTCTGGCCGTACAACGACTTGACAAGAAGATTTGTGGTTTCAGCTTCTCTTTTGGCCGTAACACAGCAGATTTATGGTTTTGGCTCTCTCCACAAACCGTACAACGACTTGAATAGCAGATTTCTAGTTTTGGCTTCTTTTCTGGCCGTACAAGGACTTAAAAAGCAGATTTGTTGTTTTAGCTTCTCAACAAACCGTACAACGACTTGACTAGCAGATTTGTGGTAATGGTGCTTCTGTTCTGGCCGTACAACGACTTGAATAGCAGATTTGTGGTTTTGGCTTCTCTTTTCGCCGTAATACAGCAGATTTGTGGTTTTGGCTTCTCTACTGGCCGTACAAAAGCAGATTTGTGGTTTTGGCTTCACCAGAAACCGTACAACGACTGTAAAAGCAGATTTCTGGTTTTTGCTTCTCTTTTGGCCTTATAACAGCAGATTTGTAGTTTTGGCTTCTTTTCTGGCCGTACAAAAGCAGATTTGTGGTTTTGGCTTTTTTCTGGCCGTACAACGACTTGAAAAGAAGATTTGTGGTTTCAGCTTCTCTTTTGGCCGTATCACAGCAGATTTGTGGTTTTGGCTCTCTCCACAAACCGTACAACGACTTGAATAGCAGATTTCTAGTTTTGGCTTCTTTTCTGGCCGTACAAGGACTTAAAAAGCAGATTTGTTGTTTTAGCTTCTCAACAAACCGTACAACGACTTGACTAGCAGATTTGTGGTAATGGTGCTTCTGTTCTGGCCGTACAACGACTTGAATAGCAGATTTGTGGTTTTGGCTTCTCTTTTCGCCGTAATACAGCAGATTTGTGGTTTTGGCTTCTCTACTGGCCGTACAAAAGCAGATTTGTGGTTTTGGCTTCACCAGAAACCGTACAACGACTGTAAAAGCAGATTTCTGGTTTTTGCTTCTCTTTTGGCCTTAAAACAGCAGATTTGTAGTTTTGGCTTCTTTTCTGGCCGTACAAAAGCAGATTTGTGGTTTTGGCTTTTTTCTGGCCGTACAACGACTTGAAAAGAAGATTTGTGGTTTCAGCTTCTCTTTTGGCCGTATCACAGCAGATTTGTGGTTTTGGCTCTCTCCACAAACCGTACAACGACTTGAATAGCAGATTTCTTGTTTTGGCTTCTTTTCTGGCCGTACAAGGACTTAAAAAGCAGATTTGTTGTTTTGGCTTCTCCACAAACCGTACAAGTTTTGACTAACAGATTTGTGGTAATGGTGCTTCTGTTCTGGCCGTACAACGACTTGAATAGCAGATTTGTGGTTTTGGCTTCTCTTTTCGCCGTAATACAGCAGATTTGTGGTTTTGGCTTCTCTACTGGCCGTACAAAAGCAGATTTGTTGTTTTGGCTTCTCAACAAACCGTACAACGACTTGACTAGCAGATTTGTGGTAATGGTGCTTCTGTTCTGGCCGTACAACGACTTGAATAGCAGATTTGTGGTTTTGGCTTCTCTTTTCGCCGTAATACAGCAGATTTGTGGTTTTGGCTTCTCTACTGGCCGTACAAAAGCAGATTTGTGGTTTTGGCTTCTCCAGAAACCGTACAACGACTTAAAAAGCAGATTTCTGGTTTTGGCTCCTTTTCTGGCCGTACAAAAGCAGATTTGTGGTTTTGGCTTTTCCACAATCCGTACAACGACTTGAATATCAGATTTCTTGTTTTGGCTCCTTTTCTGGCCGTACAACGACTTGAAAAGAAGATTTCTGGTTTTAGCTTCTCTTTTGGCCGTAACACAGCAGATTTATGGTTTTGGCTTCTCTTTTGGCCGTAAAACAGCTGATTTGTGGTTTTGGCTCCTTTTCTGGCCGTAAAACAGCAGATTTCTGGTTTTGGCTTTTTTTCTGGTCGTACAACGACTTGAAAAGAAGATTTCTGGTTTTGGCTCCTTTTCTGGCCGTACAAAAGCAGATTTGTTGTTTTGGCTTCTCAACAAACCGTACAACGACTTGACTAGCAGATTTGTGCTAATGGTGCTTCTGTTCTGGCCGTACAAAGACTTGAATAGCAGATTTGTGGTTTTGGCTTCTCTTTTCGCCGTAATACAGCAGATTTGTGGTTTTGGCTTCTCTACTGGCCGTACAAAAGCAGATTTGTGGTTTGGCTTCTCCAGAAACCGTACAACGACTGTAAAAGCAGATTTCTGGTTTTTGCTTCTCTTTTGGCCTTAAAACAGCAGATTTGTGGTTTTGGCTTCTTTTCTGGCCGTACAAAAGCAGATTTGTGGTTTTGGCTTTTTTTCTGGCCGTACAACGACTTGAAAAGAAGATTTGTGGTTTCAGCTTCTCTTTTGGCCGTATCACAGCAGATTTGTGGTTTTGGCTCTCTCCACAAACCGTACAACGACTTGAATAGCAGATTTCTTGTTTTGGCTTCTTTTCTGGCCGTACAAGGACTTAAAAAGCAGATTTGTTGTTTTGGCTTCTCCACAAACCGTACAAGTTTTGACTAACAGATTTGTGGTAATGGTGCTTCTGTTCTGGCCGTACAACGACTTGAATAGCAGATTTGTGGTTTTGGCTTCTCTTTTCGCCGTAATACAGCAGATTTGTGGTTTTGGCTTCTCTACTGGCCGTACAAAAGCAGATTTGTGGTTTTGGCTTCTCCAGAAACCGTACAACGACTGTAAAAGCAGATTTCTGGTTTTTGCTTCTCTTTTGGCCTTAAAACAGCAGATTTGTGGTTTTGGCTCCTTTTCTGGCCGTACAAAAGCAGATTTGTGGATTTGGCTTTTGGTACAACGACTTGAATAGCAGATTTCTTGTTTTGGCTTCTTTTATGGTCGTAAAACAGCAGATTTATGGTTTTGGCTCTCTCCACAATACGTACAACGACTTGAATAGCAGATTTCTAGTTTTGGCTTTGTATTTTGCCGTACAAGGACTTAAAAAGCAGATTTGTTGTTTTGGCTTCTCCACAAACCGTACAACGACTTGACTAGCAGATTTCTGGTTTTGGCTCCTTTTCTGGCCGTACAAAAGCAGATTTGTGGTTTTGGCTTTTCCACAATCCGTACAACGACTTGAATAGCAGATTTCTTGTTTTGGCTTCTTTTCTGGCCGTACAACGACTTGACAAGAAGATTTGTGGTTTTAGCTTCTCTTTTGGCCGTAACACAGCAGATTTATGGTTTTGGCTCTCTCCACAAACCGTACAACGACTTGAATAGCAGATTTCTAGTTTTGGCTTCTTTTCTGGCCGTACAAGGACTTAAAAAGCAGATTGGTTGTTTTGGCTTCTCAACAAACCGTACAACGACTTGACTAGCAGATTTGTGGTAATGGTGCTTCTGTTCTGGCCGTACAACGACTTGAATAGCAGATTTGTGGTTTTGGCTTCTCTTTTCGCCGTAATACAGCAGATTTGTGGTTTTGGCTTCTCTACTGGCCGTACAAAAGCAGATTTGTGGTTTTGGCTTTTCCACAATCCGTACAACGACTTGAATGGCAGATTTCTTGTTTTGGCTTCTTTTCTAACCGTAAAACAGCAGATTTGTGGTTTTGGCTTCTCTACTGGCCGTACAAAAGCAGATTTGTGGTTTTGGCTTTTCCACAGTCCGTACAACGACTTGAATAGCAGATTTCTTGTTTTGGCTCCTTTTCTGGCCGTACAACGACTTGAAAAGAAGATTTGTGGTTTCAGCTTCTCTTTTTGCCGTAACACAGCAGATTTGTGGTTTTGGCTCTCTCCACAAACCGTACAACGACTTGAATAGCAGATTTCTAGTTTTGGCTTCTTTTCTGGCCGTACAAGGACTTGACTAGCAGATTTGTGGTAATGGTGCTTCTGTTCTGGCCGTACAACGACTTGAATAGCAGATTTGTGGTTTTGGCTTCTTTTTTCGCCGTAATACAGCAGATTTGTGGTTTTGGCTTCTCTACTGGCCGTACAAAAGCAGATTTCTGGTTTTTGCTTCTCTTTTGGCCTTAAAACAGCAGATTTGTGGTTTTGGCTCCTTTTCTGGCCGTACAAAAGCAGATTTGTGGATTTGGCTTTTGGTACAACGACTTGAATAGCAGATTTCTTGTTTTGGCTTCTTTTATGGTCGTAAAACAGCAGATTTATGGTTTTGGCTCTCTCCACAAACCGTACAACGACTTGAATAGCAGATTTCTAGTTTTGGCTTCTTATCTGGCCGTACAAGGACTTAAAAAGCAGATTTGTTGTTTTGGCTTCTCCACAAACCGTACAACGACTTGACTAGCAGATTTGTGGTAATGGTGCTTCTGTTCTGGCCGTACAACAACTTGAATAGCAGATTTGTGGTTTTAGCTTCTCTTTTCGCCGTAATACAGCAGATTTGTGGCTTTGGCTTCTCTACTGGCCGTACAAAAGCAGATTTGTGGTTTTGGCTTCTCCAGAAACCGTACAACGACTTGAAAAGCAGATTTCTGGTTTCGGCTCCTTTTCTGGCCGTACAAAAGCAGATTTGTGGTTTTGGCTTCTCCAGAAACCGTACAACGACTTGAAAAGCAGATTTCTGGTTTTGGCTCCTATTCTGGCCGTACAAAAGCAGATTTTTGGTTTTGGCGTTTCCACAGTCCGTACAACGACTTGAATAGCAGATTTGTTGTTTTGGCTTCTCAACAAACCGTACAACGACTTGACTAGCAGATTTGTGGTAATGGTGCTTTTGTTCTGGCCGTACAACGACTTAAAAAGCAGATTTGTTGTTTTGGCTTCTCAACAAACCGTACAACGACTTGACTAGCAGATTTGTGGTAATGGTGCTTCTGTTCTGGCCGTACAACGACTTGAATAGCAGATTTGTGGTTTTGGCTTCTCTTTTCGCCGTAATACAGCAGATTTGTGGTTTTGGCTTCTCTACTGGCCGTACAAAAGCAGATTTGTGGTTTTGGCTTCTCCAGAAACCGTACAACGACTGTAAAAGCAGATTTCTGGTTTTTGCTTCTCTTTTGGCCTTAAAACAGCAGATTTGTGGTTTTGGCTTCTTTTCTGGCCGTACAAAAGCAGATTTGTGGTTTTGGCTTTTTTTCTGGCCGTACAACGACTTGAAAAGAAGATTTGTGGTTTCAGCTTCTCTTTTGGCCGTATCACAGCAGATTTGTGGTTTTGGCTCTCTCCACAAACCGTACAACGACTTGAATAGCAGATTTCTTGTTTTGGCTTCTTTTCTGGCCGTACAAGGACTTAAAAAGCAGATTTGTTGTTTTGGCTTCTCCACAAACCGTACAAGTTTTGACTAACAGATTTGTGGTAATGGTGCTTCTGTTCTGGCCGTACAACGACTTGAATAGCAGATTTGTGGTTTTGGCTTTTCTTTTCGCCGTAATACAGCAGATTTGTGGTTTTGGCTTCTCTACTGGCCGTACAAAAGCAGATTTGTGGTTTTGGCTTCTCCAGAAACCGTACAACGACTGTAAAAGCAGATTTCTGGTTTTTGCTTCTCTTTTGGCCTTAAAACAGCAGATTTGTGGTTTTGGCTCCTTTTCTGGCCGTACAAAAGCAGATTTGTGGATTTGGCTTTTGGTACAACGACTTGAATAGCAGATTTCTTGTTTTGGCTTCTTTTCTAACCGTAAAACAGCAGATTTGTGGTTTTGGCTTCTCTACTGGCCGTACAAAAGCAGATTTGTGGTTTTGGCGTTTCCAAAGTCCGTACAACGACTTGAATAGCAGATTTGTTGTTTTGGCTTCTCAACTAACCGTACAACGACTTGACTAGCAGATTTGTGGTAATGGTGCTTCTGTTCTGGCCGTACAACGACTTGAATAGCAGATTTTGTGGTTTTGGCTTCTCTTTTCGCCGTAATACAGCAGATTTGTGGTTTTGGCTTCTCTACTGGCCGTACAAAAGCAGATTTGTGGTTTTGGCTTCTCCAGAAACCGTACAACGACTTGAAAAGCAGATTTCTGGTTTTGGCTCCTTTTCTGGCCGTACAAAAGCAGATTTGTGGTTTTGGCTTTTCCACAATCCGTACAACGACATGAATAGCAGATTTCTTGTTTTGGCTCCTTTTCTGGCCGTACAACGACTTGAAAAGAAGATTTCTGGTTTTAGCTTCTCTTTTGGCCGTAACACAGCAGATTTATGGTTTTGGCTCTCTTTTGGCCGTAAAACAGCTGATTTGTGGTTTTGGCTCCTTTTCTGGCCGTAAAACAGCAGATTTCTGGTTTTGGCTTTTTTCTGGCCGTACAACGACTTGAAAAGAAGATTTCTGGTTTTGGCTCCTTTTCTGGCCGTACAAAAGCAGATTTGTGGTTTTGGCTTTTCCACAATCCGTACAACGACTTGAATAGCAGATTTCTTGTTTTGGCTCCTTTTCTGGCCGTACAACGACTTGAAAAGAAGATTTGTGGTTTTAGCTTCTCTTTTGGCCGTAACACAGCAGATTTATGGTTTTGGCTTCTCTTTTGGCCTTACAACGACTTGAAAAGAAGATTTGTGGTTTCAGCTTCTCTTTTGGCCGTAACACAGCAGATTTGTGGTTTTGGCTCTCTCCACAAACCGTACAACGACTTGAATAGCAGATTTCTTGTTTTGGCTTCTTTTCTGGCCGTACAACGACTTGACAAGAAGTTTTGTGGTTTTAGCTTCTCTTTTGGCCGTAACACAGCAGATTTATGGTTTTGGCTCTCTCCACAAACCGTACAACGACTTGAATAGCAGATTTCTAGTTTTGGCTTCTTTTCTGGCCGTACAAGGACTTAAAAAGCAGATTTGTTGTTTTGGCTTCTCAACAAACCGTACAACGACTTGACTAGCAGATTTGTGGTAATGGTGCTTCTGTTCTGGCCGTACAACGACTTGAATAGCAGATTTGTGGTTTTGGCTTCTCTTTTCGCCGTAATACAGCAGATTTGTGATTTTGGCTTCTCTACTGGCCGTAAAACAGCTGATTTGTGGTTTTGGCTCCTTTTCTGGCCGTAAAACAGCAGATTTCTGGTTTTGGCTTTTTTTCTGGCCGTACAACGACTTGAAAAGAAGATTTCTGGTTTTGGCTCCTTTTCTGGCAGTACAAAAGCAGATTTGTGGTTTTGGCTTTTCCACAATCCGTACAACGACTTGAATAGCAGATTTCTTGTTTTGGCTTCTTTTCTGGCCGTACAACGACTTGAAAAGAAGATTTGTGGTTTTAGCTTCTCTTTTGGCCGTAACACAGCAGATTTAGGGTTTTGGCTTCTCTTTTGGCCGTAAAACAGCAGATTTGTGGTTTTGGCTCCTTTTCTGGCCGTAAAACAGCAGATTTCTGGTTTTGGCTTTTTTTCTGGCCGTACAACGACTTGAAAAGAAGATTTGTGGTTTCAGCTTCTCTTTTGGCCGTAACACAGCAGATTTGTGGTTTTGGCTCTCTCCACAAACCGTACAACGACTTGAATAGCAGATTTCTAGTTTTGGCTTCTTTTCTGGCCGTACAAGGACTTAAAAAGCAGATTTGTTGTTTTGGCTTCTCCACAAACCGTACAACGACTTGACTAGCAGATTTGTGGTAATGGTGCTTCTGTTCTGGCCGTACAACGACTTGAATAGCAGATTTGTGGTTTTGGCTTCTCTTTTCGCCGTAATACAGCAGATTTGTGGTTCTGGCTTCTCTACTAGCCGTACAAAAGCAGATTTGTGGTTTTGGCTTCTCCAGAAACCGTACAACGACTTGAAAAGCAGATTTCTGGTTTTGGCTCCTTTTCTGGCCGTACAAAAGCAGATTTGTGGTTTTGGCTTCTCCAGAAACCGTACAACGACTTGAAAAGCAGATTTCTGGTTTTGGCTTCTTTTCTGGCCGTACAACGACTTGACAAGAAGTTTTGTGGTTTTAGCTTCTCTTTTGGCCGTAACACAGCAGATTTATGGTTTTGGCTCTCTCCACAAACCGTACAACGACTTGAATAGCAGATTTCTAGTTTTGGCTTCTTTTCTGGCCGTACAAGGACTTAAAAAGCAGATTTGTTGTTTTGGCTTCTCCACAAACCGTACAACGACTTGACTAGCAGATTTGTGGTAATGGTGCTTCTGTTCTGGCCGTACAACGACTTGAATAGCAGATTTCTTGTTTTGGCTTCTTTTCTAACCGTAAAACAGCAGATTTGTGGTTTTGGCTTCTCTACTGGCCGTACAAAAGCAGATTTGTGGTTTTGGCGTTTCCATAGTCCGTACAACGACTTGAAAAGCAGATTTCTTGTTTTGGCTATTTTTCTGGCCGTACAAAAGCAGATTTTAGGTTTTGGCTTTTCCACAATCCGTACAACGACTTGAATTGCAGATTTCTTGTTTTGGCTTCTTTTCTAACCGTAAAACAGCAGATTTGTGGTTTTGTCTTCTCTACTGGCCGTACAAAAGCAGATTTGTGGTTTTGGCGTTTCCACAGTCCGTACAACGACTTGAATAGCAGATTTGTTGTTTTGGCTTCTCAACAAACCGTACAACGACTTGACTAGCAGATTTGTGGTAATGGTGCTTCTGTTCTGGCCGTACAACGACTTGAATAGCAGATTTGTGGTTTTGGCTGCTCTTTTCGCCGTAATACAGCAGATTTGTGGTTTTGGCTTCTCTACTGGCCGTACAAAAGCAGATTTGTGGTTTTGGCTTCTCTACTGGCCGTAAAAAAGCAGATTTGTGGTTTTGGCTTCTCCAGAAACCGTACAACGACTTGAAAAGCAGATTTCTTGTTTTGGCTCCTTTTCTGGCCGTACAAAAACAGATTTATGGTTTTGGCTCTCTCCACAAACCGTACAATGACTTGAATAGCAGATTTCTAGTTTTGGCTTCTTTTCTGGCCGTACAAGGACTTAAAAAGCAGATTTGTTGTTTTGGCTTCTCCACAAACCGTACAACGACTTGACTAGCAGATTTGTGGTAATGGTGCTTCTGTTCTGGCCGTACAACGACTTGAATAGCAGATTTGTGGTTTTGGCTTCTCTTTTCGCCGTAATACAGCAGATTTGTGGTTTTGGCTTCTCTACTGGCCGAACAAAAGCAGATTTGTGGTTTTGGCTTCTCCAGAAACCGTACAACGACTTGAAAAGCAGATTTCTGGTTTTGGCTCCTATTCTAGCCGTACAAAAGCAGATTTGTGGTTTTGGCTTTTGCACAATCCGTACAACGACATGAATAGCAGATTTCTTGTTTTGGCTTCTTTTCTAACCGTAAAACAGCAGATTTGTGGTTTTGGCTTCTCTACTGGCCGTACAAAAGCAGATTTGTGGTTTTGGCGTTTCCATAGTCCGTACAACGACTTGAAAAGCAGATTTCTTGTTTTGGCTATTTTTCTGGCCGTACAAAAGCAGATTTGTGGTTTTGGCTTTTCCACAATCCGTACAACGACTTGAATGGCAGATTTCTTGTTTTGGCTTCTTTTCTAACCGTAAAACAGCAGATTTGTGGTTTTGGCTTCTCTACTGGCCGTACAAAAGCAGATTTGTGGTTTTGGCGTTTCCACAGTCCGTACAACGACTTGAATAGCAGATTTGTTGTTTTGGCTTCTCAACAAACCGTACAACGACTTGACTAGCAGATTTGTGGTAATGGTGCTTCTGTTCTGGCCGTACAACGACTTGAATAGCAGATTTGTGGTTTTGGCTTTCTCTTTTCGCCGTAATACAGCAGATTTGTGGTTTTGGCTTCTCTACTGGCCGTACAAAAGCAGATTTGTGGTTTTGGCTTCTCCAGAAACCGTACAACGACTTGAAAAGCAGATTTCTGGTTTTGGCTCCTTTTCTGGCCGTACAAAAGCAGATTTGTGGTTTTGGCTTTTCCACAATCCGTACAACGACTTGAATAGCAGATTTCTTGTTTTGGCTCCTTTTCTGGCCGTACAACGACTTGAAAAGAAGATTTGTGGTTTTAGCTTCTCTTTTGGCCGTAACACAGCAGATTTATGGTTTTGGCTTCTCTTTTGGCCGTACAACGACTTGAAAAGAAGATTTGTGGTTTCAGCTTTTCTTTTGGCCGTAACACAGCAGATTTGTGGTTTTGGCTTTTCCACAATCCGTACAACGACTTGAATGGCAGATTTCTTGTTTTGGCTTCTTTTCTAACCGTAAAACAGCAGATTTGTGGTTTTGGCTTCTCTACTGGCCGTACAAAAGCAGATTTGTGGTTTTGGCGTTTCCACAGTCCGTACAACGACTTGAATAGCAGATTTGTTGTTTTGGCTTCTCAACAAACCGTACAACGACTTGACTAGCAGATTTGTGGTAATGGTGCTTCTGTTCTGGCCGTACAACGACTTGAATAGCAGATTTGTGGTTTTGGCTTTCTCTTTTCGCCGTAATACAGCAGATTTGTGGTTTTGGCTTCTCTACTGGCCGTACAAAAGCAGATTTGTGGTTTTGGCGTTTCCATAGTCCGTACAACGACTTGAAAAGCAGATTTCTTGTTTTGGCTATTTTTCTGGCCGTACAAAAGCAGATTTTAGGTTTTGGCTTTTCCACAATCCGTACAACGACTTGAATTGCAGATTTCTTGTTTTGGCTTCTTTTCTAACCGTAAAACAGCAGATTTGTGGTTTTGTCTTCTCTACTGGCCGTACAAAAGCAGATTTGTGGTTTTGGCGTTTCCACAGTCCGTACAACGACTTGAATAGCAGATTTGTTGTTTTGGCTTCTCAACAAACCGTACAACGACTTGACTAGCAGATTTGTGGTAATGGTGCTTCTGTTCTGGCCGTACAACGACTTGAATAGCAGATTTGTGGTTTTGGCTGCTCTTTTCGCCGTAATACAGCAGATTTGTGGTTTTGGCTTCTCTACTGGCCGTACAAAAGCAGATTTGTGGTTTTGGCTTCTCTACTGGCCGTAAAAAAGCAGATTTGTGGTTTTGGCTTCTCCAGAAACCGTACAACGACTTGAAAAGCAGATTTCTTGTTTTGGCTCCTTTTCTGGCCGTACAAAAACAGATTTATGGTTTTGGCTCTCTCCACAAACCGTACAATGACTTGAATAGCAGATTTCTAGTTTTGGCTTCTTTTCTGGCCGTACAAGGACTTAAAAAGCAGATTTGTTGTTTTGGCTTCTCCACAAACCGTACAACGACTTGACTAGCAGATTTGTGGTAATGGTGCTTCTGTTCTGGCCGTACAACGACTTGAATAGCAGATTTGTGGTTTTGGCTTCTCTTTTCGCCGTAATACAGCAGATTTGTGGTTTTGGCTTCTCTACTGGCCGAACAAAAGCAGATTTGTGGTTTTGGCTTCTCCAGAAACCGTACAACGACTTGAAAAGCAGATTTCTGGTTTTGGCTCCTATTCTGGCCGTACAAAAGCAGATTTGTGGTTTTGGCTTTTGCACAATCCGTACAACGACATGAATAGCAGATTTCTTGTTTTGGCTTCTTTTCTAACCGTAAAACAGCAGATTTGTGGTTTTGGCTTCTCTACTGGCCGTACAAAAGCAGATTTGTGGTTTTGGCGTTTCCATAGTCCGTACAACGACTTGAAAAGCAGATTTCTTGTTTTGGCTATTTTTCTGGCCGTACAAAAGCAGATTTGTGGTTTTGGCTTTTCCACAATCCGTACAACGACTTGAATGGCAGATTTCTTGTTTTGGCTTCTTTTCTAACCGTAAAACAGCAGATTTGTGGTTTTGGCTTCTCTACTGGCCGTACAAAAGCAGATTTGTGGTTTTGGCGTTTCCACAGTCCGTACAACGACTTGAATAGCAGATTTGTTGTTTTGGCTTCTCAACAAACCGTACAACGACTTGACTAGCAGATTTGTGGTAATGGTGCTTCTGTTCTGGCCGTACAACGACTTGAATAGCAGATTTGTGGTTTTGGCTTTCTCTTTTCGCCGTAATACAGCAGATTTGTGGTTTTGGCTTCTCTACTGGCCGTACAAAAGCAGATTTGTGGTTTTGGCTTCTCCAGAAACCGTACAACGACTTGAAAAGCAGATTTCTGGTTTTGGCTCCTTTTCTGGCCGTACAAAAGCAGATTTGTGGTTTTGGCTTTTCCACAATCCGTACAACGACTTGAATAGCAGATTTCTTGTTTTGGCTCCTTTTCTGGCCGTACAACGACTTGAAAAGAAGATTTGTGGTTTTAGCTTCTCTTTTGGCCGTAACACAGCAGATTTATGGTTTTGGCTTCTCTTTTGGCCGTACAACGACTTGAAAAGAAGATTTGTGGTTTCAGCTTTTCTTTTGGCCGTAACACAGCAGATTTGTGGTTTTGGCTTTTCCACAATCCGTACAACGACTTGAATGGCAGATTTCTTGTTTTGGCTTCTTTTCTAACCGTAAAACAGCAGATTTGTGGTTTTGGCTTCTCTACTGGCCGTACAAAAGCAGATTTGTGGTTTTGGCGTTTCCACAGTCCGTACAACGACTTGAATAGCAGATTTGTTGTTTTGGCTTCTCCACAAACCGTACAACGACTTGACTAGCAGATTTGTGGTAATGGTGCTTCTGTTCTGGCCGTACAACGACTTGAATAGCAGATTTGTGGTTTTGGCTTCTCTTTTCGCCGTAATACAGCAGATTTGTGGTTTTGGCTTCTCTACTGGCCGAACAAAAGCAGATTTGTGGTTTTGGCTTCTCCAGAAACCGTACAACGACTTGAAAAGCAGATTTCTGGTTTTGGCTCCTATTCTGGCCGTACAAAAGCAGATTTGTGGTTTTGGCTTTTGCACAATCCGTACAACGACATGAATAGCAGATTTCTTGTTTTGGCTTCTTTTCTAACCGTAAAACAGCAGATTTGTGGTTTTGGCTTCTCTACTGGCCGTACAAAAGCAGATTTGTGGTTTTGGCGTTTCCATAGTCCGTACAACGACTTGAAAAGCAGATTTCTTGTTTTGGCTATTTTTCTGGCCGTACAAAAGCAGATTTGTGGTTTTGGCTTTTCCACAATCCGTACAACGACTTGAATGGCAGATTTCTTGTTTTGGCTCCTTTTCTGGCCGTACAACGACTTGAAAAGAAGATTTCTGGTTTTAGCTTCTCTTTTGGCCGTAACACAGCAGATTTATGGTTTTGGCTCTCTTTTGGCCGTAAAACAGCTGATTTGTGGTTTTGGCTCCTTTTCTGGCCGTAAAACAGCAGATTTCTGGTTTTGGCTTTTTTCTGGCCGTACAACGACTTGAAAAGAAGATTTCTGGTTTTGGCTCCTTTTCTGGCCGTACAAAAGCAGATTTGTGGTTTTGGCTTTTCCACAATCCGTACAACGACTTGAATAGCAGATTTCTTGTTTTGGCTCCTTTTCTGGCCGTACAACGACTTGAAAAGAAGATTTGTGGTTTTAGCTTCTCTTTTGGCCGTAACACAGCAGATTTATGGTTTTGGCTTCTCTTTTGGCCTTACAACGACTTGAAAAGAAGATTTGTGGTTTCAGCTTCTCTTTTGGCCGTAACACAGCAGATTTGTGGTTTTGGCTCTCTCCACAAACCGTACAACGACTTGAATAGCAGATTTCTTGTTTTGGCTTCTTTTCTGGCCGTACAACGACTTGACAAGAAGTTTTGTGGTTTTAGCTTCTCTTTTGGCCGTAACACAGCAGATTTATGGTTTTGGCTCTCTCCACAAACCGTACAACGACTTGAATAGCAGATTTCTAGTTTTGGCTTCTTTTCTGGCCGTACAAGGACTTAAAAAGCAGATTTGTTGTTTTGGCTTCTCAACAAACCGTACAACGACTTGACTAGCAGATTTGTGGTAATGGTGCTTCTGTTCTGGCCGTACAACGACTTGAATAGCAGATTTGTGGTTTTGGCTTCTCTTTTCGCCGTAATACAGCAGATTTGTGATTTTGGCTTCTCTACTGGCCGTAAAACAGCTGATTTGTGGTTTTGGCTCCTTTTCTGGCCGTAAAACAGCAGATTTCTGGTTTTGGCTTTTTTTCTGGCCGTACAACGACTTGAAAAGAAGATTTCTGGTTTTGGCTCCTTTTCTGGCAGTACAAAAGCAGATTTGTGGTTTTGGCTTTTCCACAATCCGTACAACGACTTGAATAGCAGATTTCTTGTTTTGGCTTCTTTTCTGGCCGTACAACGACTTGAAAAGAAGATTTGTGGTTTTAGCTTCTCTTTTGGCCGTAACACAGCAGATTTAGGGTTTTGGCTTCTCTTTTGGCCGTAAAACAGCAGATTTGTGGTTTTGGCTCCTTTTCTGGCCGTAAAACAGCAGATTTCTGGTTTTGGCTTTTTTTCTGGCCGTACAACGACTTGAAAAGAAGATTTGTGGTTTCAGCTTCTCTTTTGGCCGTAACACAGCAGATTTGTGGTTTTGGCTCTCTCCACAAACCGTACAACGACTTGAATAGCAGATTTCTAGTTTTGGCTTCTTTTCTGGCCGTACAAGGACTTAAAAAGCAGATTTGTTGTTTTGGCTTCTCCACAAACCGTACAACGACTTGACTAGCAGATTTGTGGTAATGGTGCTTCTGTTCTGGCCGTACAACGACTTGAATAGCAGATTTGTGGTTTTGGCTTCTCTTTTCGCCGTAATACAGCAGATTTGTGGTTCTGGCTTCTCTACTAGCCGTACAAAAGCAGATTTGTGGTTTTGGCTTCTCCAGAAACCGTACAACGACTTGAAAAGCAGATTTCTGGTTTTGGCTCCTTTTCTGGCCGTACAAAAGCAGATTTGTGGTTTTGGCTTCTCCAGAAACCGTACAACGACTTGAAAAGCAGATTTCTGGTTTTGGCTTCTTTTCTGGCCGTACAACGACTTGACAAGAAGTTTTGTGGTTTTAGCTTCTCTTTTGGCCGTAACACAGCAGATTTATGGTTTTGGCTCTCTCCACAAACCGTACAACGACTTGAATAGCAGATTTCTAGTTTTGGCTTCTTTTCTGGCCGTACAAGGACTTAAAAAGCAGATTTGTTGTTTTGGCTTCTCCACAAACCGTACAACGACTTGACTAGCAGATTTGTGGTAATGGTGCTTCTGTTCTGGCCGTACAACGACTTGAATAGCAGATTTCTTGTTTTGGCTTCTTTTCTAACCGTAAAACAGCAGATTTGTGGTTTTGGCTTCTCTACTGGCCGTACAAAAGCAGATTTGTGGTTTTGGCGTTTCCATAGTCCGTACAACGACTTGAAAAGCAGATTTCTTGTTTTGGCTATTTTTCTGGCCGTACAAAAGCAGATTTTAGGTTTTGGCTTTTCCACAATCCGTACAACGACTTGAATTGCAGATTTCTTGTTTTGGCTTCTTTTCTAACCGTAAAACAGCAGATTTGTGGTTTTGTCTTCTCTACTGGCCGTACAAAAGCAGATTTGTGGTTTTGGCGTTTCCACAGTCCGTACAACGACTTGAATAGCAGATTTGTTGTTTTGGCTTCTCAACAAACCGTACAACGACTTGACTAGCAGATTTGTGGTAATGGTGCTTCTGTTCTGGCCGTACAACGACTTGAATAGCAGATTTGTGGTTTTGGCTGCTCTTTTCGCCGTAATACAGCAGATTTGTGGTTTTGGCTTCTCTACTGGCCGTACAAAAGCAGATTTGTGGTTTTGGCTTCTCTACTGGCCGTAAAAAAGCAGATTTGTGGTTTTGGCTTCTCCAGAAACCGTACAACGACTTGAAAAGCAGATTTCTTGTTTTGGCTCCTTTTCTGGCCGTACAAAAACAGATTTATGGTTTTGGCTCTCTCCACAAACCGTACAATGACTTGAATAGCAGATTTCTAGTTTTGGCTTCTTTTCTGGCCGTACAAGGACTTAAAAAGCAGATTTGTTGTTTTGGCTTCTCCACAAACCGTACAACGACTTGACTAGCAGATTTGTGGTAATGGTGCTTCTGTTCTGGCCGTACAACGACTTGAATAGCAGATTTGTGGTTTTGGCTTCTCTTTTCGCCGTAATACAGCAGATTTGTGGTTTTGGCTTCTCTACTGGCCGAACAAAAGCAGATTTGTGGTTTTGGCTTCTCCAGAAACCGTACAACGACTTGAAAAGCAGATTTCTGGTTTTGGCTCCTATTCTAGCCGTACAAAAGCAGATTTGTGGTTTTGGCTTTTGCACAATCCGTACAACGACATGAATAGCAGATTTCTTGTTTTGGCTTCTTTTCTAACCGTAAAACAGCAGATTTGTGGTTTTGGCTTCTCTACTGGCCGTACAAAAGCAGATTTGTGGTTTTGGCGTTTCCATAGTCCGTACAACGACTTGAAAAGCAGATTTCTTGTTTTGGCTATTTTTCTGGCCGTACAAAAGCAGATTTGTGGTTTTGGCTTTTCCACAATCCGTACAACGACTTGAATGGCAGATTTCTTGTTTTGGCTTCTTTTCTAACCGTAAAACAGCAGATTTGTGGTTTTGGCTTCTCTACTGGCCGTACAAAAGCAGATTTGTGGTTTTGGCGTTTCCACAGTCCGTACAACGACTTGAATAGCAGATTTGTTGTTTTGGCTTCTCAACAAACCGTACAACGACTTGACTAGCAGATTTGTGGTAATGGTGCTTCTGTTCTGGCCGTACAACGACTTGAATAGCAGATTTGTGGTTTTGGCTTTCTCTTTTCGCCGTAATACAGCAGATTTGTGGTTTTGGCTTCTCTACTGGCCGTACAAAAGCAGATTTGTGGTTTTGGCTTCTCCAGAAACCGTACAACGACTTGAAAAGCAGATTTCTGGTTTTGGCTCCTTTTCTGGCCGTACAAAAGCAGATTTGTGGTTTTGGCTTTTCCACAATCCGTACAACGACTTGAATAGCAGATTTCTTGTTTTGGCTCCTTTTCTGGCCGTACAACGACTTGAAAAGAAGATTTGTGGTTTTAGCTTCTCTTTTGGCCGTAACACAGCAGATTTATGGTTTTGGCTTCTCTTTTGGCCGTACAACGACTTGAAAAGAAGATTTGTGGTTTCAGCTTTTTTTTTGGCCGTAACACAGCAGATTTGTGGTTTTGGCTTTTCCACAATCCGTACAACGACTTGAATGGCAGATTTCTTGTTTTGGCTTCTTTTCTAACCGTAAAACAGCAGATTTGTGGTTTTGGCTTCTCTACTGGCCGTACAAAAGCAGATTTGTGGTTTTGGCGTTTCCACAGTCCGTACAACGACTTGAATAGCAGATTTGTTGTTTTGGCTTCTCAACAAACCGTACAACGACTTGACTAGCAGATTTGTGGTAATGGTGCTTCTGTTCTGGCCGTACAACGACTTGAATAGCAGATTTGTGGTTTTGGCTTTCTCTTTTCGCCGTAATACAGCAGATTTGTGGTTTTGGCTTCTCTACTGGCCGTACAAAAGCAGATTTGTGGTTTTGGCGTTTCCATAGTCCGTACAACGACTTGAAAAGCAGATTTCTTGTTTTGGCTATTTTTCTGGCCGTACAAAAGCAGATTTTAGGTTTTGGCTTTTCCACAATCCGTACAACGACTTGAATTGCAGATTTCTTGTTTTGGCTTCTTTTCTAACCGTAAAACAGCAGATTTGTGGTTTTGTCTTCTCTACTGGCCGTACAAAAGCAGATTTGTGGTTTTGGCGTTTCCACAGTCCGTACAACGACTTGAATAGCAGATTTGTTGTTTTGGCTTCTCAACAAACCGTACAACGACTTGACTAGCAGATTTGTGGTAATGGTGCTTCTGTTCTGGCCGTACAACGACTTGAATAGCAGATTTGTGGTTTTGGCTGCTCTTTTCGCCGTAATACAGCAGATTTGTGGTTTTGGCTTCTCTACTGGCCGTACAAAAGCAGATTTGTGGTTTTGGCTTCTCTACTGGCCGTAAAAAAGCAGATTTGTGGTTTTGGCTTCTCCAGAAACCGTACAACGACTTGAAAAGCAGATTTCTTGTTTTGGCTCCTTTTCTGGCCGTACAAAAACAGATTTATGGTTTTGGCTCTCTCCACAAACCGTACAATGACTTGAATAGCAGATTTCTAGTTTTGGCTTCTTTTCTGGCCGTACAAGGACTTAAAAAGCAGATTTGTTGTTTTGGCTTCTCCACAAACCGTACAACGACTTGACTAGCAGATTTGTGGTAATGGTGCTTCTGTTCTGGCCGTACAACGACTTGAATAGCAGATTTGTGGTTTTGGCTTCTCTTTTCGCCGTAATACAGCAGATTTGTGGTTTTGGCTTCTCTACTGGCCGAACAAAAGCAGATTTGTGGTTTTGGCTTCTCCAGAAACCGTACAACGACTTGAAAAGCAGATTTCTGGTTTTGGCTCCTATTCTGGCCGTACAAAAGCAGATTTGTGGTTTTGGCTTTTGCACAATCCGTACAACGACATGAATAGCAGATTTCTTGTTTTGGCTTCTTTTCTAACCGTAAAACAGCAGATTTGTGGTTTTGGCTTCTCTACTGGCCGTACAAAAGCAGATTTGTGGTTTTGGCGTTTCCATAGTCCGTACAACGACTTGAAAAGCAGATTTCTTGTTTTGGCTATTTTTCTGGCCGTACAAAAGCAGATTTGTGGTTTTGGCTTTTCCACAATCCGTACAACGACTTGAATGGCAGATTTCTTGTTTTGGCTTCTTTTCTAACCGTAAAACAGCAGATTTGTGGTTTTGGCTTCTCTACTGGCCGTACAAAAGCAGATTTGTGGTTTTGGCGTTTCCACAGTCCGTACAACGACTTGAATAGCAGATTTGTTGTTTTGGCTTCTCAACAAACCGTACAACGACTTGACTAGCAGATTTGTGGTAATGGTGCTTCTGTTCTGGCCGTACAACGACTTGAATAGCAGATTTGTGGTTTTGGCTTTCTCTTTTCGCCGTAATACAGCAGATTTGTGGTTTTGGCTTCTCTACTGGCCGTACAAAAGCAGATTTGTGGTTTTGGCTTCTCCAGAAACCGTACAACGACTTGAAAAGCAGATTTCTGGTTTTGGCTCCTTTTCTGGCCGTACAAAAGCAGATTTGTGGTTTTGGCTTTTCCACAATCCGTACAACGACTTGAATAGCAGATTTCTTGTTTTGGCTCCTTTTCTGGCCGTACAACGACTTGAAAAGAAGATTTGTGGTTTTAGCTTCTCTTTTGGCCGTAACACAGCAGATTTATGGTTTTGGCTTCTCTTTTGGCCGTACAACGACTTGAAAAGAAGATTTGTGGTTTCAGCTTTTCTTTTGGCCGTAACACAGCAGATTTGTGGTTTTGGCTTTTCCACAATCCGTACAACGACTTGAATGGCAGATTTCTTGTTTTGGCTTCTTTTCTAACCGTAAAACAGCAGATTTGTGGTTTTGGCTTCTCTACTGGCCGTACAAAAGCAGATTTGTGGTTTTGGCGTTTCCACAGTCCGTACAACGACTTGAATAGCAGATTTGTTGTTTTGGCTTCTCCACAAACCGTACAACGACTTGACTAGCAGATTTGTGGTAATGGTGCTTCTGTTCTGGCCGTACAACGACTTGAATAGCAGATTTGTGGTTTTGGCTTCTCTTTTCGCCGTAATACAGCAGATTTGTGGTTTTGGCTTCTCTACTGGCCGAACAAAAGCAGATTTGTGGTTTTGGCTTCTCCAGAAACCGTACAACGACTTGAAAAGCAGATTTCTGGTTTTGGCTCCTATTCTGGCCGTACAAAAGCAGATTTGTGGTTTTGGCTTTTGCACAATCCGTACAACGACATGAATAGCAGATTTCTTGTTTTGGCTTCTTTTCTAACCGTAAAACAGCAGATTTGTGGTTTTGGCTTCTCTACTGGCCGTACAAAAGCAGATTTGTGGTTTTGGCGTTTCCATAGTCCGTACAACGACTTGAAAAGCAGATTTCTTGTTTTGGCTATTTTTCTGGCCGTACAAAAGCAGATTTGTGGTTTTGGCTTTTCCACAATCCGTACAACGACTTGAATGGCAGATTTCTTGTTTTGGCTTCTTTTCTAACCGTAAAACAGCAGATTTGTGGTTTTGGCTTCTCTACTGGCCGTACAAAAGCAGATTTGTGGTTTTGGCGTTTCCACAGTCCGTACAACGACTTGAATAGCAGATTTGTTGTTTTGGCTTCTCAACAAACCGTACAACGACTTGACTAGCAGATTTGTGGTAATGGTGCTTCTGTTCTGGCCGTACAACGACTTGAATAGCAGATTTGTGGTTTTGGCTTTCTCTTTTCGCCGTAATACAGCAGATTTGTGGTTTTGGCTTCTCTACTGGCCGTACAAAAGCAGATTTGTGGTTTTGGCTTCTCCAGAAACCGTACAACGACTTGAAAAGCAGATTTCTGGTTTTGGCTCCTTTTCTGGCCGTACAAAAGCAGATTTGTGGTTTTGGCTTTTCCACAATCCGTACAACGACTTGAATAGCAGATTTCTTGTTTTGGCTCCTTTTCTGGCCGTACAACGACTTGAAAAGAAGATTTGTGGTTTTAGCTTCTCTTTTGGCCGTAACACAGCAGATTTATGGTTTTGGCTTCTCTTTTGGCCGTACAACGACTTGAAAAGAAGATTTGTGGTTTCAGCTTTTCTTTTGGCCGTAACACAGCAGATTTGTGGTTTTGGCTTTTCCACAATCCGTACAACGACTTGAATGGCAGATTTCTTGTTTTGGCTTCTTTTCTAACCGTAAAACAGCAGATTTGTGGTTTTGGCTTCTCTACTGGCCGTACAAAAGCAGATTTGTGGTTTTGGCGTTTCCACAGTCCGTACAACGACTTGAATAGCAGATTTGTTGTTTTGGCTTCTCAACAAACCGTACAACGACTTGACTAGCAGATTTGTGGTAATGGTGCTTCTGTTCTGGCCGTACAACGACTTGAATAGCAGATTTGTGGTTTTGGCTTTCTCTTTTCGCCGTAATACAGCAGATTTGTGGTTTTGGCTTCTCTACTGGCCGTACAAAAGCAGATTTGTGGTTTTGGCTTCTCCAGAAACCGTACAACGACTTGAAAAGCAGATTTCTGGTTTTGGCTCCTTTTCTGGCCGTACAAAAGCAGATTTGTGGTTTTGGCTTTTCCACAATCCGTACAACGACTTGAATAGCAGATTTCTTGTTTTGGCTCCTTTTCTGGCCGTACAACGACTTGAAAAGAAGATTTGTGGTTTTAGCTTCTCTTTTGGCCGTAACACAGCAGATTTATGGTTTTGGCTTCTCTTTTGGCCGTACAACGACTTGAAAAGAAGATTTGTGGTTTCAGCTTTTCTTTTGGCCGTAACACAGCAGATTTGTGGTTTTGGCTCTCTCCACAAACCGTACAACGACTTGAATAGCAGATTTCTAGTTTTGGCTTCTTTTCTGGCCGTACAAGGACTTAAAAAGCAGATTTGTTGTTTTGGCTTCTCCACAAACCGTACAATGACTTGACTAGCAGATTTGTGGTAATGGTGCTTCTGTTCTGGCCGTACAACGACTTGAATAGCAGATTTGTGGTTTTGGCTTCTCTTTTCGCCGTAATACAGCAGATTTGTGGTTTTGGCTTCTCTACTGGCCGTAAAAAAGCAGATTTGTGGTTTTGGCTTCTCCAGAAACCGTACAACGACTTGAAAAGCAGATTTCTTGTTTTGGCTCCTTTTCTGGCCGTACAAAAACAGATTTATGGTTTTGGCTCTCTCCACAAACCGTACAATGACTTGAATAGCAGATTTCTGGTTTTGGCTCCTTTTCTGGCCGTACAAAAGCAGATTTGTGGTTTTGGCTTTTCCACAATCCGTACAACGACTTGAATAGCAGATTTCTTGTTTTGGCTCCTTTTCTGGCCGTACAACGACTTGAAAAGAAGATTTGTGGTTTTAGCTTCTCTTTTGGCCGTAACACAGCAGATTTATGGTTTTGGCTTCTCTTTTGGCCGTACAACGACTTGAAAAGAAGATTTGTGGTTTCAGCTTTTCTTTTGGCCGTAACACAGCAGATTTGTGGTTTTGGCTTTTCCACAATCCGTACAACGACTTGAATGGCAGATTTCTTGTTTTGGCTTCTTTTCTAACCGTAAAACAGCAGATTTGTGGTTTTGGCTTCTCTACTGGCCGTACAAAAGCAGATTTGTGGTTTTGGCGTTTCCACAGTCCGTACAACGACTTGAATAGCAGATTTGTTGTTTTGGCTTCTCAACAAACCGTACAACGACTTGACTAGCAGATTTGTGGTAATGGTGCTTCTGTTCTGGCCGTACAACGACTTGAATAGCAGATTTGTGGTTTTGGCTTTCTCTTTTCGCCGTAATACAGCAGATTTGTGGTTTTGGCTTCTCTACTGGCCGTACAAAAGCAGATTTGTGGTTTTGGCTTCTCTACTGGCCGTAAAAAAGCAGATTTGTGGTTTTGGCTTCTCCAGAAACCGTACAACGACTTGAAAAGCAGATTTCTTGTTTTGGCTCCTTTTCTGGCCGTACAAAAACAGATTTATGGTTTTGGCTCTCTCCACAAACCGTACAATGACTTGAATAGCAGATTTCTAGTTTTGGCTTCTTTTCTGGCCGTACAAGGACTTAAAAAGCAGATTTGTTGTTTTGGCTTCTCCACAAACCGTACAACGACTTGACTAGCAGATTTGTGGTAATGGTGCTTCTGTTCTGGCCGTACAACGACTTGAATAGCAGATTTGTGGTTTTGGCTTCTCTTTTCGCCGTAATACAGCAGATTTGTGGTTTTGGCTTCTCTACTGGCCGAACAAAAGCAGATTTGTGGTTTTGGCTTCTCCAGAAACCGTACAACGACTTGAAAAGCAGATTTCTGGTTTTGGCTCCTATTCTGGCCGTACAAAAGCAGATTTGTGGTTTTGGCTTTTGCACAATCCGTACAACGACATGAATAGCAGATTTCTTGTTTTGGCTTCTTTTCTAACCGTAAAACAGCAGATTTGTGGTTTTGGCTTCTCTACTGGCCGTACAAAAGCAGATTTGTGGTTTTGGCGTTTCCATAGTCCGTACAACGACTTGAAAAGCAGATTTCTTGTTTTGGCTATTTTTCTGGCCGTACAAAAGCAGATTTGTGGTTTTGGCTTTTCCACAATCCGTACAACGACTTGAATGGCAGATTTCTTGTTTTGGCTTCTTTTCTAACCGTAAAACAGCAGATTTGTGGTTTTGGCTTCTCTACTGGCCGTACAAAAGCAGATTTGTGGTTTTGGCGTTTCCACAGTCCGTACAACGACTTGAATAGCAGATTTGTTGTTTTGGCTTCTCAACAAACCGTACAACGACTTGACTAGCAGATTTGTGGTAATGGTGCTTCTGTTCTGGCCGTACAACGACTTGAATAGCAGATTTGTGGTTTTGGCTTTCTCTTTTCGCCGTAATACAGCAGATTTGTGGTTTTGGCTTCTCTACTGGCCGTACAAAAGCAGATTTGTGGTTTTGGCTTCTCCAGAAACCGTACAACGACTTGAAAAGCAGATTTCTGGTTTTGGCTCCTTTTCTGGCCGTACAAAAGCAGATTTGTGGTTTTGGCTTTTCCACAATCCGTACAACGACTTGAATAGCAGATTTCTTGTTTTGGCTCCTTTTCTGGCCGTACAACGACTTGAAAAGAAGATTTGTGGTTTTAGCTTCTCTTTTGGCCGTAACACAGCAGATTTATGGTTTTGGCTTCTCTTTTGGCCGTACAACGACTTGAAAAGAAGATTTGTGGTTTCAGCTTTTCTTTTGGCCGTAACACAGCAGATTTGTGGTTTTGGCTTTTCCACAATCCGTACAACGACTTGAATGGCAGATTTCTTGTTTTGGCTTCTTTTCTAACCGTAAAACAGCAGATTTGTGGTTTTGGCTTCTCTACTGGCCGTACAAAAGCAGATTTGTGGTTTTGGCGTTTCCACAGTCCGTACAACGACTTGAATAGCAGATTTGTTGTTTTGGCTTCTCCACAAACCGTACAACGACTTGACTAGCAGATTTGTGGTAATGGTGCTTCTGTTCTGGCCGTACAACGACTTGAATAGCAGATTTGTGGTTTTGGCTTCTCTTTTCGCCGTAATACAGCAGATTTGTGGTTTTGGCTTCTCTACTGGCCGAACAAAAGCAGATTTGTGGTTTTGGCTTCTCCAGAAACCGTACAACGACTTGAAAAGCAGATTTCTGGTTTTGGCTCCTATTCTGGCCGTACAAAAGCAGATTTGTGGTTTTGGCTTTTGCACAATCCGTACAACGACATGAATAGCAGATTTCTTGTTTTGGCTTCTTTTCTAACCGTAAAACAGCAGATTTGTGGTTTTGGCTTCTCTACTGGCCGTACAAAAGCAGATTTGTGGTTTTGGCGTTTCCATAGTCCGTACAACGACTTGAAAAGCAGATTTCTTGTTTTGGCTATTTTTCTGGCCGTACAAAAGCAGATTTGTGGTTTTGGCTTTTCCACAATCCGTACAACGACTTGAATGGCAGATTTCTTGTTTTGGCTTCTTTTCTAACCGTAAAACAGCAGATTTGTGGTTTTGGCTTCTCTACTGGCCGTACAAAAGCAGATTTGTGGTTTTGGCGTTTCCACAGTCCGTACAACGACTTGAATAGCAGATTTGTTGTTTTGGCTTCTCAACAAACCGTACAACGACTTGACTAGCAGATTTGTGGTAATGGTGCTTCTGTTCTGGCCGTACAACGACTTGAATAGCAGATTTGTGGTTTTGGCTTTCTCTTTTCGCCGTAATACAGCAGATTTGTGGTTTTGGCTTCTCTACTGGCCGTACAAAAGCAGATTTGTGGTTTTGGCTTCTCCAGAAACCGTACAACGACTTGAAAAGCAGATTTCTGGTTTTGGCTCCTTTTCTGGCCGTACAAAAGCAGATTTGTGGTTTTGGCTTTTCCACAATCCGTACAACGACTTGAATAGCAGATTTCTTGTTTTGGCTCCTTTTCTGGCCGTACAACGACTTGAAAAGAAGATTTGTGGTTTTAGCTTCTCTTTTGGCCGTAACACAGCAGATTTATGGTTTTGGCTTCTCTTTTGGCCGTACAACGACTTGAAAAGAAGATTTGTGGTTTCAGCTTTTCTTTTGGCCGTAACACAGCAGATTTGTGGTTTTGGCTTTTCCACAATCCGTACAACGACTTGAATGGCAGATTTCTTGTTTTGGCTTCTTTTCTAACCGTAAAACAGCAGATTTGTGGTTTTGGCTTCTCTACTGGCCGTACAAAAGCAGATTTGTGGTTTTGGCGTTTCCACAGTCCGTACAACGACTTGAATAGCAGATTTGTTGTTTTGGCTTCTCAACAAACCGTACAACGACTTGACTAGCAGATTTGTGGTAATGGTGCTTCTGTTCTGGCCGTACAACGACTTGAATAGCAGATTTGTGGTTTTGGCTTTCTCTTTTCGCCGTAATACAGCAGATTTGTGGTTTTGGCTTCTCTACTGGCCGTACAAAAGCAGATTTGTGGTTTTGGCTTCTCCAGAAACCGTACAACGACTTGAAAAGCAGATTTCTGGTTTTGGCTCCTTTTCTGGCCGTACAAAAGCAGATTTGTGGTTTTGGCTTTTCCACAATCCGTACAACGACTTGAATAGCAGATTTCTTGTTTTGGCTCCTTTTCTGGCCGTACAACGACTTGAAAAGAAGATTTGTGGTTTTAGCTTCTCTTTTGGCCGTAACACAGCAGATTTATGGTTTTGGCTTCTCTTTTGGCCGTACAACGACTTGAAAAGAAGATTTGTGGTTTCAGCTTTTCTTTTGGCCGTAACACAGCAGATTTGTGGTTTTGGCTCTCTCCACAAACCGTACAACGACTTGAATAGCAGATTTCTAGTTTTGGCTTCTTTTCTGGCCGTACAAGGACTTAAAAAGCAGATTTGTTGTTTTGGCTTCTCCACAAACCGTACAATGACTTGACTAGCAGATTTGTGGTAATGGTGCTTCTGTTCTGGCCGTACAACGACTTGAATAGCAGATTTGTGGTTTTGGCTTCTCTTTTCGCCGTAATACAGCAGATTTGTGGTTTTGGCTTCTCTACTGGCCGTAAAAAAGCAGATTTGTGGTTTTGGCTTCTCCAGAAACCGTACAACGACTTGAAAAGCAGATTTCTTGTTTTGGCTCCTTTTCTGGCCGTACAAAAACAGATTTATGGTTTTGGCTCTCTCCACAAACCGTACAATGACTTGAATAGCAGATTTCTGGTTTTGGCTCCTTTTCTGGCCGTACAAAAGCAGATTTGTGGTTTTGGCTTTTCCACAATCCGTACAACGACTTGAATAGCAGATTTCTTGTTTTGGCTCCTTTTCTGGCCGTACAACGACTTGAAAAGAAGATTTGTGGTTTTAGCTTCTCTTTTGGCCGTAACACAGCAGATTTATGGTTTTGGCTTCTCTTTTGGCCGTACAACGACTTGAAAAGAAGATTTGTGGTTTCAGCTTTTCTTTTGGCCGTAACACAGCAGATTTGTGGTTTTGGCTTTTCCACAATCCGTACAACGACTTGAATGGCAGATTTCTTGTTTTGGCTTCTTTTCTAACCGTAAAACAGCAGATTTGTGGTTTTGGCTTCTCTACTGGCCGTACAAAAGCAGATTTGTGGTTTTGGCGTTTCCACAGTCCGTACAACGACTTGAATAGCAGATTTGTTGTTTTGGCTTCTCAACAAACCGTACAACGACTTGACTAGCAGATTTGTGGTAATGGTGCTTCTGTTCTGGCCGTACAACGACTTGAATAGCAGATTTGTGGTTTTGGCTTTCTCTTTTCGCCGTAATACAGCAGATTTGTGGTTTTGGCTTCTCTACTGGCCGTACAAAAGCAGATTTGTGGTTTTGGCTTCTCCAGAAACCGTACAACGACTTGAAAAGCAGATTTCTGGTTTTGGCTCCTTTTCTGGCCGTACAAAAGCAGATTTGTGGTTTTGGCTTTTCCACAATCCGTACAACGACTTGAATAGCAGATTTCTTGTTTTGGCTCCTTTTCTGGCCGTACAACGACTTGAAAAGAAGATTTGTGGTTTTAGCTTCTCTTTTGGCCGTAACACAGCAGATTTATGGTTTTGGCTTCTCTTTTGGCCGTACAACGACTTGAAAAGAAGATTTGTGGTTTCAGCTTTTCTTTTGGCCGTAACACAGCAGATTTGTGGTTTTGGCTCTCTCCACAAACCGTACAACGACTTGAATAGCAGATTTCTAGTTTTGGCTTCTTTTCTGGCCGTACAAGGACTTAAAAAGCAGATTTGTTGTTTTGGCTTCTCCACAAACCGTACAATGACTTGACTAGCAGATTTGTGGTAATGGTGCTTCTGTTCTGGCCGTACAACGACTTGAATAGCAGATTTGTGGTTTTGGCTTCTCTTTTCGCCGTAATACAGCAGATTTGTGGTTTTGGCTTCTCTACTGGCCGTAAAAAAGCAGATTTGTGGTTTTGGCTTCTCCAGAAACCGTACAACGACTTGAAAAGCAGATTTCTTGTTTTGGCTCCTTTTCTGGCCGTACAAAAACAGATTTATGGTTTTGGCTCTCTCCACAAACCGTACAATGACTTGAATAGCAGATTTCTAGTTTTGGCTTCTTTTCTGGCCGTACAAGGACTTAAAAAGCAGATTTGTTGTTTTGGCTTCTCCACAAACCGTACAACGACTTGACTAGCAGATTTGTGGTAATGGTGCTTCTGTTCTGGCCGTACAACGACTTGAATAGCAGATTTGTGGTTTTGGCTTCTCTTTTCGCCGTAATACAGCAGATTTGTGGTTTTGGCTTCTCTACTGGCCGTACAAAAGCAGATTTGTGGTTTTGGCTTCTCCAGAAACCGTACAACGACTTGAAAAGCAGATTTCTGGTTTTGGCTCCTATTCTGGCCGTACAAAAGCAGATTTGTGGTTTTGGCTTTTGCACAATCCGTACAACGACTTGAATAGCAGATTTCTTGTTTTGGCTTCTTTTCTAACCGTAAAACAGCAGATTTGTGGTTTTGGCTTCTCTACTGGCCGTACAAAAGCAGATTTGTGGTTTTGGCGTTTCCATAGTCCGTACAACGACTTGAAAAGCAGATTTCTTGTTTTGGCTATTTTTCTGGCCGTACAAAAGCAGATTTGTGGTTTTGGCTTTTCCACAATCCGTACAACGACTTGAATTGCAGATTTCTTGTTTTGGCTTCTTTTCTAACCGTAAAACAGCAGATTTGTGGTTTTGGCTTTTCTACTGGCCGTACAAAAGCAGATTTGTGGTTTTGGCGTTTCCACAGTCCGTACAACGACTTGAATAGCAGATTTGTTGTTTTGGCTTCTCAACAAACCGTACAACGACTTGACTAGCAGATTTGTGGTAATGGTGCTTCTGTTCTGGCCGTACAACGACTTGAATAGCAGATTTGTGGTTTTGGCTTCTCTTTTCGCCGTAATACAGCAGATTTGTGGTTTTGGCTTCTCTACTGGCCGTACAAAAGCAGATTTGTGGTTTTGGCTTCTCCAGAAACCGTACAACGACTTGAAAAGCAGATTTCTGGTTTTGGCTCCTTTTCTGGCCGTACAAAAGCAGATTTGTGGTTTTGGCTTTTCCACAATCCGTACAACGACTTGAATAGCAGATTTCTTGTTTTGGCTCCTTTTCTGGCCGTACAACGACTTGAAAAGAAGATTTGTGGTTTTAGCTTCTCTTTTGGCCGTAACACAGCAGATTTATGGTTTTGGCTTCTCTTTTGGCCGTACAACGACTTGAAAAGAAGATTTGTGGTTTCAGCTTTTCTTTTGGCCGTAACACAGCAGATTTGTGGTTTTGGCTCTCTCCACAAACCGTACAACGACTTGAATAGCAGATTTCTAGTTTTGGCTTCTTTTCTGGCCGTACAAGGACTTAAAAAGCAGATTTGTTGTTTTGGCTTCTCCACAAACCGTACAACGACTTGACTAGCAGATTTGTGGTAATGGTGCTTCTGTTCTGGCCGTACAACGACTTGAATAGCAGATTTGTGGTTTTGGCTTCTCTTTTCGCCGTAATACAGCAGATTTGTGGTTTTGGCTTCTCTACTGGCCGTAAAAAAGCAGATTTGTGGTTTTGGCTTCTCCAGAAACCGTACAACGACTTGAAAAGCAGATTTCTTGTTTTGGCTCCTTTTCTGGCCGTACAAAAACAGATTTATGGTTTTGGCTCTCTCCACAAACCGTACAATGACTTGAATAGCAGATTTCTAGTTTTGGCTTCTTTTCTGGCCGTACAAGGACTTAAAAAGCAGATTTGTTGTTTTGGCTTCTCCACAAACCGTACAACGACTTGACTAGCAGATTTGTGGTAATGGTGCTTCTGTTCTGGCCGTACAACGACTTGAATAGCAGATTTGTGGTTTTGGCTTCTCTTTTCGCCGTAATACAGCAGATTTGTGGTTTTGGCTTCTCTACTGGCCGTACAAAAGCAGATTTGTGGTTTTGGCTTCTCCAGAAACCGTACAACGACTTGAAAAGCAGATTTCTGGTTTTGGCTCTTATTCTGGCCGTACAAAAGCAGATTTGTGGTTTTGGCTTTTGCACAATCCGTACAACGACTTGAATAGCAGATTTCTTGTTTTGGCTTCTTTTCTAACCGTAAAACAGCAGATTTGTGGTTTTGGCTTCTCTACTGGCCGTACAAAAGCAGATTTGTGGTTTTGGCGTTTCCATAGTCCGTACAACGACTTGAAAAGCAGATTTCTTGTTTTGGCTATTTTTCTGGCCGTACAAAAGCAGATTTGTGGTTTTGGCTTTTCCACAATCCGTACAACGACTTGAATGGCAGATTTCTTGTTTTGGCTTCTTTTCTAACCGTAAAACAGCAGATTTGTGGTTTTGGCTTCTCTACTGGCCGTACAAAAGAAGATTTGTGGTTTTGGCGTTTCCACAGTCCGTACAACGACTTGAATAGCAGATTTGTTGTTTTGGCTTCTCAACAAACCGTACAACGACTTGACTAGCAGATTTGTGGTAATGGTGCTTCTGTTCTGGCCGTAAAACGACTTGAATAGCAGATTTGTGGTTTTGGCTTCTCTTTTCGCCGTAATACAGCAGATTTGTGGTTTTGGCTTCTCTACTGGCCGTACAAAAGCAGATTTGTGGTTTTGGCTTCTCCAGAAACCGTACAACGACTTGAAAAGCAGATTTCTGGTTTTGGCTCCTTTTCTGGCCGTACAAAAGCAGATTTGTGGTTTTGGCTTTTCCACAATCCGTACAACGACTTGAATAGCAGATTTCTTGTTTTGGCTCCTTTTCTGGCCGTACAACGACTTGAAAAGAAGATTTGTGGTTTTAGCTTCTCTTTTGGCCGTAACACAGCAGATTTATGGTTTTGGCTTCTCTTTTGGCCGTACAACGACTTGAAAAGAAGATTTGTGGTTTCAGCTTTTCTTTTGGCCGTAACACAGCAGATTTGTGGTTTTGGCTCTCTCCACAAACCGTACAACGACTTGAATAGCAGATTTCTAGTTTTGGCTTCTTTTCTGGCCGTACAAGGACTTAAAAAGCAGATTTGTTGTTTTGGCTTCTCCACAAACCGTACAACGACTTGACTAGCAGATTTGTGGTAATGGTGCTTCTGTTCTGGCCGTACAACGACTTGAATAGCAGATTTGTGGTTTTGGCTTCTCTTTTCGCCGTAATACAGCAGATTTGTGGTTTTGGCTTCTCTACTGGCCGTAAAAAAGCAGATTTGTGGTTTTGGCTTCTCCAGAAACCGTACAACGACTTGAAAAGCAGATTTCTTGTTTTGGCTCCTTTTCTGGCCGTACAAAAACAGATTTATGGTTTTGGCTCTCTCCACAAACCGTACAATGACTTGAATAGCAGATTTCTAGTTTTGGCTTCTTTTCTGGCCGTACAAGGACTTAAAAAGCAGATTTGTTGTTTTGGCTTCTCCACAAACCGTACAACGACTTGACTAGCAGATTTGTGGTAATGGTGCTTCTGTTCTGGCCGTACAACGACTTGAATAGCAGATTTGTGGTTTTGGCTTCTCTTTTCGCCGTAATACAGCAGATTTGTGGTTTTGGCTTCTCTACTGGCCGTACAAAAGCAGATTTGTGGTTTTGGCTTCTCCAGAAACCGTACAACGACTTGAAAAGCAGATTTCTGGTTTTGGCTCTTATTCTGGCCGTACAAAAGCAGATTTGTGGTTTTGGCTTTTGCACAATCCGTACAACGACTTGAATAGCAGATTTCTTGTTTTGGCTTCTTTTCTAACCGTAAAACAGCAGATTTGTGGTTTTGGCTTCTCTACTGGCCGTACAAAAGCAGATTTGTGGTTTTGGCGTTTCCATAGTCCGTACAACGACTTGAAAAGCAGATTTCTTGTTTTGGCTATTTTTCTGGCCGTACAAAAGCAGATTTGTGGTTTTGGCTTTTCCACAATCCGTACAACGACTTGAATGGCAGATTTCTTGTTTTGGCTTCTTTTCTAACCGTAAAACAGCAGATTTGTGGTTTTGGCTTCTCTACTGGCCGTACAAAAGAAGATTTGTGGTTTTGGCGTTTCCACAGTCCGTACAACGACTTGAATAGCAGATTTGTTGTTTTGGCTTCTCAACAAACCGTACAACGACTTGACTAGCAGATTTGTGGTAATGGTGCTTCTGTTCTGGCCGTACAACGACTTGAATAGCAGATTTGTGGTTTTGGCTTCTCTTTTCGCCGTAATACAGCAGATTTGTGGTTTTGGCTTCTCTACTGGCCGTACAAAAGCAGATTTGTGGTTTTGGCTTCTCCAGAAACCGTACAACGACTTGAAAAGCAGATTTCTGGTTTTGGCTCCTTTTCTGGCCGTACAAAAGCAGATTTGTGGTTTTGGCTTTTCCACAATCCGTACAACGACTTGATTAGCAGATTTCTTGTTTTGGCTCCTTTTCTGGCCGTACAACGACTTGAAAAGAAGATTTCTGGTTTTAGCTTCTCTTTTGGTCGTAACACAGCAGATTTATGGTTTTGGCTTCTCTTTTGGCCGTAAGACAGCTGATTTGTGGTTTTGGCTCCTTTTCTGGCCGTAAAACAGCAGATTTCTGGTTTTGGCTTTTTTTCTGGCCGTACAACGACTTGAAAAGAAGATTTCTAGTTTTGGCTCCTTTTCTGGCCGTACAAAAGCAGATTTGTGGTTTTGGTTTTTCCACAATCCGTACAACGACTTGAATAGCAGATTTCTTGTTTTGGCTCCTTTTCTGGCCGTACAACGACTTGAAAAGAAGATTTGTGGTTTTAGCTTCTCTTTTGGCCGAAACACAGCAGATTTATGGTTTTGGCTTCTCTTTTGGCCGTACAACGACTTGAAAAGAAGATTTGTGGTTTCAGCTTCTCTTTTGGCCGTAACACAGCAGATTTGTAGTTTTGGCTCTCTCCACAAACCGTACAACGACTTGAATAGCAGATTTCTAGTTTTGGCTTCTTTTCTGGCCGTACAAGGACTTAAAAAGCAGATTTGTTGTTTTGGCTTCTCCACAAACCGTACAACGACTTGACTAGCAGATTTGTGGTAATGGTGCTTCTGTTCTGGCCGTACAACGACTTGAATAGCAGATTTGTGGTTTTGGCTTCTCTTTTCGCCGTAATACAGCAGATTTGTGGTTCTGGCTTCTCTACTAGCCGTACAAAAGCAGATTTGTGGTTTTGGCTTCTCCAGAAACCGTACAACGACTTGAAAAGCAGATTTCTGGTTTTGGCTCCTTTTCTGGCCGTACAAAAGCAGATTTGTGGTTTTGGCTTCTCCAGAAACCGTACAACGACTTGAATAGCAGATTTCTTGTTTTGGCTTCTTTTCTGGCCGTACAACGACTTGACAAGAAGTTTTGTGGTTTTAGCTTCTCTTTTGGCCGTAACACAGCAGATTTATGGTTTTGGCTCTCTCCAAAAACCGTACAACGACTTGAATAGCAGATTTCTAGTTTTGGCTTCTTTTCTGGCCGTACAAGGACTTAAAAAGCAGATTTGTTGTTTTGGCTTCTCCACAAACCGTACAACGACTTGACTAGCAGATTTGTGGTAATGGTGCTTCTGTTCTGGCCGTACAACGACTTGAATAGCAGATTTGTGGTTTTGGCTTCTCTTTTCGCCGTAATACAGCAGATTTGTGGTTTTGGCTTCTCTACTGGCCGTAAAAAAGCAGATTTGTGGTTTTGGCTTCTCCAGAAACCGTACAACGACTTGAAAAGCAGATTTCTTGTTTTGGCTCCTTTTCTGGCCGTACAAAAACAGATTTATGGTTTTGGCTCTCTCCACAAACCGTACAATGACTTGAATAGCAGATTTCTAGTTTTGGCTTCTTTTCTGGCCGTACAAGGACTTAAAAAGCAGATTTGTTGTTTTGGCTTCTCCACAAACCGTACAACGACTTGACTAGCAGATTTGTGGTAATGGTGCTTCTGTTCTGGCCGTACAACGACTTGAATAGCAGATTTGTGGTTTTGGCTTCTCTTTTCGCCGTAATACAGCAGATTTGTGGTTTTGGCTTCTCTACTGGCCGTACAAAAGCAGATTTGTGGTTTTGGCTTCTCCAGAAACCGTACAACGACTTGAAAAGCAGATTTCTGGTTTTGGCTCTTATTCTGGCCGTACAAAAGCAGATTTGTGGTTTTGGCTTTTGCACAATCCGTACAACGACTTGAATAGCAGATTTCTTGTTTTGGCTTCTTTTCTAACCGTAAAACAGCAGATTTGTGGTTTTGGCTTCTCTACTGGCCGTACAAAAGCAGATTTGTGGTTTTGGCGTTTCCATAGTCCGTACAACGACTTGAAAAGCAGATTTCTTGTTTTGGCTATTTTTCTGGCCGTACAAAAGCAGATTTGTGGTTTTGGCTTTTCCACAATCCGTACAACGACTTGAATGGCAGATTTCTTGTTTTGGCTTCTTTTCTAACCGTAAAACAGCAGATTTGTGGTTTTGGCTTCTCTACTGGCCGTACAAAAGAAGATTTGTGGTTTTGGCGTTTCCACAGTCCGTACAACGACTTGAATAGCAGATTTGTTGTTTTGGCTTCTCAACAAACCGTACAACGACTTGACTAGCAGATTTGTGGTAATGGTGCTTCTGTTCTGGCCGTACAACGACTTGAATAGCAGATTTGTGGTTTTGGCTTCTCTTTTCGCCGTAATACAGCAGATTTGTGGTTTTGGCTTCTCTACTGGCCGTACAAAAGCAGATTTGTGGTTTTGGCTTCTCCAGAAACCGTACAACGACTTGAAAAGCAGATTTCTGGTTTTGGCTCCTTTTCTGGCCGTACAAAAGCAGATTTGTGGTTTTGGCTTTTCCACAATCCGTACAACGACTTGATTAGCAGATTTCTTGTTTTGGCTCCTTTTCTGGCCGTACAACGACTTGAAAAGAAGATTTCTGGTTTTAGCTTCTCTTTTGGTCGTAACACAGCAGATTTATGGTTTTGGCTTCTCTTTTGGCCGTAAGACAGCTGATTTGTGGTTTTGGCTCCTTTTCTGGCCGTAAAACAGCAGATTTCTGGTTTTGGCTTTTTTTCTGGCCGTACAACGACTTGAAAAGAAGATTTCTAGTTTTGGCTCCTTTTCTGGCCGTACAAAAGCAGATTTGTGGTTTTGGTTTTTCCACAATCCGTACAACGACTTGAATAGCAGATTTCTTGTTTTGGCTCCTTTTCTGGCCGTACAACGACTTGAAAAGAAGATTTGTGGTTTTAGCTTCTCTTTTGGCCGAAACACAGCAGATTTATGGTTTTGGCTTCTCTTTTGGCCGTACAACGACTTGAAAAGAAGATTTGTGGTTTCAGCTTCTCTTTTGGCCGTAACACAGCAGATTTGTAGTTTTGGCTCTCTCCACAAACCGTACAACGACTTGAATAGCAGATTTCTAGTTTTGGCTTCTTTTCTGGCCGTACAAGGACTTAAAAAGCAGATTTGTTGTTTTGGCTTCTCCACAAACCGTACAACGACTTGACTAGCAGATTTGTGGTAATGGTGCTTCTGTTCTGGCCGTACAACGACTTGAATAGCAGATTTGTGGTTTTGGCTTCTCTTTTCGCCGTAATACAGCAGATTTGTGGTTCTGGCTTCTCTACTAGCCGTACAAAAGCAGATTTGTGGTTTTGGCTTCTCCAGAAACCGTACAACGACTTGAAAAGCAGATTTCTGGTTTTGGCTCCTTTTCTGGCCGTACAAAAGCAGATTTGTGGTTTTGGCTTCTCCAGAAACCGTACAACGACTTGAATAGCAGATTTCTTGTTTTGGCTTCTTTTCTGGCCGTACAACGACTTGACAAGAAGTTTTGTGGTTTTAGCTTCTCTTTTGGCCGTAACACAGCAGATTTATGGTTTTGGCTCTCTCCAAAAACCGTACAACGACTTGAATAGCAGATTTCTAGTTTTGGCTTCTTTTCTGGCCGTACAAGGACTTAAAAAGCAGATTTGTTGTTTTGGCTTCTCAACAAACCGTACAACGACTTGACTAGCAGATTTGTGGTAATGGTGCTTCTGTTCTGGCCGTACAACGACTTGAATAGCAGATTTGTGGTTTTGGCTTCTCTTTTCGCCGTAATACAGCAGATTTGTGGTTTTGGCTTCTCTACTGGCCGTACAAAAGCAGATTTGTGGTTTTGGCTTCTCCAGAAAGCGTACAACGACTTGAAAAGCAGATTTCTGGTTTTGGCTCCTATTCTGGCCGTACAAAAGCAGATTTGTGGTTTTGGCTTTTGCACAATCCGTACAACGACTTGAATAGCAGATTTCTTGTTTTGGCTTCTTTTCTAACCGTAAAACAGCAGATTTGTGGTTTTGGCTTCTCTACTGGCCGTACAAAAGCAGATTTGTGGTTTTGGCGTTTCCATAGTCCGTACAACGACTTGAAAAGCAGATTTATTGTTTTGGCTATTTTTCCGGCCGTACAAAAGCAGATTTGTGGTTTTGGCTTTTCCACAATCCGTACAACGACTTGAATGGCAGATTTCTTGTTTTGGCTTCTTTTCTAACCGTAAAACAGCAGATTTGTGGTTTTGGCTTCTCTACTGGCCGTACAAAAGCAGATTTGTGGTTTTGGCGTTTCCACAGTCAGTACAACAACTTGAATAGCAGATTTCTTGTTTTGGCTCCTTTTCTGGCCGTACAACGACTTGAAAAGAAGATTTGTGGTTTCAGCTTCTCTTTTGGCCGTAACACAGCAGATTTGTGGTTTTGGCTCTCTCCACAAACCGTACAACGACTTGAATAGCAGATTTCTAGTTTTGGCTTCTTTTCTGGCCGTACAAGGACTTGACTAGCAGATTTGTGGTAATGGTGCTTCTGTTCTGGCCGTACAACGACTTGAATACAGCAGATTTGTGGTTTTGGCTTCTCTACTGGCCGTACAAAAGCAGATTTCTGGTTTTTGCTTCTCTTTTGGCCTTAAAACAGCAGATTTGTGGTTTTGGCTCCTTTTCTGGCCGTACAAAAGCAGATTTGTGGATTTGGCTTTTGGTACAACGACTTGAATAGCAGATTTCTTGTTTTGGCTAATTTATGGTCGTAAAACAGCAGATTTATGGTTTTGGCTCTCTCCACAAACCGTACAACGACTTGAATAGCAGATTTCTAGTTTTGGCTTCTTATCTGGCCGTACAAGGACTTAAAAAGCAGATTTGTTGTTTTGGCTTCTCCACAAACCGTACAACGACTTGACTAGCAGATTTGTGGTAATGGTGCTTCTGTTCTGGCCGTACAACGACTTGAATAGCAGATTTGTGGTTTTAGCTTCTCTTTTCGCCGTAATACAGCAGATTTGTGGTTTTGGCTTCTCTACTGGCCGGACAAAAGCAGATTTGTGGTTTTGGCTTCTCCAGAAACCGTACAACGACTTGAAAAGCAGATTTCTGGTTTTGGCTCCTTTTCTGGCCGTACAAAAGCAGATTTGTGGTTTTGGCTTCTCCAGAAACCGTACAACGACTTGAAAAGCAGATTTCTGGTTTTGGCTCCTATTCTGGCCGTACAAAAGCAGATTTGTGGTTTTGGCTTTTGCACAATCCGTACAACGACTTGAATAGCAGATTTCTTGTTTTGGCTTCTTTTCAAACCGTAAAACAGCAGATTTGTGGTTTTGGCTTCTCAACAAACCGTACAACGACTTGACTAGCAGATTTGTGGTAATGGTGCTTCTGTTCTGGCCGTACAACGACTAGAATAGCAGATTTGTGGTTTTGGCATCTCTTTTCGCCGTAATACAGCAGATTTGTGGTTTTGGCTTCTCTACTGGCCGTACAAAAGCAGATTTGTGGTTTTGGCTTTTCCACAATCCGTACAACGACTTGAATAGCAGATTTCTTGTTTTGGCTCCTTTTCTGGCCGTACAACGACTTGAAAAGAAGATTTCTGGTTTTAGCTTCTCTTTTGGCTGTAACACAGCAGATTTATGGTTTTGGCTTCTCTTTTGGCCGTAAAACAGCTGATTTGTGGTTTTGGCTCCTTTTCTGGCCGTAAAACAGCAGATTTCTGGTTTTGGCTTTTTTTCTGGCCGTACAACGACTTGAAAAGAAGATTTGTGGTTTCAGCTTCTCTTTTGGCCGTAACACAGCAGATTTGTGGTTTTGGCTCTCTCCACAAACCGTACAACGACTTGAATAGCAGATTTCTAGTTTTGGCTTCTTTTCTGGCCGTACAAGGACTTAAAAAGCAGATTTGTTGTTTTGGCTTCTCCACAAACCGTACAACGACTTGACTAGCAGATTTGTGGTAATGGTGCTTCTGTTCTGGCCGTACAACGACTTGAATAGCAGATTTGTGGTTTTGGCTTCTCTTTTCGCCGTAATACAGCAGATTTCTGGTTTTGGCTCCTTTTCTGGCCGTACAAAAGCAGATTTGTGGTTTTGGCTTTTCCACAATCCGTACAACGACTTGATTAGCAGATTTCTTGTTTTGGCTCCTTTTCTGGCCGTACAACGACTTGAAAAGAAGATTTCTGGTTTTAGCTTCTCTTTTGGTCGTAACACAGCAGATTTATGGTTTTGGCTTCTCTTTTGGCCGTAAGACAGCTGATTTGTGGTTTTGGCTCCTTTTCTGGCCGTAAAACAGCAGATTTCTGGTTTTGGCTTTTTTTCTGGCCGTACAACGACTTGAAAAGAAGATTTCTAGTTTTGGCTCCTTTTCTGGCCGTACAAAAGCAGATTTGTGGTTTTGGTTTTTCCACAATCCGTACAACGACTTGAATAGCAGATTTCTTGTTTTGGCTCCTTTTCTGGCCGTACAACGACTTGAAAAGAAGATTTGTGGTTTTAGCTTCTCTTTTGGCCGAAACACAGCAGATTTATGGTTTTGGCTTCTCTTTTGGCCGTACAACGACTTGAAAAGAAGATTTGTGGTTTCAGCTTCTCTTTTGGCCGTAACACAGCAGATTTGTAGTTTTGGCTCTCTCCACAAACCGTACAACGACTTGAATAGCAGATTTCTAGTTTTGGCTTCTTTTCTGGCCGTACAAGGACTTAAAAAGCAGATTTGTTGTTTTGGCTTCTCCACAAACCGTACAACGACTTGACTAGCAGATTTGTGGTAATGGTGCTTCTGTTCTGGCCGTACAACGACTTGAATAGCAGATTTGTGGTTTTGGCTTCTCTTTTCGCCGTAATACAGCAGATTTGTGGTTCTGGCTTCTCTACTAGCCGTACAAAAGCAGATTTGTGGTTTTGGCTTCTCCAGAAACCGTACAACGACTTGAAAAGCAGATTTCTGGTTTTGGCTCCTTTTCTGGCCGTACAAAAGCAGATTTGTGGTTTTGGCTTCTCCAGAAACCGTACAACGACTTGAATAGCAGATTTCTTGTTTTGGCTTCTTTTCTGGCCGTACAACGACTTGACAAGAAGTTTTGTGGTTTTAGCTTCTCTTTTGGCCGTAACACAGCAGATTTATGGTTTTGGCTCTCTCCAAAAACCGTACAACGACTTGAATAGCAGATTTCTAGTTTTGGCTTCTTTTCTGGCCGTACAAGGACTTAAAAAGCAGATTTGTTGTTTTGGCTTCTCAACAAACCGTACAACGACTTGACTAGCAGATTTGTGGTAATGGTGCTTCTGTTCTGGCCGTACAACGACTTGAATAGCAGATTTGTGGTTTTGGCTTCTCTTTTCGCCGTAATACAGCAGATTTGTGGTTTTGGCTTCTCTACTGGCCGTACAAAAGCAGATTTGTGGTTTTGGCTTCTCCAGAAAGCGTACAACGACTTGAAAAGCAGATTTCTGGTTTTGGCTCCTATTCTGGCCGTACAAAAGCAGATTTGTGGTTTTGGCTTTTGCACAATCCGTACAACGACTTGAATAGCAGATTTCTTGTTTTGGCTTCTTTTCTAACCGTAAAACAGCAGATTTGTGGTTTTGGCTTCTCTACTGGCCGTACAAAAGCAGATTTGTGGTTTTGGCGTTTCCATAGTCCGTACAACGACTTGAAAAGCAGATTTATTGTTTTGGCTATTTTTCCGGCCGTACAAAAGCAGATTTGTGGTTTTGGCTTTTCCACAATCCGTACAACGACTTGAATGGCAGATTTCTTGTTTTGGCTTCTTTTCTAACCGTAAAACAGCAGATTTGTGGTTTTGGCTTCTCTACTGGCCGTACAAAAGCAGATTTGTGGTTTTGGCGTTTCCACAGTCAGTACAACAACTTGAATAGCAGATTTCTTGTTTTGGCTCCTTTTCTGGCCGTACAACGACTTGAAAAGAAGATTTGTGGTTTCAGCTTCTCTTTTGGCCGTAACACAGCAGATTTGTGGTTTTGGCTCTCTCCACAAACCGTACAACGACTTGAATAGCAGATTTCTAGTTTTGGCTTCTTTTCTGGCCGTACAAGGACTTGACTAGCAGATTTGTGGTAATGGTGCTTCTGTTCTGGCCGTACAACGACTTGAATACAGCAGATTTGTGGTTTTGGCTTCTCTACTGGCCGTACAAAAGCAGATTTCTGGTTTTTGCTTCTCTTTTGGCCTTAAAACAGCAGATTTGTGGTTTTGGCTCCTTTTCTGGCCGTACAAAAGCAGATTTGTGGATTTGGCTTTTGGTACAACGACTTGAATAGCAGATTTCTTGTTTTGGCTAATTTATGGTCGTAAAACAGCAGATTTATGGTTTTGGCTCTCTCCACAAACCGTACAACGACTTGAATAGCAGATTTCTAGTTTTGGCTTCTTATCTGGCCGTACAAGGACTTAAAAAGCAGATTTGTTGTTTTGGCTTCTCCACAAACCGTACAACGACTTGACTAGCAGATTTGTGGTAATGGTGCTTCTGTTCTGGCCGTACAACGACTTGAATAGCAGATTTGTGGTTTTAGCTTCTCTTTTCGCCGTAATACAGCAGATTTGTGGTTTTGGCTTCTCTACTGGCCGGACAAAAGCAGATTTGTGGTTTTGGCTTCTCCAGAAACCGTACAACGACTTGACAAGCAGATTTCTGGTTTTGGCTCCTTTTCTGGCCGTACAAAAGCAGATTTGTGGTTTTGGCTTCTCCAGAAACCGTACAACGACTTGAAAAGCAGATTTCTGGTTTTGGCTCCTATTCTGGCCGTACAAAAGCAGATTTGTGGTTTTGGCTTTTGCACAATCCGTACAACGACTTGAATAGCAGATTTCTTGTTTTGGCTTCTTTTCAAACCGTAAAACAGCAGATTTGTGGTTTTGGCTTCTCAACAAACCGTACAACGACTTGACTAGCAGATTTGTGGTAATGGTGCTTCTGTTCTGGCCGTACAACGACTAGAATAGCAGATTTGTGGTTTTGGCATCTCTTTTCGCCGTAATACAGCAGATTTGTGGTTTTGGCTTCTCTACTGGCCGTACAAAAGCAGATTTGTGGTTTTGGCTTTTCCACAATCCGTACAACGACTTGAATAGCAGATTTCTTGTTTTGGCTCCTTTTCTGGCCGTACAACGACTTGAAAAGAAGATTTCTGGTTTTAGCTTCTCTTTTGGCTGTAACACAGCAGATTTATGGTTTTGGCTTCTCTTTTGGCCGTAAAACAGCTGATTTGTGGTTTTGGCTCCTTTTCTGGCCGTAAAACAGCAGATTTCTGGTTTTGGCTTTTTTTCTGGCCGTACAACGACTTGAAAAGAAGATTTGTGGTTTCAGCTTCTCTTTTGGCCGTAACACAGCAGATTTGTGGTTTTGGCTCTCTCCACAAACCGTACAACGACTTGAATAGCAGATTTCTAGTTTTGGCTTCTTTTCTGGCCGTACAAGGACTTAAAAAGCAGATTTGTTGTTTTGGCTTCTCCACAAACCGTACAACGACTTGACTAGCAGATTTGTGGTAATGGTGCTTCTGTTCTGGCCGTACAACGACTTGAATAGCAGATTTGTGGTTTTGGCTTCTCTTTTCGCCGTAATACAGCAGATTTGTGGTTCTGGCTTCTCTACTAGCCGTACAAAAGCAGATTTGTGGTTTTGGCTTCTCTAGAAACCGTACAACGACTTGAAAAGCAGATTTCTGGTTTTGGCTCCTTTTCTGGCCGTACAAAAGCAGATTTGTGGTTTTGGCTTTTCAACAATCCGTACAACGACTTGAATAGCAGATTTCTTGTTTTGGCTTCTTTTCTGGCCGTACAACGACTTGACAAGAAGTTTTGTGGTTTTAGCTTCTCTTTTGGCCGTAACACAGCAGATTTATGGTTTTGGCTCTCTCCACAAACCGTACAACGACTTGAATAGCAGATTTCTAGTTTTGGCTTCTTTTCTGGCCGTACAAGGACTTAAAAAGCAGATTTGTTGTTTTGGCTTCTCAACAAACCGTACAACGACTTGACTAGCAGATTTGTGGTAATGGTGCTTCTGTTCTGGCCGTACAACGACTTGAATAGCAGATTTGTGGTTTTGGCTTCTCTTTTCGCCGTAATACAGCAGATTTGTGGTTTTGGCTTCTCTACTGGCCGTAAAAAAGCAGATTTGTGGTTTTGGCTTCTCCAGAAACCGTACAACGACTTGAAAAGCAGATTTCTTGTTTTGGCTCCTATTCTGGCCGTACAAAAGCAGATTTGTGGTTTTGGCTTTTGCACAATCCGTACAACGACTTGAATAGCAGATTTCTTGTTTTGGCTTCTTTTCTAACCGTAAAACAGCAGATTTGTGGTTTTGGCTTCTCTACTGGCCGTACAAAAGCAGATTTGTGGTTTTGGCGTTTCCATAGTCCGTACAACGACTTGAAAAGCAGATTTCTTGTTTTGGCTATTTTTCTGGCCGTACAAAAGCAGATTTGTGGTTTTGGCTTTTGCACAATCCGTACAACGACTTGAATAGCAGATTTCTTGTTTTGGCTTCTTTTCTAACCGTAAAAAAGCAGATTTGTGGTTTTGGCTTCTCAACAAACCGTACAACGACTTGACTAGCAGATTTGTGGTAATGGTGCTTCTGTTCTGGCCGTACAACGACTAGAATAGCAGATTTGTGGTTTTGGCATCTCTTTTCGCCGTAATACAGCAGATTTGTGGTTTTGGCTTCTCTACTGGCCGTACAAAAGCAGATTTGTGGTTTTGGCTTTTCCACAATCCGTACAACGACTTGAATAGCAGATTTCTTGTTTTGGCTCCTTTTCTGGCCGTACAACGACATGAAAAGAAGATTTCTGGTTTTAGCTTCTCTTTTGGCCGTAACACAGCAGATTTATGGTTTTGGCTTCTCTTTTGGCCGTAAAACAGCTGATTTGTGGTTTTGGCTCCTTTTCTGGCCGTAAAACAGCAGATTTCTGGTTTTGGCTTTTTTTCTGGCCGTACAACGACTTGAATAGCAGATTTCTTGTTTTGGCTCCTTTTCTGGCCGTACAACGACTTGAAAAGAAGATTTGTGGTTTTAGCTTCTCTTTTGGCCGTAACACAGCAGATTTATGGTTTTGGCTTCTCTTTTGGCCGTAAAACAGCAGATTTGTGGTTTTGGCTCCTTTTCTGGCCGTAAAACAGCAGATTTCTGGTTTTGGCTTTTTTTCTGGCCGTACAACGACTTGAAAAGAAGATTTGTGGTTTCAGCTTCTCTTTTGGCCGTAACACAGCAGATTTGTGGTTTTGGCTCTCTCCACAAACCGTACAACGATATGAATAGCAGATTTCTAGTTTTGGCTTCTTTTCTGGCCGTACAAGGACTTAAAAAGCAGATTTGTTGTTTTGGCTTCTCCACAAACCGTACAACGACTTGACTAGCAGATTTGTGGTAATGGTGCTTCTGTTCTGGCCGTACAACGACTTGAATAGCAGATTTGTGGTTTTGGCTTCTCTTTTCGCCGTAATACAGCAGATTTGTGGTTCTGGCTTCTCTACTAGCCGTACAAAAGCAGATTTGTGGTTTTGGCTTCTCCAGAAACCGTACAACGACTTGAAAAGCAGATTTCTGGTTTTGGCTCCTTTTCTGGCCGTACAAAAGCAGATTTGTGGTTTTGGCTTTTCAACAATCCGTACAACGACTTGAATAGCAGATTTCTTGTTTTGGCTTCTTTTCTGGCCGTACAACGACTTGACAAGAAGTTTTGTGGTTTTAGCTTCTCTTTTGGCCGTAACACAGCAGATTTATGGTTTTGGCTCTCTCCACAAACCGTACAACGACTTGAATAGCAGATTTCTAGTTTTGGCTTCTTTTCTGGCCGTACAAGGACTTAAAAAGCAGATTTGTTGTTTTGGCTTCTCAACAAACCGTACAACGACTTGACTAGCAGATTTGTGGTAATGGTGCTTCTGTTCTGGCCGTACAACGACTTGAATAGCAGATTTGTGGTTTTGGCTTCTCTTTTCGCCGTAATACAGCAGATTTGTGGTTTTGGCTTCTCTACTGGCCGTAAAAAAGCAGATTTGTGGTTTTGGCTTCTCCAGAAACCGTACAACGACTTGAAAAGCAGATTTCTTGTTTTGGCTCCTTTTCTGGCCGTACAAAAACAGATTTATGGTTTTGGCTCTCTCCACAAACCGTACAATGACTTGAATAGCAGATTTCTAGTTTTGGCTTCTTTTCTGGCCGTACAAGGACTTAAAAAGCAGATTTGTTGTTTTGGCTTCTCCACAAACCGTACAACGACTTGACTAGCAGATTTGTGGTAATGGTGCTTCTGTTCTGGCCGTACAACGACTTGAATAGCAGATTTGTGGTTTTGGCTTCTCTTTTCGCCGTAATACAGCAGATTTGTGGTTTTGGCTTCTCTACTGGCCGTACAAAAGCAGATTTGTGGTTTTGGCTTCTCCAGAAACCGTACAACGACTTGAAAAGCAGATTTCTGGTTTTGGCTCCTATTCTGGCCGTACAAAAGCAGATTTGTGGTTTTGGCTTTTGCACAATCCGTACAACGACTTGAATAGCAGATTTCTTGTTTTGGCTTCTTTTCTAACCGTAAAACAGCAGATTTGTGGTTTTGGCTTCTCCACTGGCCGTACAAAAGCAGATTTGTGGTTTTGGCGTTTCCATAGTCCGTACAACGACTTGAAAAGCAGATTTCTTGTTTTGGCTATTTTTCTGGCCGTACAAAAGCAGATTTGTGGTTTTGGCTTTTCCACAATCCGTACAACGTCTTGAATGGCAGATTTCTTGTTTTGGCTTCTTTTCTAACCGTAAAACAGCAGATTTGTGGTTTTGGCTTCTCTACTGGCCGTACAAAAGCAGATTTGTGGTTTTGGCGTTTTCACAGTCCGTACAACGACTTGAATAGAAGATTTGTTGTTTTGGCTTCTCAACAAACCGTACAACGACTTGACTAGCAGATTTGTGGTAATGGTGCTTCTGTTCTGGCCGTACAACGACTTGAATAACAGATTTCTTGTTTTGGCTATTTTTCTGGCCGTACAAAAGCAGATTTGTGGTTTTGGCTTTTCCACAATCCGTAAAACGACTTGAATGGCAGATTTCTTGTTTTGGCTTCTTTTCTAACCGTAAAACAGCAGATTTGTGGTTTTGGCTTCTCTACTGGCCGTACAAAAGCAGATTTGTGGTTTTGGCGTTTCCACAGTCCGTACAACGACTTGAATAGCAGATTTGTTGTTTTGGCTTCTCAACAAACCGTACAACGACTTGACTAGCAGATTTGTGGTAATGGTGCTTCTGTTCTGGCCGTACAACGACTTGAATAGCAGATTTGTGGTTTTGGCTTCTCTTTTCGCCGTAATACAGCAGATTTGTGGTTTTGGCTTCTCTACTGGCCGTACAAAAGCAGATTTGTGGTTTTGGCTTCTCCAGAAACCGTACAACGACTTGAAAAGCAGATTTCTGGTTTTGGCTCCTTTTCTGGCCGTACAAAAGCAGATTTGTGGTTTTGGCTTTTCCACAATCCGTACAACGACTTGAATAGCAGATTTCTTGTTTTGGCTCCTTTTCTGGCCGTACAACGACTTGAAAAGAAGATTTCTGGTTTTAGCTTCTCTTTTGGCCGTAACACAGCAGATTTATGGTTTTGGCTTCTCTTTTGGCCGTAAAACAGCTGATTTGTGGTTTTGGCTCCTTTTCTGGCCGTAAAACAGCAGATTTCTGGTTTTGGCTTTTTTCTGGCCGTACAACGACTTGAAAAGAAGATTTCTGGTTTTGGCTCCTTTTCTGGCCGTACAAAAGCAGATTTGTGGTTTTGGCTTTTCCACAATCCGTACAACGACTTGAATAGCAGATTTCTTGTTTTGGCTCCTTTTCTGGCCGTACAACGACTTGAAAAGAAGATTTGTGGTTTTAGCTTCTCTTTTGGCCGTAACACAGCAGATTTATGGTTTTGGCTTCTCTTTTGGCCGTACAACGACTTGAAAAGAAGATTTGTGGTTTCAGCTTCTCTTTTGGCCGTAACACAGCAGATTTGTGGTTTTGGCTCTCTCCACAAACCGTACAACGACTTGAATAGCAGATTTCTAGTTTTGGCTTCTTTTCTGGCCGTACAAGGACTTAAAAAGCAGATTTGTTGTTTTGGCTTCTCCACAAACCGTACAACGACTAGCAGATTTGTGGTAATGGTGCTTCTGTTCTGGCCGTACAACGACTTGAATAGCAGATTTGTGGTTTTGGCTTCTCTTTTCGCCGTAATACAGCAGATTTGTGGTTCTGGCTTCTCTACTAGCCGTACAAAAGCAGATTTGTGGTTTTGGCTTCTCCAGAAACCGTACAACGACTTGAAAAGCAGATTTCTTGTTTTGGCTCCTTTTCTGGCCGTACAAAAACAGATTTATGGTTTTGGCTTCTCCACAAACCGTACAACGACTAGCAGATTTGTGGTAATGGTGCTTCTGTTCTGGCCGTACAACGACTTGAATAGCAGATTTGTGGTTTTGGCTTCTCTTTTCGCCGTAATACAGCAGATTTGTGGTTCTGGCTTCTCTACTAGCCGTACAAAAGCAGATTTGTGGTTTTGGCTTCTCCAGAAACCGTACAACGACTTGAAAAGCAGATTTCTGGTTTTGGCTCCTTTTCTGGCCGTACAAAAGCAGATTTGTGGTTTTGGCTTTTCAACAATCCGTACAACGACTTGAATAGCAGATTTCTTGTTTTGGCTTCTTTTCTGGCCGTACAACGACTTGACAAGAAGTTTTGTGGTTTTAGCTTCTCTTTTGGCCGTAACACAGCAGATTTATGGTTTTGGCTCTCTCCACAAACCGTACAACGACTTGAATAGCAGATTTCTAGTTTTGGCTTCTTTTCTGGCCGTACAAGGACTTAAAAAGCAGATTTGTTGTTTTGGCTTCTCAACAAACCGTACAACGACTTGACTAGCAGATTTGTGGTAATGGTGCTTCTGTTCTGGCCGTACAACGACTTGAATAGCAGATTTGTGGTTTTGGCTTCTCTTTTCGCCGTAATACAGCAGATTTGTGGTTTTGGCTTCTCTACTGGCCGTAAAAAAGCAGATTTGTGGTTTTGGCTTCTCCAGAAACCGTACAACGACTTGAATAGCAGATTTCTAGTTTTGGCTTCTTTTCTGGCCGTACAAGGACTTAAAAAGCAGATTTGTTGTTTTGGCTTCTCCACAAACCGTACAACGACTTGACTAGCAGATTTGTGGTAATGGTGCTTCTGTTCTGGCCGTACAACGACTTGAATAGCAGATTTGTGGTTTTGGCTTCTCTTTTCGCCGTAATACAGCAGATTTGTGGTTTTGGCTTCTCTACTGGCCGTACAAAAGCAGATTTGTGGTTTTGGCTTCTCCAGAAACCGTACAACGACTTGAAAAGCAGATTTCTGGTTTTGGCTCCTATTCTGGCCGTACAAAAGCAGATTTGTGGTTTTGGCTTTTGCACAATCCGTACAACGACTTGAATAGCAGATTTCTTGTTTTGGCTTCTTTTCTAACCGTAAAACAGCAGATTTGTGGTTTTGGCTTCTCTACTGGCCGTACAAAAGCAGATTTGTGGTTTTGGCGTTTCCATAGTCCGTACAACGACTTGAAAAGCAGATTTCTTGTTTTGGCTATTTTTCTGGCCGTACAAAAGCAGATTTGTGGTTTTGGCTTTTCCACAATCCGTACAACGTCTTGAATGGCAGATTTCTTGTTTTGGCTTCTTTTCTAACCGTAAAACAGCAGATTTGTGGTTTTGGCTTCTCTACTGGCCGTACAAAAGCAGATTTGTGGTTTTGGCGTTTTCACAGTCCGTACAACGACTTGAATAGAAGATTTGTTGTTTTGGCTTCTCAACAAACCGTACAACGACTTGACTAGCAGATTTGTGGTAATGGTGCTTCTGTTCTGGCCGTACAACGACTTGAATAACAGATTTCTTGTTTTGGCTATTTTTCTGGCCGTACAAAAGCAGATTTGTGGTTTTGGCTTTTCCACAATCCGTAAAACGACTTGAATGGCAGATTTCTTGTTTTGGCTTCTTTTCTAACCGTAAAACAGCAGATTTGTGGTTTTGGCTTCTCTACTGGCCGTACAAAAGCAGATTTGTGGTTTTGGCGTTTCCACAGTCCGTACAACGACTTGAATAGCAGATTTGTTGTTTTGGCTTCTCAACAAACCGTACAACGACTTGACTAGCAGATTGTGGTAATGGTGCTTCTGTTCTGGCCGTACAACGACTTGAATAGCAGATTTGTGGTTTTGGCTTCTCTTTTCGCCGTAATACAGCAGATTTGTGGTTTTGGCTTCTCTACTGGCCGTACAAAAGCAGATTTGTGGTTTTGGCTTCTCCAGAAACCGTACAACGACTTGAAAAGCAGATTTCTGGTTTTGGCTCCTTTCTGGCCGTACAAAAGCAGATTTGTGGTTTTGGCTTTTCCACAATCCGTACAACGACTTGAATAGCAGATTTCTTGTTTTGGCTCCTTTTCTGGCCGTACAACGACTTGAAAAGAAGATTTCTGGTTTTAGCTTCTCTTTTGGCCGTAACACAGCAGATTTATGGTTTTGGCTTCTCTTTTGGCCGTAAAACAGCTGATTTGTGGTTTTGGCTCCTTTTCTGGCCGTAAAACAGCAGATTTCTGGTTTTGGCTTTTTTCTGGCCGTACAACGACTTGAAAAGAAGATTTCTGGTTTTGGCTCCTTTTCTGGCCGTACAAAAGCAGATTTGTGGTTTTGGCTTTTCCACAATCCGTACAACGACTTGAATAGCAGATTTCTTGTTTTGGCTCCTTTTCTGGCCGTACAACGACTTGAAAAGAAGATTTGTGGTTTTAGCTTCTCTTTTGGCCGTAACACAGCAGATTTATGGTTTTGGCTTCTCTTTTGGCCGTACAACGACTTGAAAAGAAGATTTGTGGTTTCAGCTTCTCTTTTGGCCGTAACACAGCAGATTTGTGGTTTTGGCTCTCTCCACAAACCGTACAACGACTTGAATAGCAGATTTCTAGTTTTGGCTTCTTTTCTGGCCGTACAAGGACTTAAAAAGCAGATTTGTTGTTTTGGCTTCTCCACAAACCGTACAACGACTAGCAGATTTGTGGTAATGGTGCTTCTGTTCTGGCCGTACAACGACTTGAATAGCAGATTTGTGGTTTTGGCTTCTCTTTTCGCCGTAATACAGCAGATTTGTGGTTCTGGCTTCTCTACTAGCCGTACAAAAGCAGATTTGTGGTTTTGGCTTCTCCAGAAACCGTACAACGACTTGAAAAGCAGATTTCTTGTTTTGGCTCCTTTTCTGGCCGTACAAAAACAGATTTATGGTTTTGGCTTCTCCACAAACCGTACAACGACTAGCAGATTTGTGGTAATGGTGCTTCTGTTCTGGCCGTACAACGACTAGAATAGCAGATTTGTGGTTTTGGCATCTCTTTTCGCCGTAATACAGCAGATTTGTGGTTTTGGCTTCTCTACTGGCCGTACAAAAGCAGATTTGTGGTTTTGGCTTTTCCACAATCCGTACAACGACTTGAATAGCAGATTTCTTGTTTTGGCTCCTTTTCTGGCCGTACAACGACTTGAAAAGAAGATTTCTGGTTTTAGCTTCTCTTTTGGCCGTAACACAGCAGATTTATGGTTTTGGCTTCTCTTTTGGCCGTAAAACAGCTGATTTGTGGTTTTGGCTTCTTTTCTGGCCGTAAAACAGCATATTTCTGGTTTTGGCTTTTTTTCTGGCCGTACAACGACTTGAATAGCAGATTTCTTGTTTTGGCTCCTTTTCTGGCCGTACAACGACTTGAAAAGAAGATTTGTGGTTTTAGCTTCTCTTTTGGCCGTAACACAGCAGATTTATGGTTTTGGCTTCTCTTTTGGCCGTAAAACAGCAGATTTGTGGTTTTGGCTTTTTTTCTGGCCGTACAACGACTTGAAAAGAAGATTTGTGGTTTCAGCTTCTCTTTTGGCCGTAACACAGCAGATTTGTGGTTTTGGCTCTCTCCACAAACCGTACAACGACTTGAATAGCAGATTTCTAGTTTTGGCTTCTTTTCTGGCCGTACAACGACTTGACAAGAAGTTTTGTGGTTTTAGCTTCTCTTTTGGCCGTAACACAGCAGATTTATGGTTTTGGCTCTCTCCACAAACCGTACAACGACTTGAATAGCAGATTTCTAGTTTTGGCTTCTTTTCTGGCCGTACAAGGACTTAAAAAGCAGATTTGTTGTTTTGGCTTCTCAACAAACCGTACAACGACTTGACTAGCAGATTTGTGGTAATGGTGCTTCTGTTCTGGCCGTACAACGACTTGAATAGCAGATTTGTGGTTTTGGCTTCTCTTTTCGCCGTAATACAGCAGATTTGTGGTTTTGGCTTCTCTACTGGCCGTAAAAAAGCAGATTTGTGGTTTTGGCCTCTCCAGAAACCGTACAACGACTTGAAAAGCAGATTTCTTGTTTTGGCTCCTTTTCTGGCCGTACAAAAACAGATTTATGGTTTTGGCTCTCTCCACAAACCGTACAACGACTTGAATAGCAGATTTCTAGTTTTGGCTTCTTTTCTGGCCGTACAAGGACTTAAAAAGCAGATTTGTTGTTTTGGCTTCTCCACAAACCGTACAACGACTTGACTAGCAGATTTGTGGTAATGGTGCTTCTGTTCTGGCCGTACAACGACTTGAATAGCAGATTTGTGGTTTTGGCTTCTCTTTTCGCCGTAATACAGCAGATTTGTGGTTTTGGCTTCTCTACTGGCCGTACAAAAGCAGATTTGTGGTTTTGGCTTCTCCAGAAACCGTACAACGACTTGAAAAGCAGATTTCTGGTTTTGGCTCCTATTCTGGCCGTACAAAAGCAGATTTGTGGTTTTGGCTTTTGCACAATCCGTACAACGACTTGAATAGCAGATTTCTTGTTTTGGCTTCTTTTCTAACCGTAAAACAGCAGATTTGTGGTTTTGGCTTCTCTACTGGCCGTACAAAAGCAGATTTGTGGTTTTGGCGTTTCCATAGTCCGTACAACGACTTGAAAAGCAGATTTCTTGTTTTGGCTATTTTTCTGGCCGTACAAAAGCAGATTTGTGGTTTTGGCTTTTCCACAATCCGTACAACGACTTGAATGGCAGATTTCTTGTTTTGGCTTCTTTTCTAACCGTAAAACAGCAGATTTGTGGTTTTGGCTTCTCTACTGGCCGTACAAAAGCAGATTTGTGGTTTTGGCGTTTCCACAGTCCGTACAACGACTTGAATAGCAGATTTCTTGTTTTGGCTCCTTTTCTGGCCGTACAACGACTTGAAATGAAGATTTGTGGTTTCAGCTTCTCTTTTGGCCGTAACACAGCAGATTTGTGGTTTTGGCTCTCTCCACAAACCGTACAACGACTTGAATAGCAGATTTCTAGTTTTGGCTTCTTTTCTGGCCGTACAAGGACTTGACTAGACGATTTGTGGTAATGGTGCTTCTGTTCTGGCCGACAACGACTTGAATAGCAGATTTGTGGTTTTGGCTTCTTTTTTCGCCGTAATACAGCAGATTTGTGGTTTTGGCTTCTCTACTAGCCGTACAAAAGCAGATTTCTGGTTTTTGCTTCTCTTTTGGCCTTAAAACAGCAGATTTGTGGTTTTGGCTCCTTTTCTGGCCGTACAAAAGCAGATTTGTGGATTTGGCTTTTGGTACAACGACTTGAATAGCAGATTTCTTGTTTTGGCTCCTTTTCTGGCCGTACAAAAACAGATTTATGGTTTTGGCTCTCTCCACAAACCGTACAATGACTTGAATAGCAGATTTCTAGTTTTGGCTTCTTTTCTGGCCGTACAAGGACTTAAAAAGCAGATTTGTTGTTTTGGCTTCTCCACAAACCGTACAACGACTTGACTAGCAGATTTGTGGTAATGGTGCTTCTGTTCTGGCCGTACAACGACTTGAATAGCAGATTTGTGGTTTTGGCTTCTCTTTTCGCCGTAATACAGCAGATTTGTGGTTTTGGCTTCTCTACTGGCCGTACAAAAGCAGATTTGTGGTTTTGGCTTCTCCAGAAACCGTACAACGACTTGAAAAGCAGATTTCTGGTTTTGGCTCCTTTTCTGGCCGTACAAAAGCAGATTTGTGGTTTTGGCTTTTCCACAATCCGTACAACGACTTGAATAGCAGATTTCTTGTTTTGGCTCCTTTTCTGGCCGTACAACGACTTGAAAAGAAGATTTCTGGTTTTAGCTTCTCTTTTGGCCGTAACACAGCAGATTTATGGTTTTGGCTTCTCTTTTGGCCGTAAAACAGCTGATTTGTGGTTTTGGCTCCTTTTCTGGCCGTAAAACAGCAGATTTCTGGTTTTGGCTTTTTTCTGGCCGTACAACGACTTGAAAAGAAGATTTCTGGTTTTGGCTCCTTTTCTGGCCGTACAAAAGCAGATTTGTGGTTTTGGCTTTTCCACAATCCGTACAACGACTTGAATAGCAGATTTCTTGTTTTGGCTTCTTTTCTAACCGTAAATCAGCAGATTTGTGGTTTTGGCTTCTCTACTGGCCGTACAAAAGCAGATTTGTGGTTTTGGCGTTTCCATAGTCCGTACAACGACTTGAAAAGCAGATTTCTTGTTTTGGCTATTTTTCTGGCCGTACAAAAGCAGATTTGTGGTTTTGGCTTTTCCACAATCCGTACAACGACTTGAATGGCAGATTTCTTGTTTTGGCTTCTTTTCTAACCGTAAAACAGCAGATTTGTGGTTTTGGCTTCTCTACTGGCCGTACAAAAGCAGATTTGTGGTTTTGGCGTTTCCACAGTCCGTACAACGACTTGAATAGCAGATTTCTTGTTTTGGCTTCTTTTCTGGCCGTACAACGACTTGAAAAGAAGATTTGTGGTTTCAGCTTCTCTTTTGGCCGTAACACAGCAGATTTGTGGTTTTGGCACTCTCCACAAACCGTACAACGACTTGAATAGCAGATTTCTAGTTTTGGCTTCTTTTCTGGCCGTACAAGGACTTGACTAGCAGATTTGTGGTAATGGTGCTTCTGTTCTGGCCGTACAACGACTTGAATAGCAGATTTGTGGTTTTGGCTTCTTTTTTCGCCGTAATACAGCAGATTTGTGGTTTTGGCTTCTCTACTGGCCGTACAAAAGCAGATTTCTGGTTTTTGCTTCTCTTTTGGCCTTAAAACAGCAGATTTGTGGTTTTGGCTCCTTTTCTGGCCGTACAAAAGCAGATTTGTGGATTTGGCTTTTAATACAAAGACTTGAATAGCAGATTTCTTGTTTTGGCTTCTTTTATGGTCGTAAAACAGCAGATTTATGGTTTTGGCTCTCTCCACAAACCGTACAACGACTTGAATAGCAGATTTCTAGTTTTGGCTTCTTATCTGGCCGTACAAGGACTTAAAAAGCAGATTTGTTGTTTTGGCTTCTCCACAAACCGTACAACGACTTGACTAGCAGATTTGTGGTAATGGTGCGTCTGTTCTGGCCGTACAACGACTTGAATAGCAGATTTGTGGTTTTGGCTTCTCTTTTCGCCGTAATACAGCAGATTTGTGGTTTTGGCTTCTCTACTGGCCGTACAAAAGCAGTTTTGTGGTTTTGGCTTCTCCAGAAACCGTACAACGACTTGAAAAGCAGATTTCTGGTTTTGGCTCCTTTTCTGGCCGTACAAAAGCAGATTTGTGGTTTTGGCTTCTCCAGAAACCGTACAACGACTTGAAAAGCAGATTTCTGGTTTTGGCTCCTTTTCTGGCCGTACAAAAGCAGATTTGTGGTTTTGGCTTTTGCACAATCCGTACAACGACTTGAATAGCAGATTTCTTGTTTTGGCTTTTTTTCTAACCGTAAAACAGCAGATTTGTGGTTTTGGCTTCTCTACTGGCCGTACAAAAGCAGATTTGTGGTTTTGGCGTTTCCACAGTCCGTACAACGACTTGAATAGCAGATTTGTTGTTTTGGCTTCTCAACAAACCGTACAACGACTTGACTAGCAGATTTGTGGTAATGGTGCTTCTGTTCTGGCCGTACAACGACTAGAATAGCAGATTTGTGGTTTTGGCATCTCTTTTCGCCGTAATACAGCAGATTTGTGGTTTTGGCTTCTCTACTGGCCGTACAAAAGCAGATTTGTGGTTTTGGCTTTTCCACAATCCGTACAACGACTTGAATAGCAGATTTCTTGTTTTGGCTCCTTTTCTGGCCGTACAACGACTCGAAAAGAAGATTTGTGGTTTTAGCTTCTCTTTTGGCCGTAACACAGCAGATTTATGGTTTTGGCTTCTCTTTTGGCCGTAAAACAGCAGATTTGTGGTTTTGGCTCCTTTTCTGGCCGTAAAACAGCAGATTTGTGGTTTTGGCTTCTCTACTGGCCGTACAAAAGCAGATTTGTGGTTTTGGCGTTTCCACAGTCCGTACAACGACTTGAATAGCAGATTTCTTGTTTTGGCTCCTTTTCTGGCCGTACAACGACTTGAAATGAAGATTTGTGGTTTCAGCTTCTCTTTTGGCCGTAACACAGCAGATTTGTGGTTTTGGCTCTCTCCACAAACCGTACAACGACTTGAATAGCAGATTTCTAGTTTTGGCTTCTTTTCTGGCCGTACAAGGACTTGACTAGACGATTTGTGGTAATGGTGCTTCTGTTCTGGCCGTACAACGACTTGAATAGCAGATTTGTGGTTTTGGCTTCTTTTTTCGCCGTAATACAGCAGATTTGTGGTTTTGGCTTCTCTACTAGCCGTACAAAAGCAGATTTCTGGTTTTTGCTTCTCTTTTGGCCTTAAAACAGCAGATTTGTGGTTTTGGCTCCTTTTCTGGCCGTACAAAAGCAGATTTGTGGATTTGGCTTTTGGTACAACGACTTGAATAGCAGATTTCTTGTTTTGGCTCCTTTTCTGGCCGTACAAAAACAGATTTATGGTTTTGGCTCTCTCCACAAACCGTACAATGACTTGAATAGCAGATTTCTAGTTTTGGCTTCTTTTCTGGCCGTACAAGGACTTAAAAAGCAGATTTGTTGTTTTGGCTTCTCCACAAACCGTACAACGACTTGACTAGCAGATTTGTGGTAATGGTGCTTCTGTTCTGGCCGTACAACGACTTGAATAGCAGATTTGTGGTTTTGGCTTCTCTTTTCGCCGTAATACAGCAGATTTGTGGTTTTGGCTTCTCTACTGGCCGTACAAAAGCAGATTTGTGGTTTTGGCTTCTCCAGAAACCGTACAACGACTTGAAAAGCAGATTTCTGGTTTTGGCTCCTTTTCTGGCCGTACAAAAGCAGATTTGTGGTTTTGGCTTTTCCACAATCCGTACAACGACTTGAATAGCAGATTTCTTGTTTTGGCTCCTTTTCTGGCCGTACAACGACTTGAAAAGAAGATTTCTGGTTTTAGCTTCTCTTTTGGCCGTAACACAGCAGATTTATGGTTTTGGCTTCTCTTTTGGCCGTAAAACAGCTGATTTGTGGTTTTGGCTCCTTTTCTGGCCGTAAAACAGCAGATTTCTGGTTTTGGCTTTTTTCTGGCCGTACAACGACTTGAAAAGAAGATTTCTGGTTTTGGCTCCTTTTCTGGCCGTACAAAAGCAGATTTGTGGTTTTGGCTTTTCCACAATCCGTACAACGACTTGAATAGCAGATTTCTTGTTTTGGCTTCTTTTCTAACCGTAAATCAGCAGATTTGTGGTTTTGGCTTCTCTACTGGCCGTACAAAAGCAGATTTGTGGTTTTGGCGTTTCCATAGTCCGTACAACGACTTGAAAAGCAGATTTCTTGTTTTGGCTATTTTTCTGGCCGTACAAAAGCAGATTTGTGGTTTTGGCTTTTCCACAATCCGTACAACGACTTGAATGGCAGATTTCTTGTTTTGGCTTCTTTTCTAACCGTAAAACAGCAGATTTGTGGTTTTGGCTTCTCTACTGGCCGTACAAAAGCAGATTTGTGGTTTTGGCGTTTCCACAGTCCGTACAACGACTTGAATAGCAGATTTCTTGTTTTGGCTTCTTTTCTGGCCGTACAACGACTTGAAAAGAAGATTTGTGGTTTCAGCTTCTCTTTTGGCCGTAACACAGCAGATTTGTGGTTTTGGCACTCTCCACAAACCGTACAACGACTTGAATAGCAGATTTCTAGTTTTGGCTTCTTTTCTGGCCGTACAAGGACTTGACTAGCAGATTTGTGGTAATGGTGCTTCTGTTCTGGCCGTACAACGACTTGAATAGCAGATTTGTGGTTTTGGCTTCTTTTTTCGCCGTAATACAGCAGATTTGTGGTTTTGGCTTCTCTACTGGCCGTACAAAAGCAGATTTCTGGTTTTTGCTTCTCTTTTGGCCTTAAAACAGCAGATTTGTGGTTTTGGCTCCTTTTCTGGCCGTACAAAAGCAGATTTGTGGATTTGGCTTTTAATACAAAGACTTGAATAGCAGATTTCTTGTTTTGGCTTCTTTTATGGTCGTAAAACAGCAGATTTATGGTTTTGGCTCTCTCCACAAACCGTACAACGACTTGAATAGCAGATTTCTAGTTTTGGCTTCTTATCTGGCCGTACAAGGACTTAAAAAGCAGATTTGTTGTTTTGGCTTCTCCACAAACCGTACAACGACTTGACTAGCAGATTTGTGGTAATGGTGCGTCTGTTCTGGCCGTACAACGACTTGAATAGCAGATTTGTGGTTTTGGCTTCTCTTTTCGCCGTAATACAGCAGATTTGTGGTTTTGGCTTCTCTACTGGCCGTACAAAAGCAGTTTTGTGGTTTTGGCTTCTCCAGAAACCGTACAACGACTTGAAAAGCAGATTTCTGGTTTTGGCTCCTTTTCTGGCCGTACAAAAGCAGATTTGTGGTTTTGGCTTCTCCAGAAACCGTACAACGACTTGAAAAGCAGATTTCTGGTTTTGGCTCCTTTTCTGGCCGTACAAAAGCAGATTTGTGGTTTTGGCTTTTGCACAATCCGTACAACGACTTGAATAGCAGATTTCTTGTTTTGGCTTTTTTTCTAACCGTAAAACAGCAGATTTGTGGTTTTGGCTTCTCTACTGGCCGTACAAAAGCAGATTTGTGGTTTTGGCGTTTCCACAGTCCGTACAACGACTTGAATAGCAGATTTGTTGTTTTGGCTTCTCAACAAACCGTACAACGACTTGACTAGCAGATTTGTGGTAATGGTGCTTCTGTTCTGGCCGTACAACGACTAGAATAGCAGATTTGTGGTTTTGGCATCTCTTTTCGCCGTAATACAGCAGATTTGTGGTTTTGGCTTCTCTACTGGCCGTACAAAAGCAGATTTGTGGTTTTGGCTTTTCCACAATCCGTACAACGACTTGAATAGCAGATTTCTTGTTTTGGCTCCTTTTCTGGCCGTACAACGACTCGAAAAGAAGATTTGTGGTTTTAGCTTCTCTTTTGGCCGTAACACAGCAGATTTATGGTTTTGGCTTCTCTTTTGGCCGTAAAACAGCAGATTTGTGGTTTTGGCTCCTTTTCTGGCCGTAAAACAGCAGATTTCTGGTTTTGGCTTTTTTTCTGGCCGTACAACGACTTGAAAAGAAGATTTGTGGTTTCAGCTTCTCTTTTGGCCGTAACACAGCAGATTTGTGGTTCTGGCTTCTCTACTAGCCGTACAAAAGCAGATTTGTGGTTTTGGCTTCTCCAGAAACCGTACAACGACTTGAAAAGCAGATTTCTGGTTTTGGCTCCTTTTCTGGCCGTACAAAAGCAGATTTGTGGTTTTGGCTTTTCAACAATCCGTACAACGACTTGAATAGCAGATTTCTTGTTTTGGCTTCTTTTCTGGCCGTACAACGACTTGACAAGAAGTTTTGTGGTTTTAACTTCTCTTTTGGCCGTAACACAGCAGATTTATGGTTTTAGCTCTCTCCACAAACCGTACAACGACTTGAATAGCAGATTTCTAGTTTTGGCTTCTTTTCTGGCCGTACAAGGACTTAAAAAGCAGATTTGTTGTTTTGGCTTCTCAACAAACCGTACAACGACTTGACTAGCAGATTTGTGGTAATGGTGCTTCTGTTCTGGCCGTACAACGACTTGAATAGCAGATTTGTGGTTTTGGCTTCTCTTTTCGCCGTAATACAGCAGATTTGTGGTTTTAACTTCTCTTTTGGCCGTAACACAGCAGATTTATGGTTTTGGCTCTCTCCACAAACCGTACAACGACTTGAATAGCAGATTTCTAGTTTTGGCTCCTTTTCTGGCCGTACAAAAACAGATTTATGGTTTTGGCTCTCTCCACAAACCGTACAACGACTTGAATAGCAGATTTCTAGTTTTGGCTTCTTTTCTGGCCGTACAAGGACTTAAAAAGCAGATTTGTTGTTTTGGCTTCTCCACAAACCGTACAACGACTTGACTAGCAGATTTGTGGTAATGGTGCTTCTGTTCTGGCCGTACAACGACTTGAATAGCAGATTTGTGGTTTTGGCTTCTCTTTTCGCCGTAATACAGCAGATTTGTGGTTTTGGCTTCTCTACTGGCCGTACAAAAGCAGATTTGTGGTTTTGGCTTCTCCAGAAACCGTACAACGACTTGAAAAGCAGATTTCTGGTTTTGGCTCCTATTCTGGCCGTACAAAAGCAGATTTGTGGTTTTGGCTTTTGCACAATCCGTACAACGACTTGAATAGCAGATTTCTTGTTTTGGCTTCTTTTCTAACCGTAAAACAGCAGATTTGTGGTTTTGGCTTCTCTACTGGCCGTACAAAAGCAGATTTGTGGTTTTGGCGTTTCCATAGTCCGTACAACGACTTGAAAAGCAGATTTCTCTTTTTGGCTATTTTTCTGGCCGTACAAAAGCAGATTTGTGGTTTTGGCTTTTCCACAATCCGTACAACGACTTGAATGGCAGATTTCTTGTTTTGGCTTCTTTTCTAACCGTAAAACAGCAGATTTGTGGTTTTGGCTTGTCTACTGGCCGTACAAAAGCAGATTTGTGGTTTTGGCGTTTCCACAGTCCGTACAACGACTTGAATAGCAGATTTCTTGTTTTGGCTCCTTTTCTGGCCGTACAACGACTTGAAAAGAAGATATGTGGTTTCAGCTTCTCTTTTGGCCGTAACACAGCAGATTTGTGGTTTTGGCTCTCTCCACAAACCGTACAACGACTTGAATAGCAGATTTCTAGTTTTGGCTTCTTTTCTGGCCGTACAAGGACTTGACTAGCAGATTTGTGGTAATGGTGCTTCTGTTCTGGCCGTACAACGACTTGAATAGCAGATTTGTGGTTTTGGCTTCTTTTTTCGCCGTAATACAGCAGATTTGTGGTTTTGGCTTCTCTACTGGCCGTACAAAAGCAGATTTCTGGTTTTTGCTTCTCTTTTGGCCTTAAAACAGCAGATTTGTGGTTTTGGCTCCTTTTCTGGCCGTACAAAAGCAGATTTGTGGATTTGGCTTTTGGTACAACGACTTGAATAGCAGATTTCTTGTTTTGGCTCCTTTTCTGGCCGTACAAAAACAGATTTATGGTTTTGGCTCTCTCCACAAACCGTACAATGACTTGAATAGCAGATTTCTAGTTTTGGCTTCTTTTCTGGCCGTACAAGGACTTAAAAAGCAGATTTGTTGTTTTGGCTTCTCCACAAACCGTACAACGACTTGACTAGCAGATTTGTGGTAATGGTGCTTCTGTTCTGGCCGTACAACGACTTGAATAGCAGATTTGTGGTTTTGGCTTCTCTTTTCGCCGTAATACAGCAGATTTGTGGTTTTGGCTTCTCTACTGGCCGTACAAAAGCAGATTTGAGGTTTTGGCTTCTCCAGAAACCGTACAACGACTTGAAAAGCAGATTTCTGGTTTTGGCTCCTATTCTGGCCGTACAAAAGCAGATTTGTGGTTTTGGCTTTTGCACAATCCGTACAACGACTTGAATAGCAGATTTCTTGTTTTGGCTATTTTTCTGGCCGTACAAAAGCAGATTTGTGGTTTTGGCTTTTCCACAATCCGCACAACGACTTGAATGGCAGATTTCTTGTTTTGGCTTCTTTTCTAACCGTAAAACAGCAGATTTGTGGTTTTGGCTTCTCTACTGGCCGTACAAAAGCAGATTTGTGGTTTTGGCGTTTCCACAGTCCGTACAACGACTTGAATAGCAGATTTGTTGTTTTGGCTTCTCAACAAACCGTACAACGACTTGACTAGCAGATTTGTGGTAATGGTGCTTCTGTTCTGGCCGTACAACGACTTGAATAGCAGATTTGTGGTTTTGGCTTCTCTTTTCGCCGTAATACAGCAGATTTGTGGTTTTGGCTTCTCTACTGGCCGTACAAAAGCAGATTTGTGGTTTTGGCTTCTCCAGAAACCGTACAACGACTTGAAAAGCAGATTTTTGGTTTTGGCTCCTTTTCTGGCCGTACAAAAGCAGATTTGTGGTTTTGGCTTTTCCACAATCCGTACAACGACTTGAATAGCAGATTTCTTGTTTTGGCTCCTTTTCTGGCCGTACAACGACTTGAAAAGAAGATTTCTGGTTTTAGCTTCTCTTTTGGCCGTAACACAGCAGATTTATGGTTTTGGCTTCTCTTTTGGCCGTAACACAGCAGATTTATAGTTTTGGCTTCTCTTTTGGCCGTAAAACAGCTGATTTGTGGTTTTGGCTCCTTTTCTGGCCGTAAAACAGCAGATTTCTGGTTTTGGCTTTTTTCTGGCCGTACAACGACTTGAAAAGAAGATTTCTGGTTTTGGCTCCTTTTCTGGCCGTACAAAAGCAGATTTGTGGTTTTGGCTTTTCCACAATCCGTACAACGACTTGAATAGCAGATTTCTTGTTTTGGCTCCTTTTCTGGCCGTACAACGACTTGAAAAGAAGATTTGTGGTTTTAGCTTTTCTTTTGGCCGTAACACGGCAGATTTATGGTTTTGGCTTCTCTTTTGGCCGTACCACGACTTGAAAAGAAGATTTGTGGTTTCAGCTTCTCTTTTGGCCGTAACACAGCAGATTTGTGGTTTTGGCTCTCACCACAAACCGTACAACGACTTGAATAGCAGATTTCTAGTTTTGGCTTCTTTTCTGGCCGTACAAGGACTTAAAAAGCAGATTTGTTGTTTTGGCTTCTCCACAAACCGTACAACGACTTGACTAGCTGATTTGTGGTAATGGTGCTTCTGTTCTGGCCGTACAACGACTTGAATAGCAGATTTGTGGTTTTGGCTTCTCTTTTCGCCGTAATACAGCAGATTTGTGGTTCTGGCTTCTCTACTAGCCGTACAAAAGCAGATTTGTGGTTTTGGCTTCTCCAGAAACCGCACAACGACTTGAAAAGCAGATTTCTGGTTTTGGCTCCTTTTCTGGCCGTACAAAAGCAGATTTGTGGTTTTGGCTTTTCAACAATCCGTACAACGACTTGAATAGCAGATTTCTTGTTTTGGCTTCTTTTCTGGCCGTACAACGACTTGACAAGAAGTTTTGTGGTTTTAGCTTCTCTTTTGGCCGTAACACAGCAGATTTATGGTTTTGGCTCTCTCCACAAACCGTACAACGACTTGAATAGCAGATTTCTAGTTTTGGCTTCTTTTCTGGCCGTACAAGGACTTAAAAAGCAGATTTGTTGTTTTGGCTTCTCAACAAACCGTACAACGACTTGACTAGCAGATTTGTGGTAATGGTGCTTCTGTTCTGGCCGTACAACGACTTGAATAGCAGATTTGTGGTTTTGGCTTCTCTTTTCGCCGTAATACAGCAGATTTGTGGTTTTGGCTTCTCTACTGGCCGTAAAAAAGCAGATTTGAGGTTTTGGCTTCTCCAGAAACCGTACAACGACTTGAAAAGCAGATTTCTTGTTTTGGCTCCTTTTCTGGCCGTACAAAAACAGATTTATGGTTTTGGCTCTCTCCACAAACCGTACAACGACTTGAATAGCAGATTTCTAGTTTTGGCTTCTTTTCTGGCCGTACAAGGACTTAAAAAGCAGATTTGTTGTTTTGGCTTCTCCACAAACCGTACAACGACTTGACTAGCAGATTTGTGGTAATGGTGCTTCTGTTCTGGCCGTACAACGACTTGAATAGCAGATTTGTGGTTTTGGCTTCTCTTTTCGCCGTAATACAGCAGATTTGTGGTTTTGGCTTCTCTACTGGCCGTACAAAAGCAGATTTGTGGTTTTGGCTTCTCCAGAAACCGTACAACGACTTGAAAAGCAGATTTCTGGTTTTGGCTCCTATTCTGGCCGTACAAAAGCAGATTTGTGGTTTTGGCTTTTGCACAATCCGTACAACGACTTGAATAGCAGATTTCTTGTTTTGGCTTCTTTTCTAACCGTAAAACAGCAGATTTGTGGTTTTGGCTTCTCTACTGGCCGTACAAAAGCAGATTTGTGGTTTTGGCGTTTCCATAGTCCGTACAACGACTTGAAAAGCAGATTTCTTGTTTTGGCTATTTTTCTGGCCGTACAAAAGCAGATTTGTTGTTTTGGCTTCTCCACAAACCGTACAACGACTTGACTAGCAGATTTGTGGTAATGGTGCTTCTGTTCTGGCCGTACAACGACTTGAATAGCAGATTTGTGGTTTTGGCTTCTCTTTTCGCCGTAATACAGCAGATTTGTGGTTCTGGCTTCTCTACTAGCCGTACAAAAGCAGATTTGTGGTTTTGGCTTCTCCAGAAACCGCACAACGACTTGAAAAGCAGATTTCTGGTTTTGGCTCCTTTTCTGGCCGTACAAAAGCAGATTTGTGGTTTTGGCTTTTCAACAATCCGTACAACGACTTGAATAGCAGATTTCTTGTTTTGGCTTCTTTTCTGGCCGTACAACGACTTGACAAGAAGTTTTGTGGTTTTAGCTTCTCTTTTGGCCGTAACACAGCAGATTTATGGTTTTGGCTCTCTCCACAAACCGTACAACGACTTGAATAGCAGATTTCTAGTTTTGGCTTCTTTTCTGGCCGTACAAGGACTTAAAAAGCAGATTTGTTGTTTTGGCTTCTCAACAAACCGTACAACGACTTGACTAGCAGATTTGTGGTAATGGTGCTTCTGTTCTGGCCGTACAACGACTTGAATAGCAGATTTGTGGTTTTGGCTTCTCTTTTCGCCGTAATACAGCAGATTTGTGGTTTTGGCTTCTCTACTGGCCGTAAAAAAGCAGATTTGTGGTTTTGGCTTCTCCAGAAACCGTACAACGACTTGAAAAGCAGATTTCTTGTTTTGGCTCCTTTTCTGGCCGTACAAAAACAGATTTATGGTTTTGGCTCTCTCCACAAACCGTACAACGACTTGAATAGCAGATTTCTAGTTTTGGCTTCTTTTCTGGCCGTACAAGGACTTAAAAAGCAGATTTGTTGTTTTGGCTTCTCCACAAACCGTACAACGACTTGACTAGCAGATTTGTGGTAATGGTGCTTCTGTTCTGGCCGTACAACGACTTGAATAGCAGATTTGTGGTTTTGGCTTCTCTTTTCGCCGTAATACAGCAGATTTGTGGTTTTGGCTTCTCTACTGGCCGTACAAAAGCAGATTTGTGGTTTTGGCTTCTCCAGAAACCGTACAACGACTTGAAAAGCAGATTTCTGGTTTTGGCTCCTATTCTGGCCGTACAAAAGCAGATTTGTGGTTTTGGCTTTTGCACAATCCGTACAACGACTTGAATAGCAGATTTCTTGTTTTGGCTTCTTTTCTAACCGTAAAACAGCAGATTTGTGGTTTTGGCTTCTCTACTGGCCGTACAAAAGCAGATTTGTGGTTTTGGCGTTTCCATAGTCCGTACAACGACTTGAAAAGCAGATTTCTTGTTTTGGCTATTTTTCTGGCCGTACAAAAGCAGATTTGTGGTTTTGGCTTTTCCACAATCCGTACAACGACTTGAATGGCAGATTTCTTGTTTTGGCTTCTTTTCTAACCGTAAAACAGCAGATTTGTGGTTTTGGCTTCTCTACTGGCCGTACAAAAGCAGATTTGTGGTTTTGGCGTTTCCACAGTCCGTACAACGACTTGAATAGCAGATTTCTTGTTTTGGCTCCTTTTCTGGCCGTACAACGACTTGAAAAGAAGATTTGTGGTTTCAGCTTCTCTTTTGGCCGTAACACAGCAGATTTGTGGTTTTGGCTCTCTCCACAAACCGTACAACGACTTGAATAGCAGATTTCTAGTTTTGGCTTCTTTTCTGGCCGTACAAGGACTTGACTAGCAGATTTGTGGTAATGGTGCTTCTGTTCTGGCCGTACAACGACTTGAATAGCAGATTTGTGGTTTTGGCTTCTTTTTTCGCCGTAATACAGCAGATTTGTGGTTTTGGCTTCTCTACTAGCCGTACAAAAGCAGATTTCTGGTTTTTGCTTCTCTTTTGGCCTTAAAACAGCAGATTTGTGGTTTTGGCTCCTTTTCTGGCCGTACAAAAGCAGATTTGTGGATTTGGCTTTTGGTACAACGACTTGAATAGCAGATTTCTTGTTTTGGCTCCTTTTCTGGCCGTACAAAAACAGATTTATGGTTTTGGCTCTCTCCACAAACCGTACAATGACTTGAATAGCAGATTTCTAGTTTTGGCTTCTTTTCTGGCCGTACAAGGACTTAAAAAGCAGATTTGTTGTTTTGGCTTCTCCACAAACCGTACAACGACTTGACTAGCAGATTTGTGGTAATGGTGCTTCTGTTCTGGCCGTACAACGACTTGAATAGCAGATTTGTGGTTTTGGCTTCTCTTTTCGCCGTAATACAGCAGATTTGTGGTTTTGGCTTCTCTACTGGCCGTACAAAAGCAGATTTGTGGTTTTGGCTTCTCCAGAAACCGTACAACGACTTGAAAAGCAGATTTTTGGTTTTGGCTCCTTTTCTGGCCGTACAAAAGCAGATTTGTGGTTTTGGCTTCTCCAGAAACCGTACAACGACTTAAAAAGCAGATTTCTGGTTTTGGCTCCTATTCTGGCCGTACAAAAGCAGATTTGTGGTTTTGGCTTTTGCACAATCCGTACAACGACTTGAATAGCAGATTTCTTGTTTTGGCTTCTTTTCTAACCGTAAAACAGCAGATTTGTGGTTTTGGCTTCTCTACTGGCCGTACAAAAGCAGATTTGTGGTTTTGGCGTTTCCACAGTCCGTACAACGACTTGAATAGCAGATTTGTTGTTTTGGCTTCTCAACAAACCGTACAACGACTTGACTAGCAGATTTGTGGTAATGGTGCTTCTGTTCTGGCCGTACAACGACTAGAATAGCAGATTTGTGGTTTTGGCATCTCTTTTCGCCGTAATACAGCAGATTTGTGGTTTTGGCTTCTCTACTGGCCGTACAAAAGCAGATTTGTGGTTTTGGCTTTTCCACAATCCGTACAACGACTTGAATAGCAGATTTCTTGTTTTGGCTCCTTTTCTGGCCGTACAACGACTTGAAAAGAAGATTTCTGGTTTTAGCTTCTCTTTTGGCCGTAACACAGCAGATTTATGGCTTTGGCTTCTCTTTGGCCGTAAAACAGCTGATTTGTGGTTTTGGCTCCTTTTCTGGCCGTAAAACAGCAGATTTCTGGTTTTGGCTTTTTTTCTGGCCGTACAACGACTTGAATAGCAGATTTCTTGTTTTGGCTCCTTTTCTGGCCGTACAACGACTTGAAAAGAAGATTTGTGGTTTTAGCTTCTCTTTTGGCCGTAACACAGCAGATTTATGGTTTTGGCTTCTCTTTTGGCCGTAAAACAGCAGATTTGTGGTTTTGGCTCCTTTTCTGGCCGTAAAACAGCAGATTTCTGGTTTTGGCTTTTTTTCTGGCCGTACAACGACTTGAAAAGAAGATTTGTGGTTTCAGCTTCTCTTTTGGCCGTAACACAGCAGATTTGTGGTTTTGGCTCTCTCCACGAACCGTACAACGACTTGAATAGCAGATTTCTAGTTTTGGCTTCTTTTCTGGCCGTACAAGGACTTAAAAAGCAGATTTGTTGTTTTGGCTTCTCCACAAACCGTACAACGACTTGACTAGCAGATTTGTGGTAATGGTGCTTCTGTTCTGGCCGTACAACGACTTGAATAGCAGATTTGTGGTTTAGGCTTCTCTTTTCGCCGTAATACAGCAGATTTGTGGTTCTGGCTTCTCTACTAGCCGTACAAAAGCAGATTTGTGGTTTTGGCTTCTCCAGAAACCGTACAACGACTTGAAAAGCAGATTTCTGGTTTTGGCTCCTTTTCTGGCCGTACAAAAGCAGATTTGTGGTTTTGGCTTTTCAACAATCCGTACAACGACTTGAATAGCAGATTTCTTGTTTTGGCTTCTTTTCTGGCCGTACAACGACTTGACAAGAAGTTTTGTGGTTTTAACTTCTCTTTTGGCCGTAACACAGCAGATTTATGGTTTTGGCTCTCTCCACAAACCGTACAACGACTTGAATAGCAGATTTCTAGTTTTGGCTTCTTTTCTGGCCGTACAAGGACTTAAAAAGCAGATTTGTTGTTTTGGCTTCTCAACAAACCGTACAACGACTTGACTAGCAGATTTGTGGTAATGGTGCTTCTGTTCTGGCCGTACAACGACTTGAATAGCAGATTTGTGGTTTTGGCTTCTCTTTTCGCCGTAATACAGCAGATTTGTGGTTTTGGCTTCTCTACTGGCCGTAAAAAAGCAGATTTGTGGTTTTGGCTTCTCCAGAAACCGTACAACGACTTGAAAAGCAGATTTCTTGTTTTGGCTCCTTTTCTGGCCGTACAAAAACAGATTTATGGTTTTGGCTCTCTCCACAAACCGTACAATGACTTGAATAGCAGATTTCTCGTTTTGGCTTCTTTTCTGGCCGTACAAGGACTTAAAAAGCAGATTTGTTGTTTTGGCTTCTCCACAAACCGTACAACGACTTGACTAGCAGATTTGTGGTAATGGTGCTTCTGTTCTGGCCGTACAACGACTTGAATAGCAGATTTGTGGTTTTGGCTTCTCTTTTCGCCGTAATACAGCAGATTTGTGGTTTTGGCTTCTCTACTGGCCGTACAAAAGCAGATTTGTGGTTTTGGCTTCTCCAGAAACCGTACAACGACTTGAAAAGCAGATTTCTGGTTTTGGCTCCTATTCTGGCCGTACAAAAGCAGATTTGTGGTTTTGGCTTTTGCACAATCCGTACAACGACTTGAATAGCAGATTTCTTGTTTTGGCTTCTTTTCTAACCGTAAAACAGCAGATTTGTGGTTTTGGCTTCTCTACTGGCCGTACAAAAGCAGATTTGTGGTTTTGGCGTTTCCATAGTCCGTACAACGACTTGAAAAGCAGATTTCTTGTTTTGGCTATTTTTCTGGCCGTACAAAAGCAGATTTGTGGTTTTGGCTTTTCCACAATCCGTACAACGACTTGAATGGCAGATTTCTTGTTTTGGCTTCTTTTCTAACCGTAAAACAGCAGATTTGTGGTTTTGGCTTCTCTACTGGCCGTACAAAAGCAGATTTGTGGTTTTGGCGTTTCCACAGTCCGTACAACGACTTGAATACCAGATTTCTTGTTTTGGCTCCTTTTCTGGCCGTACAACGACTTGAAAAGAAGATTTGTGGTTTCAGCTTCTCTTTTGGCCGTAACACAGCAGATTTGTGGTTTTGGCTCTCTCCACAAACCGTACAACGACTTGAATAGCAGATTTCTAGTTTTGGCTTCTTTTCTGGCCGTACAAGGACTTGACTAGCAGATTTGTGGTAATGGTGCTTCTGTTCTGGCCGTACAACGACTTGAATAGCAGATTTGTGGTTTTGGCTTCTTTTTTCGCCGTAATACAGCAGATTTGTGGTTTTGGCTTCTCTACTGGCCGTACAAAAGCAGATTTCTGGTTTTTGCTTCTCTTTTGGCCTTAAAACAGCAGATTTGTGGTTTTGGCTCCTTTTCTGGCCGTACAAAAGCAGATTTGTGGATTTGGCTTTTGGTACAACGACTTGAATAGCAGATTTCTTGTTTTGGCTTCTTTTATGGTCGTAAAACAGCAGATTTATGGTTTTGGCTCTCTCCACAAACCGTACAACGACTTGAATAGCAGATTTCTAGTTTTGGCTTCTTATCTGGCCGTACAAGGACTTAAAAAGCAGATTTGTTGTTTTGGCTTCTCCACAAACCGTACAACGACTTGACTAGCAGATTTGTGGTAATGGTGCTTCTGTTCTGGCCGTACAACGACTTGAATAGCAGATTTGTGGTTTTAGCTTCTCTTTTCGCCGTAATACAGCAGATTTGTGGTTTTGGCTTCTCTACTGGCCGTACAAAAGCAGATTTCTGGTTTTGGCTTCTCCAGAAACCGTACAACGACTTGAAAAGCAGATTTGTGGTTTTGGCTTCTCCAGAAACCGTACAACGACTTGAAAAGCAGATTTCTGGTTTTGGCTCCTATTCTGGCCGTACAAAAGCAGATTTGTGGTTTTGGCTTTTGCACAATCCGTACAACGACTTGAATAGCAGATTTCTTGTTTTGGCTTCTTTTCTAACCGTAAAACAGCAGATTATTGGTTTTGGCTTCTCTACTGGCCGTACAAAAGCAGATTTGTGGTTTTGGCGTTTCCACAGTCCGTACAACGACTTGAATAGCAGATTTGTTGTTTTGGCTTCTCAACAAACCGTACAACGACTTGACTAGCAGATTTGTGGTAATGGTGCTTCTGTTCTGGCCGTACAACGACTAGAATAGCAGATTTGTGGTTTTGGCATCTCTTTTCGCCGTAATACAGCAGATTTGTGGTTTTGGCTTCTCTACTGGCCGTACAAAAGCAGATTTGTGGTTTTGGCTTTTCCACAATCCGTACAACGACTTGAATAGCAGATTTCTTGTTTTGGCTCCTTTTCTGGCCGTACAACGACTTAAAAAGAAGATTTCTGGTTTTAGCTTCTCTTTTGGCCGTAACACAGCAGATTTATGGTTTTGGCTTCTCTTTTGGCCGTAAAACAGCTGATTTGTGGTTTTGTTCCTTTTCTGGACGTAAAACAGC
>CASBPS010000216.1:0-73000 GCA_949126835.1 Anisus vortex
GGTTTCTGGAGAAACCAAAACCACAAATCTGCCTTTGTACGGCCAGTAGAGAAGCCAAAACCACAAATCTGCTGTATTACGGCGAAAAGAGAAGCTAAAACCACAAATCTGCTATTCAAGTCGTTGTACGGTTTGTGGAGAGAGCCAAAACCATAAATCTGCTGTTTTACGGGCAGAAAAGAAGCCAAAACCAGAAATCTGCTATTCAAGTCGTTGTACGGATTGTGGAAAAGCTAAAACCACAAATCTGTTTTTGTACGGCCAGAAAATAAGCCAAAACCAGAAATCTGCTTTTCAAGTCGTTATACGGTTTCTGGAGAAACCAAAACCAAAAATCTGCTTTTGTACGGCCAGTAGAGAAGCCAAAACCACAAATCTGCTGTATTTCGGCGAAAAAAGAAGAAACCACAAATCTGCTATTCCAGTCGTTGTACGACCAGAACAGAAGCACCATTACCACAAATCTGCTAGTCAAGTCGTTGTACGGTATGTGGAGAAGCCAAAACAACAAATCTGCTTTTTAAGTCCTTGTACGGCCAGAAAAAAAGCTAAAACCAGAAATCTGCTGTTTTACGGCCAGAAAAGGAGTCAAAACCACATATCTGCTGTTTTACGGCTAAAAGAGAAGCAAAAACCATAAATATGCTGTGTTACGGCCAAAAGAGAAGCTAAAACCACAAATCTTCTTTTCAAGTCGTTGTACGGCCAGAAAAGGAGCCAAAACAAGAAATCTGCTATTCAAGTCGTTGTACGGACTGTGGAAACGCCAAAACCACAAATCTGCTTTTGTACGGCCTTTAGAGAAGCCAAAACAACAAATCTGCTGTTTTACGGCCAGAAAAGAAGCTAAAACAAAAAATCTGCTATTCAAGTCGTTGTACGGATTGTGGAAAAGCCAAAACCACAAATCTGCTGTATTACGGCGAAAAGAGAAGCCAAAACCACAAATCTGCTATTCAAGTCGTTGTACGGCCAGAACAGAAGCACCATTACCACAAGTCTGCTAGTCAAGTCGTTGTACGGTTTGTGGAGAAGCCAAAACAACAAATCTGCTTTTTAAGTCCTTGTACGGCCAGAAAAGAAGCCAAAACTAGAAATCTGCTATTCAAGTCGTTGTACGGTTTGTGGAGTGAGCCAAAACCATAAATCTGCTGTTTTACGGTCAGAAAAGAATCTAAAACAAGAAATCTGCTATTCAATTCGTTGTACGGATTGTGGAAAATTTAAAACCACAAATCTGCTTTTGTACGGCCAGAAAAGGAGCCAAAACCAGAAATCTGCTTTTCAAGTCGTTGTACGGTTTTTGGAGAAGCCAAAACCAGAAATCTGCTGTTTTTCGGCCAGAAAAGGAGCCAAAACCACATATCTGCTGTTTTACGGCCAAAAGAGAAGCCAAAACCATAAATATGCTGTGTTACGGCCAAAAGAGAAGCTAAAACCACAAATCTTCTTTTCAAGTCGTTGTACGGCCAGAAAAGGAGCCAAAACAAGAAATCTGCTATTCAAGTCGTTGTACGGACTGTGGAAACGCCAAAACCACAAATCTGCTTTTGTACGGCCTTTAGAGAAGCCAAAAACACAAATCTGCTGTTTTACGGCCAGAAAAGAAGCCAAAAAAAGAAATCTGCTATTCAAGTCGTTGTACGGATTGTGGAAAAGCCAAAACCACAAATCTGCTGTATTACGGCGGAAAGAGAAGCCAAAACCACAAATCTGCTATTCAAGTCGTTGTACGGCCAGAACAGAAGCACCATTACCACAAGTCTGCTAGTCAAGTCGTTGTACGGTTTGTGGAGCAGCCAAAACAACAAATCTGCTTTTGTACGGCCAGATAAGGAGCCAAAACCAGAAATCTGCTTTTCAAGACGTTGTACGGTTTCTGGAGAGGCCAAAACCACAAATCTGCTTTTGTACGGCCAGTAGAGAAGCCAAAACCACAAATCTGCTGTATTACGGCGAAAAGAGAAGCCAAAACCACAAATCTGCTATTCAAGTCGTTGTACGGCCAGAACAGAAGCACCATTACCACAAATCTGCTTTTTAAGTCCTTGTACGGCCAGAAAAGAAGCCAAAACTAGAAATCTGTTATTCAAGTCGTTGTACGGTTTGTGGAGAGAGCCAAAACCACAAATCTGCTGTGTTTTGGCCAAAAGAGAAGATGAAACCACAAATCATCTTTTCAAGACGTTGTACGGCCAGAAAAAAAGCCAAAACCAAAAATCTGCTGTTTTACGGCCAGAAAAGGAGCCAAAACCACAAATCTGCTGTATTACGGCCAAAAGAGAAGCCAAAACCATAAATCTGCTGTGTTACGGCCAAAAGAGATGCTAAAACCACAAATCTTCTTTTCAAGTCGTTGTACAGCCAGAAAAGGAGCCAAAACAAGAAATCTGCTATTCAAGTCGTTGTACGGATTGTGGAAAAGCTAAAACCACAAATCTGCTTTTGTACGGCCAGAAAAGGAGCCAAAACCAGAAATCTGCTTTTCAAGTCGTTGTACGGTTTCTGGAGAAGCCAAAACCACAAATCTGCTGTATTACGGCGAAAAGCGAAGCCAAAACCACAAATCTGCTATTCAAGTCGTTGTACGGCTAGAACAGAAGCACCATTACCACAAATCTGCTAGTCAAGTAGTTGTACGGTTTGTGGAGAAGCCAAAACCAGAAATCTGCTTTTTAAGTCCTTGTACGGCCAGAAAAGAAGCCAAAACTAGAAATCTGCTTTTCAAGTCGTTGTACGGTTTGTGGAGAGAGCCAAAACCATAAATCTGCTGTTTTACGGTCAGAAAAGAATCCAAAACAAGAAATCTGCTATTCAATTCGTTGTACGGATTGTGGAAAATTTAAAACCACAAATCTGCTTTTGTACGGCCAGAAAAGGAGCCAAAACCAGAAATCTGCTTTTTAAGTCGTTGTACGGTTTTTGGAGAAGCCAAAACCAGAAATCTGCTGTTTTTCGGCCAGAAAAGGAGCCAAAACCACATATCTGCTGTTTTACGGCCAAAAGAGAAGCCAAAACCATAAATATGCTGTGTTACGGCCAAAAGAGAAGCTAAAACCACAAATCTTCTTTTCAAGTCGTTGTACGGCCAGAAAAGGAGCCAAAACAAGAAATCTGCTATTCAAGTCGTTGTACGGACTGTGGAAACGCCAAAACCACAAATCTGCTTTTGTACGGCCTTTAGAGAAGCCAAAAACACAAATCTGCTGTTTTACGGCCAGAAAAGAAGCCAAAAAAAGAAATCTGCTATTCAAGTCGTTGTACGGATTGTGGAAAAGCCAAAACCACAAATCTGCTGTATTACGGCGGAAAGAGAAGCCAAAACCAAAAATCTGCTATTCAAGTCGTTGTACGGCCAGAACAGAAGCACCATTACCACAAGTCTGCTAGTCAAGTCGTTGTACGGTTTGTGGAGCAGCCAAAACAACAAATCTGCTTTTGTACGGCCAGATAAGGAGCCAAAACCAGAAATCTGCTTTTCAAGACGTTGTACGGTTTCTGGAGAGGCCAAAACCACAAATCTGCTTTTGTACGGCCAGTAGAGAAGCCAAAACCACAAATCTGCTGTATTACTACGAAAAGAGAAGCCAAAACCACAAATCTGCTATTCAAGTCGTTGTACGGCCAGAACAGAAGCACCATTACCACAAATCTGCTTTTTAAGTCCTTGTACGGCCAGAAAAGAAGCCAAAACTAGAAATCTGTTATTCAAGTCGTTGTACGGTTTGTGGAGAGAGCCAAAACCACAAATCTGCTGTGTTTTGGCCAAAAGAGAAGATGAAACCACAAATCATCTTTTCAAGACGTTGTACGGCCAGAAAAAAAGCCAAAACCAAAAATCTGCTGTTTTACGGCCAGAAAAGGAGCCAAAACCACAAATCTGCTGTATTACGGCCAAAAGAGAAGCCAAAACCATAAATCTGCTGTGTTACGGCCAAAAGAGATGCTAAAACCACAAATCTTCTTTTCAAGTCGTTGTACAGCCAGAAAAGGAGCCAAAACAAGAAATCTGCTATTCAAGTCGTTGTACGGATTGTGGAAAAGCATAAACCACAAATCTGCTTTTGTACGGCCAGAAAAGGAGCCAAAACCAGAAATCTGCTTTTCAAGTCGTTGTACGGTTTCTGGAGAAGCCAAAACCACAAATCTGCTGTATTACGGCGAAAAGCGAAGCCAAAACCACAAATCTGCTATTCAAGTCGTTGTACGGCTAGAACAGAAGCACCATTACCACAAATCTGCTAGTCAAGTCGTTGTACGGTTTGTGGAGAAGCCAAAATCAGAAATCTGCTTTTTAAGTCCTTGTACGGCCAGAAAAGAAGCCAAAACTAGAAATCTGCTTTTCAAGTCGTTGTACGGTTTGTGGAGAGAGCCAAAACCATAAATCTGCTGTTTTACGGCCAGAAATGAAGCCAAAACAAGAAATCTGCTATTCAAGTCGTTGTACGGATTGTGGAAAAGCTAAAACCACAAATCTGTTTTTGTACGGCCAGAAAAGGAGCCAAAACCAGAAATCTGCTTTTCAAGTCGTTATACGGTTTCTGGAGAAACCAAAACCAAAAATCTGCTTTTGTACGGCCAGTAGAGAAGCCAAAACCACAAATCTGCTGTATTTCGGCGAAAAAAGAAGCAAAAACCACAAATCTGCTATTCCAGTCGTTGTACGACCAGAACAGAAGCACCATTACCACAAATCTGCTAGTCAAGTCGTTGTACGGTATGTGGAGAAGCCAAAACAACAAATCTGCTTTTTAAGTCCTTGTACGGCCAGAAAAAAAGCTAAAACCAGAAATCTGCTGTTTTACGGCCAGAAAAGGAGTCAAAACCACATATCTGCTGTTTTACGGCTAAAAGAGAAGCAAAAACCATAAATATGCTGTGTTACGGCCAAAAGAGAAGCTAAAACCACAAATCTTCTTTTCAAGTCGTTGTACGGCCAGAAAAGGAGCCAAAACAAGAAATCTGCTATTCAAGTCGTTGTACGGACTGTGGAAACGCCAAAACCACAAATCTGCTTTTGTACGGCCTTTAGAGAAGCCAAAACAACAAATCTGCCGTTTTACGGCCAGAAAAGAAGCCAAAACAAAAAATCTGCTATTCAAGTCGTTGTACGGATTGTGGAAAAGCCAAAACCACAAATCTGCTGTATTACGGCGAAAAGAGAAGCCAAAACCACAAATCTGCTATTCAAGTCGTTGTACGGCCAGAACAGAAGCACCATTACCACAAGTCTGCTAGTCAAGTCGTTGTACGGTTTGTGGAGAAGCCAAAACAACAAATCTGCTTTTTAAGTCCTTGTACGGCCAGAAAAGAAGCCAAAACTAGAAATCTGCTATTCAAGTCGTTGTATGGTTTGTGGAGTGAGCCAAAACCATAAATCTGCTGTTTTACGGCCAGAAAAGAAGCCAAAACAAGAAATCTGCTATTCAATTCGTTGTACGGATTGTGGAAAAGCTAAAACCACAAATCTGCTTTTGTACGGCCAGAAAAGGAGCCAAAACCAGAAATCTGCTTTTCAAGTCGTTATACGGTTTCTGGAGAAACCAAAACCAAAAATCTGCTTTTGTACGGCCAGTAGAGAAGCCAAAACCACAAATCTGCTGTATTTCGGCGAAAAGAGAAGCCAAAACCACAAATCTGCTATTCAAGTCGTTGTACGACCAGAACAGAAGCACCATTACCACAAATCTGCTAGTCAAGTCGTTGTACGGTATGTGGAGAAGCCAAAACAACAAATCTGCTTTTTAAGTCCTTGTACGGCCAGAAAAAAAGCTAAAACCAGAAATCTGCTGTTTCACGGCCAGAAAAGGAGTCAAAACCACATATCTGCTGTTTTACGGCTAAAAGAGAAGCCAAAACCATAAATATGCTGTGTTACGGCCAAAAGAGAAGCTAAAACCACAAATCTTCTTTTCAAGTCGTTGTACGGCCAGAAAAGGAGCCAAAACAAGAAATCTGCTATTCAAGTCGTTGTACGGACAGTGGAAACGCCAAAACCACAAATCTGCTTTTGTACGGCCTTTAGAGACGCCAAAACCACAAATCTGCTGTTTTACGGTCAGAAAAGAAGCCAAAACAAGAAATCTGCTATTCAAGTCGTTGTACGGATTGTGGAAAAGCCAAAACCACAAATCTGCTATTCAAGTCGTTGTACGGCCAGAACAGAAGCACCATTACCACAAGTCTGCTAGTCAAGTCGTTGTACGGTTTGTGGAGAAGCCAAAACAACAAATCTGCTTTTTAAGTCCTTGTTCGGCCAGAAAAGAAGCCAAAACTAGAAATCTGCTATTCAAGTCGTTGTACGGAATGTGGAAAAGCTAAAACCACAAATCTGCTTTTGTACGGCCAGAAAAGGAGCCAAAACCAGAAATCTGCTTTTCAAGTCGTTGTACGGTTTCTGGAGAAACCAAAACCACAAATCTGCCTTTGTACGGCCAGTAGAGAAGCCAAAACCACAAATCTGCTGTATTACGGCGAAAAGAGAAGCTAAAACCACAAATCTGCTATTCAAGTCGTTGTACGGTTTGTGGAGAGAGCCAAAACCATAAATCTGCTGTTTTACGGCCAGAAAAGAAGCCAAAACCAGAAATCTGCTATTCAAGTCGTTGTACGGATTGTGGAAAAGCTAAAACCACAAATCTGTTTTTGTACGGCCAGAAAATAAGCCAAAACCAGAAATCTGCTTTTCAAGTCGTTATACGGTTTCTGGAGAAACCAAAACCAAAAATCTGCTTTTGTACGGCCAGTAGAGAAGCCAAAACCACATATCTGCTGTATTTCGGCGAAAAAAGAAGCAAAAACCACAAATCTGCTATTCCAGTCGTTGTACGACCAGAACAGAAGCACCATTACCACAAATCTGCTAGTCAAGTCGTTGTACGGTATGTGGAGAAGCCAAAACAACAAATCTGCTTTTTAAGTCCTTGTACGGCCAGAAAAAAAGCTAAAACCAGAAATCTGCTGTTTTACGGCCAGAAAAGGAGTCAAAACCACATATCTGCTGTTTTACGGCTAAAAGAGAAGCAAAAACCATAAATATGCTGTGTTACGGCCAAAAGAGAAGCTAAAACCACAAATCTTCTTTTCAAGTCGTTGTACGGCCAGAAAAGGAGCCAAAACAAGAAATCTGCTATTCAAGTCGTTGTACGGACTGTGGAAACGCCAAAACCACAAATCTGCTTTTGTACGGCCTTTAGAGAAGCCAAAACAACAAATCTGCTGTTTTACGGCCAGAAAAGAAGCTAAAACAAAAAATCTGCTATTCAAGTCGTTGTACGGTTTGTGGAGAAGCCAAAACCAGAAATCTGCTTTTTAAGTCCTTGTACGGCCAGAAAAGAAGCCAAAACTAGAAATCTGCTATTCAAGTCGTTGTACGGTTTGTGGAGAGAGCCAAAACCATAAATCTGCTGTTTTACGGCCAGAAAAGAAGCCAAAACAAGAAATCTGCTATTCAAGTCGTTGTACGGATTGTGGAAAAGCTAAAACCACAAATCTGTTTTTGTACGGCCAGAAAAGGAGCCAAAACCAGAAATCTGCTTTTCAAGTCGTTATACGGTTTCTGGAGAAACCAAAACCAAAAATCTGCTTTTGTACGGCCAGTAGAGAAGCCAAAACCACAAATCTGCTGTATTTCGGCGAAAACAGAAGCCAAAACCACAAATCTGCTATTCAAGTCGTTGTACGACCAGAACAGAAGCACCATTACCACAAATCTGCTAGTCAAATCGTTGTACGGTATGTGGAGAAGCCAAAACAACAAATCTGCTTTTTAAGTCCTTGTACGGCCAGAAAAAAAGCCAAAACCAGAAATCTTCTGTTTTACGGCCAAAAAAGGAGTCAAAACCACATATCTGCTGTTTTACGGCTAAAAGAGAAGCCAAAACCATAAATATGCTGTGTTACGGCCAAAAGAGAAGCTAAAACCACAAATCTTCTTTTCAAGTCGTTGTACGGACAGAAAAGGAGCCAAAACAAGAAATCTGCTATTCAAGTCGTTGTACGGACTGTGGAAACGCCAAAACCACAAATCTGCTTTTGTACGGCCTTTAGAGAAGCCAAAACAACAAATCTGCCGTTTTACGGCCAGAAAAGAAGCCAAAACAAAAAATCTGCTATTCAAGTCGTTGTACGGATTGTGGAAAAGCCAAAACCACAAATCTGCTGTATTACGGCGAAAAGAGAAGCCAAAACCACAAATCTGCTATTCAAGTCGTTGTACGGCCAGAACAGAAGCACCATTACCACAAGTCTGCTAGTCAAGTCGTTGTACGGTTTGTGGAGAAGCCAAAACAACAAATCTGCTTTTTAAGTCCTTGTACGGCCAGAAAAGAAGCCAAAACTAGAAATCTGCTATTCAAGTCGTTGTATGGTTTGTGGAGTGAGCCAAAACCATAAATCTGCTGTTTTACGGCCAGAAAAGAAGCCAAAACAAGAAATCTGCTATTCAATTCGTTGTACGGATTGTGGAAAAGCTAAAACCACAAATCTGCTTTTGTACGGCCAGAAAAGGAGCCAAAACCAGAAATCTGCTTTTCAAGTCGTTATACGGTTTCTGGAGAAACCAAAACCAAAAATCTGCTTTTGTACGGCCAGTAGAGAAGCCAAAACCACAAATCTGCTGTATTTCGGCGAAAAGAGAAGCCAAAACCACAAATCTGCTATTCAAGTCGTTGTACGACCAGAACAGAAGCACCATTACCACAAATCTGCTAGTCAAGTCGTTGTACGGTATGTGGAGAAGCCAAAACAACAAATCTGCTTTTTAAGTCCTTGTACGGCCAGAAAAAAAGCTAAAACCAGAAATCTGCTGTTTCACGGCCAGAAAAGGAGTCAAAACCACATATCTGCTGTTTTACGGCTAAAAGAGAAGCCAAAACCATAAATATGCTGTGTTACGGCCAAAAGAGAAGCTAAAACCACAAATCTTCTTTTCAAGTCGTTGTACGGCCAGAAAAGGAGCCAAAACAAGAAATCTGCTATTCAAGTCGTTGTACGGACAGTGGAAACGCCAAAACCACAAATCTGCTTTTGTACGGCCTTTAGAGACGCCAAAACCACAAATCTGCTGTTTTACGGTCAGAAAAGAAGCCAAAACAAGAAATCTGCTATTCAAGTCGTTGTACGGATTGTGGAAAAGCCAAAACCACAAATCTGCTATTCAAGTCGTTGTACGGCCAGAACAGAAGCACCATTACCACAAGTCTGCTAGTCAAGTCGTTGTACGGTTTGTGGAGAAGCCAAAACAACAAATCTGCTTTTTAAGTCCTTGTTCGGCCAGAAAAGAAGCCAAAACTAGAAATCTGCTATTCAAGTCGTTGTACGGAATGTGGAAAAGCTAAAACCACAAATCTGCTTTTGTACGGCCAGAAAAGGAGCCAAAACCAGAAATCTGCTTTTCAAGTCGTTGTACGGTTTCTGGAGAAACCAAAACCACAAATCTGCCTTTGTACGGCCAGTAGAGAAGCCAAAACCACAAATCTGCTGTATTACGGCGAAAAGAGAAGCTAAAACCACAAATCTGCTATTCAAGTCGTTGTACGGTTTGTGGAGAGAGCCAAAACCATAAATCTGCTGTTTTACGGGCAGAAAAGAAGCCAAAACCAGAAATCTGCTATTCAAGTCGTTGTACGGATTGTGGAAAAGCTAAAACCACAAATCTGTTTTTGTACGGCCAGAAAATAAGCCAAAACCAGAAATCTGCTTTTCAAGTCGTTATACGGTTTCTGGAGAAACCAAAACCAAAAATCTGCTTTTGTACGGCCAGTAGAGAAGCCAAAACCACAAATCTGCTGTATTTCGGCGAAAAAAGAAGCAAAAACCACAAATCTGCTATTCCAGTCGTTGTACGACCAGAACAGAAGCACCATTACCACAAATCTGCTAGTCAAGTCGTTGTACGGTATGTGGAGAAGCCAAAACAACAAATCTGCTTTTTAAGTCCTTGTACGGCCAGAAAAAAAGCTAAAACCAGAAATCTGCTGTTTTACGGCCAGAAAAGGAGTCAAAACCACATATCTGCTGTTTTACGGCTAAAAGAGAAGCAAAAACCATAAATATGCTGTGTTACGGCCAAAAGAGAAGCTAAAACCACAAATCTTCTTTTCAAGTCGTTGTACGGCCAGAAAAGGAGCCAAAACAAGAAATCTGCTATTCAAGTCGTTGTACGGACTGTGGAAACGCCAAAACCACAAATCTGCTTTTGTACGGCCTTTAGAGAAGCCAAAACAACAAATCTGCTGTTTTACGGCCAGAAAAGAAGCTAAAACAAAAAATCTGCTATTCAAGTCGTTGTACGGATTGTGGAAAAGCCAAAACCACAAATCTGCTGTATTACGGCGAAAAGAGAAGCCAAAACCACAAATCTGCTATTCAAGTCGTTGTACGGCCAGAACAGAAGCACCATTACCACAAGTCTGCTAGTCAAGTCGTTGTACGGTTTGTGGAGAAGCCAAAACAACAAATCTGCTTTTTAAGTCCTTGTACGGCCAGAAAAGAAGCCAAAACTAGAAATCTGCTATTCAAGTCGTTGTACGGTTTGTGGAGTGAGCCAAAACCATAAATCTGCTGTTTTACGGTCAGAAAAGAATCTAAAACAAGAAATCTGCTATTCAATTCGTTGTACGGATTGTGGAAAATTTAAAACCACAAATCTGCTTTTGTACGGCCAGAAAAGGAGCCAAAACCAGAAATCTGCTTTTCAAGTCGTTGTACGGTTTTTGGAGAAGCCAAAACCAGAAATCTGCTGTTTTTCGGCCAGAAAAGGAGCCAAAACCACATATCTGCTGTTTTACGGCCAAAAGAGAAGCCAAAACCATAAATATGCTGTGTTACGGCCAAAAGAGAAGCTAAAACCACAAATCTTCTTTTCAAGTCGTTGTACGGCCAGAAAAGGAGCCAAAACAAGAAATCTGCTATTCAAGTCGTTGTACGGACTGTGGAAACGCCAAAACCACAAATCTGCTTTTGTACGGCCTTTAGAGAAGCCAAAAACACAAATCTGCTGTTTTACGGCCAGAAAAGAAGCCAAAAAAAGAAATCTGCTATTCAAGTCGTTGTACGGATTGTGGAAAAGCCAAAACCACAAATCTGCTGTATTACGGCGGAAAGAGAAGCCAAAACCACAAATCTGCTATTCAAGTCGTTGTACGGCCAGAACAGAAGCACCATTACCACAAGTCTGCTAGTCAAGTCGTTGTACGGTTTGTGGAGCAGCCAAAACAACAAATCTGCTTTTGTACGGCCAGATAAGGAGCCAAAACCAGAAATCTGCTTTTCAAGACGTTGTACGGTTTCTGGAGAAGCCAAAACCACAAATCTGCTTTTGTACGGCCAGTAGAGAAGCCAAAACCACAAATCTGCTGTATTACGGCGAAAAGAGAAGCCAAAACCACAAATCTGCTATTCAAGTCGTTGTACGGCCAGAACAGAAGCACCATTACCACAAATCTGCTTTTTAAGTCCTTGTACGGCCAGAAAAGAAGCCAAAACTAGAAATCTGTTATTCAAGTCGTTGTACGGTTTGTGGAGAGAGCCAAAACCACAAATCTGCTGTGTTTTGGCCAAAAGAGAAGATGAAACCACAAATCATCTTTTCAAGACGTTGTACGGCCAGAAAAAAAGCCAAAACCAAAAATCTGCTGTTTTACGGCCAGAAAAGGAGCCAAAACCACAAATCTGCTGTATTACGGCCAAAAGAGAAGCCAAAACCATAAATCTGCTGTGTTACGGCCAAAAGAGATGCTAAAACCACAAATCTTCTTTTCAAGTCGTTGTACAGCCAGAAAAGGAGCCAAAACAAGAAATCTGCTATTCAAGTCGTTGTACGGATTGTGGAAAAGCTAAAACCACAAATCTGCTTTTGTACGGCCAGAAAAGGAGCCAAAACCAGAAATCTGCTTTTCAAGTCGTTGTACGGTTTCTGGAGAAGCCAAAACCACAAATCTGCTGTATTACGGCGAAAAGCGAAGCCAAAACCACAAATCTGCTATTCAAGTCGTTGTACGGCTAGAACAGAAGCACCATTACCACAAATCTGCTAGTCAAGTAGTTGTACGGTTTGTGGAGAAGCCAAAACCAGAAATCTGCTTTTTAAGTCCTTGTACGGCCAGAAAAGAAGCCAAAACTAGAAATCTGCTTTTCAAGTCGTTGTACGGTTTGTGGAGAGAGCCAAAACCATAAATCTGCTGTTTTACGGTCAGAAAAGAATCCAAAACAAGAAATCTGCTATTCAATTCGTTGTACGGATTGTGGAAAATTTAAAACCACAAATCTGCTTTTGTACGGCCAGAAAAGGAGCCAAAACCAGAAATCTGCTTTTTAAGTCGTTGTACGGTTTTTGGAGAAGCCAAAACCAGAAATCTGCTGTTTTTCGGCCAGAAAAGGAGCCAAAACCACATATCTGCTGTTTTACGGCCAAAAGAGAAGCCAAAACCATAAATATGCTGTGTTACGGCCAAAAGAGAAGCTAAAACCACAAATCTTCTTTTCAAGTCGTTGTACGGCCAGAAAAGGAGCCAAAACAAGAAATCTGCTATTCAAGTCGTTGTACGGACTGTGGAAACGCCAAAACCACAAATCTGCTTTTGTACGGCCTTTAGAGAAGCCAAAAACACAAATCTGCTGTTTTACGGCCAGAAAAGAAGCCAAAAAAAGAAATCTGCTATTCAAGTCGTTGTACGGATTGTGGAAAAGCCAAAACCACAAATCTGCTGTATTACGGCGGAAAGAGAAGCCAAAACCAAAAATCTGCTATTCAAGTCGTTGTACGGCCAGAACAGAAGCACCATTACCACAAGTCTGCTAGTCAAGTCGTTGTACGGTTTGTGGAGCAGCCAAAACAACAAATCTGCTTTTGTACGGCCAGATAAGGAGCCAAAACCAGAAATCTGCTTTTCAAGACGTTGTACGGTTTCTGGAGAGGCCAAAACCACAAATCTGCTTTTGTACGGCCAGTAGAGAAGCCAAAACCACAAATCTGCTGTATTACTACGAAAAGAGAAGCCAAAACCACAAATCTGCTATTCAAGTCGTTGTACGGCCAGAACAGAAGCACCATTACCACAAATCTGCTTTTTAAGTCCTTGTACGGCCAGAAAAGAAGCCAAAACTAGAAATCTGTTATTCAAGTCGTTGTACGGTTTGTGGAGAGAGCCAAAACCACAAATCTGCTGTGTTTTGGCCAAAAGAGAAGATGAAACCACAAATCATCTTTTCAAGACGTTGTACGGCCAGAAAAAAAGCCAAAACCAAAAATCTGCTGTTTTACGGCCAGAAAAGGAGCCAAAACCACAAATCTGCTGTATTACGGCCAAAAGAGAAGCCAAAACCATAAATCTGCTGTGTTACGGCCAAAAGAGATGCTAAAACCACAAATCTTCTTTTCAAGTCGTTGTACAGCCAGAAAAGGAGCCAAAACAAGAAATCTGCTATTCAAGTCGTTGTACGGATTGTGGAAAAGCATAAACCACAAATCTGCTTTTGTACGGCCAGAAAAGGAGCCAAAACCAGAAATCTGCTTTTCAAGTCGTTGTACGGTTTCTGGAGAAGCCAAAACCACAAATCTGCTGTATTACGGCGAAAAGCGAAGCCAAAACCACAAATCTGCTATTCAAGTCGTTGTACGGCTAGAACAGAAGCACCATTACCACAAATCTGCTAGTCAAGTCGTTGTACGGTTTGTGGAGAAGCCAAAATCAGAAATCTGCTTTTTAAGTCCTTGTACGGCCAGAAAAGAAGCCAAAACTAGAAATCTGCTTTTCAAGTCGTTGTACGGTTTGTGGAGAGAGCCAAAACCATAAATCTGCTGTTTTACGGCCAGAAATGAAGCCAAAACAAGAAATCTGCTATTCAAGTCGTTGTACGGATTGTGGAAAAGCTAAAACCACAAATCTGTTTTTGTACGGCCAGAAAAGGAGCCAAAACCAGAAATCTGCTTTTCAAGTCGTTATACGGTTTCTGGAGAAACCAAAACCAAAAATCTGCTTTTGTACGGCCAGTAGAGAAGCCAAAACCACAAATCTGCTGTATTTCGGCGAAAAAAGAAGCAAAAACCACAAATCTGCTATTCCAGTCGTTGTACGACCAGAACAGAAGCACCATTACCACAAATCTGCTAGTCAAGTCGTTGTACGGTATGTGGAGAAGCCAAAACAACAAATCTGCTTTTTAAGTCCTTGTACGGCCAGAAAAAAAGCTAAAACCAGAAATCTGCTGTTTTACGGCCAGAAAAGGAGTCAAAACCACATATCTGCTGTTTTACGGCTAAAAGAGAAGCAAAAACCATAAATATGCTGTGTTACGGCCAAAAGAGAAGCTAAAACCACAAATCTTCTTTTCAAGTCGTTGTACGGCCAGAAAAGGAGCCAAAACAAGAAATCTGCTATTCAAGTCGTTGTACGGACTGTGGAAACGCCAAAACCACAAATCTGCTTTTGTACGGCCTTTAGAGAAGCCAAAACAACAAATCTGCCGTTTTACGGCCAGAAAAGAAGCCAAAACAAAAAATCTGCTATTCAAGTCGTTGTACGGATTGTGGAAAAGCCAAAACCACAAATCTGCTGTATTACGGCGAAAAGAGAAGCCAAAACCACAAATCTGCTATTCAAGTCGTTGTACGGCCAGAACAGAAGCACCATTACCACAAGTCTGCTAGTCAAGTCGTTGTACGGTTTGTGGAGAAGCCAAAACAACAAATCTGCTTTTTAAGTCCTTGTACGGCCAGAAAAGAAGCCAAAACTAGAAATCTGCTATTCAAGTCGTTGTATGGTTTGTGGAGTGAGCCAAAACCATAAATCTGCTGTTTTACGGCCAGAAAAGAAGCCAAAACAAGAAATCTGCTATTCAATTCGTTGTACGGATTGTGGAAAAGCTAAAACCACAAATCTGCTTTTGTACGGCCAGAAAAGGAGCCAAAACCAGAAATCTGCTTTTCAAGTCGTTATACGGTTTCTGGAGAAACCAAAACCAAAAATCTGCTTTTGTACGGCCAGTAGAGAAGCCAAAACCACAAATCTGCTGTATTTCGGCGAAAAGAGAAGCCAAAACCACAAATCTGCTATTCAAGTCGTTGTACGACCAGAACAGAAGCACCATTACCACAAATCTGCTAGTCAAGTCGTTGTACGGTATGTGGAGAAGCCAAAACAACAAATCTGCTTTTTAAGTCCTTGTACGGCCAGAAAAAAAGCTAAAACCAGAAATCTGCTGTTTCACGGCCAGAAAAGGAGTCAAAACCACATATCTGCTGTTTTACGGCTAAAAGAGAAGCCAAAACCATAAATATGCTGTGTTACGGCCAAAAGAGAAGCTAAAACCACAAATCTTCTTTTCAAGTCGTTGTACGGCCAGAAAAGGAGCCAAAACAAGAAATCTGCTATTCAAGTCGTTGTACGGACAGTGGAAACGCCAAAACCACAAATCTGCTTTTGTACGGCCTTTAGAGACGCCAAAACCACAAATCTGCTGTTTTACGGTCAGAAAAGAAGCCAAAACAAGAAATCTGCTATTCAAGTCGTTGTACGGATTGTGGAAAAGCCAAAACCACAAATCTGCTATTCAAGTCGTTGTACGGCCAGAACAGAAGCACCATTACCACAAGTCTGCTAGTCAAGTCGTTGTACGGTTTGTGGAGAAGCCAAAACAACAAATCTGCTTTTTAAGTCCTTGTTCGGCCAGAAAAGAAGCCAAAACTAGAAATCTGCTATTCAAGTCGTTGTACGGAATGTGGAAAAGCTAAAACCACAAATCTGCTTTTGTACGGCCAGAAAAGGAGCCAAAACCAGAAATCTGCTTTTCAAGTCGTTGTACGGTTTCTGGAGAAACCAAAACCACAAATCTGCCTTTGTACGGCCAGTAGAGAAGCCAAAACCACAAATCTGCTGTATTACGGCGAAAAGAGAAGCTAAAACCACAAATCTGCTATTCAAGTCGTTGTACGGTTTGTGGAGAGAGCCAAAACCATAAATCTGCTGTTTTACGGCCAGAAAAGAAGCCAAAACCAGAAATCTGCTATTCAAGTCGTTGTACGGATTGTGGAAAAGCTAAAACCACAAATCTGTTTTTGTACGGCCAGAAAATAAGCCAAAACCAGAAATCTGCTTTTCAAGTCGTTATACGGTTTCTGGAGAAACCAAAACCAAAAATCTGCTTTTGTACGGCCAGTAGAGAAGCCAAAACCACATATCTGCTGTATTTCGGCGAAAAAAGAAGCAAAAACCACAAATCTGCTATTCCAGTCGTTGTACGACCAGAACAGAAGCACCATTACCACAAATCTGCTAGTCAAGTCGTTGTACGGTATGTGGAGAAGCCAAAACAACAAATCTGCTTTTTAAGTCCTTGTACGGCCAGAAAAAAAGCTAAAACCAGAAATCTGCTGTTTTACGGCCAGAAAAGGAGTCAAAACCACATATCTGCTGTTTTACGGCTAAAAGAGAAGCAAAAACCATAAATATGCTGTGTTACGGCCAAAAGAGAAGCTAAAACCACAAATCTTCTTTTCAAGTCGTTGTACGGCCAGAAAAGGAGCCAAAACAAGAAATCTGCTATTCAAGTCGTTGTACGGACTGTGGAAACGCCAAAACCACAAATCTGCTTTTGTACGGCCTTTAGAGAAGCCAAAACAACAAATCTGCTGTTTTACGGCCAGAAAAGAAGCTAAAACAAAAAATCTGCTATTCAAGTCGTTGTACGGTTTGTGGAGAAGCCAAAACCAGAAATCTGCTTTTTAAGTCCTTGTACGGCCAGAAAAGAAGCCAAAACTAGAAATCTGCTATTCAAGTCGTTGTACGGTTTGTGGAGAGAGCCAAAACCATAAATCTGCTGTTTTACGGCCAGAAAAGAAGCCAAAACAAGAAATCTGCTATTCAAGTCGTTGTACGGATTGTGGAAAAGCTAAAACCACAAATCTGTTTTTGTACGGCCAGAAAAGGAGCCAAAACCAGAAATCTGCTTTTCAAGTCGTTATACGGTTTCTGGAGAAACCAAAACCAAAAATCTGCTTTTGTACGGCCAGTAGAGAAGCCAAAACCACAAATCTGCTGTATTTCGGCGAAAACAGAAGCCAAAACCACAAATCTGCTATTCAAGTCGTTGTACGACCAGAACAGAAGCACCATTACCACAAATCTGCTAGTCAAATCGTTGTACGGTATGTGGAGAAGCCAAAACAACAAATCTGCTTTTTAAGTCCTTGTACGGCCAGAAAAAAAGCCAAAACCAGAAATCTGCTGTTTTACGGCCAAAAAAGGAGTCAAAACCACATATCTGCTGTTTTACGGCTAAAAGAGAAGCCAAAACCATAAATATGCTGTGTTACGGCCAAAAGAGAAGCTAAAACCACAAATCTTCTTTTCAAGTCGTTGTACGGACAGAAAAGGAGCCAAAACAAGAAATCTGCTATTCAAGTCGTTGTACGGACTGTGGAAACGCCAAAACCACAAATCTGCTTTTGTACGGCCTTTAGAGAAGCCAAAACAACAAATCTGCCGTTTTACGGCCAGAAAAGAAGCCAAAACAAAAAATCTGCTATTCAAGTCGTTGTACGGATTGTGGAAAAGCCAAAACCACAAATCTGCTGTATTACGGCGAAAAGAGAAGCCAAAACCACAAATCTGCTATTCAAGTCGTTGTACGGCCAGAACAGAAGCACCATTACAACAAGTCTGCTAGTCAAGTCGTTGTACGGTTTGTGGAGAAGCCAAAACAACAAATCTGCTTTTTAAGTCCTTGTACGGCCAGAAAAGAAGCCAAAACTAGAAATCTGCTATTCAAGTCGTTGTATGGTTTGTGGAGTGAGCCAAAACCATAAATCTGCTGTTTTACGGCCAGAAAAGAAGCCAAAACAAGAAATCTGCTATTCAATTCGTTGTACGGATTGTGGAAAAGCTAAAACCACAAATCTGCTTTTGTACGGCCAGAAAAGGAGCCAAAACCAGAAATCTGCTTTTCAAGTCGTTATACGGTTTCTGGAGAAACCAAAACCAAAAATCTGCTTTTGTACGGCCAGTAGAGAAGCCAAAACCACAAATCTGCTGTATTTCGGCGAAAAGAGAAGCCAAAACCACAAATCTGCTATTCAAGTCGTTGTACGACCAGAACAGAAGCACCATTACCACAAATCTGCTAGTCAAGTCGTTGTACGGTATGTGGAGAAGCCAAAACAACAAATCTGCTTTTTAAGTCCTTGTACGGCCAGAAAAAAAGCTAAAACCAGAAATCTGCTGTTTCACGGCCAGAAAAGGAGTCAAAACCACATATCTGCTGTTTTACGGCTAAAAGAGAAGCCAAAACCATAAATATGCTGTGTTACGGCCAAAAGAGAAGCTAAAACCACAAATCTTCTTTTCAAGTCGTTGTACGGCCAGAAAAGGAGCCAAAACAAGAAATCTGCTATTCAAGTCGTTGTACGGACAGTGGAAACGCCAAAACCACAAATCTGCTTTTGTACGGCCTTTAGAGACGCCAAAACCACAAATCTGCTGTTTTACGGTCAGAAAAGAAGCCAAAACAAGAAATCTGCTATTCAAGTCGTTGTACGGATTGTGGAAAAGCCAAAACCACAAATCTGCTATTCAAGTCGTTGTACGGCCAGAACAGAAGCACCATTACCACAAGTCTGCTAGTCAAGTCGTTGTACGGTTTGTGGAGAAGCCAAAACAACAAATCTGCTTTTTAAGTCCTTGTTCGGCCAGAAAAGAAGCCAAAACTAGAAATCTGCTATTCAAGTCGTTGTACGGAATGTGGAAAAGCTAAAACCACAAATCTGCTTTTGTACGGCCAGAAAAGGAGCCAAAACCAGAAATCTGCTTTTCAAGTCGTTGTACGGTTTCTGGAGAAACCAAAACCACAAATCTGCCTTTGTACGGCCAGTAGAGAAGCCAAAACCACAAATCTGCTGTATTACGGCGAAAAGAGAAGCTAAAACCACAAATCTGCTATTCAAGTCGTTGTACGGTTTGTGGAGAGAGCCAAAACCATAAATCTGCTGTTTTACGGGCAGAAAAGAAGCCAAAACCAGAAATCTGCTATTCAAGTCGTTGTACGGATTGTGGAAAAGCTAAAACCACAAATCTGTTTTTGTACGGCCAGAAAATAAGCCAAAACCAGAAATCTGCTTTTCAAGTCGTTATACGGTTTCTGGAGAAACCAAAACCAAAAATCTGCTTTTGTACGGCCAGTAGAGAAGCCAAAACCACAAATCTGCTGTATTTCGGCGAAAAAAGAAGCAAAAACCACAAATCTGCTATTCCAGTCGTTGTACGACCAGAACAGAAGCACCATTACCACAAATCTGCTAGTCAAGTCGTTGTACGGTATGTGGAGAAGCCAAAACAACAAATCTGCTTTTTAAGTCCTTGTACGGCCAGAAAAAAAGCTAAAACCAGAAATCTGCTGTTTTACGGCCAGAAAAGGAGTCAAAACCACATATCTGCTGTTTTACGGCTAAAAGAGAAGCAAAAACCATAAATATGCTGTGTTACGGCCAAAAGAGAAGCTAAAACCACAAATCTTCTTTTCAAGTCGTTGTACGGCCAGAAAAGGAGCCAAAACAAGAAATCTGCTATTCAAGTCGTTGTACGGACTGTGGAAACGCCAAAACCACAAATCTGCTTTTGTACGGCCTTTAGAGAAGCCAAAACAACAAATCTGCTGTTTTACGGCCAGAAAAGAAGCTAAAACAAAAAATCTGCTATTCAAGTCGTTGTACGGATTGTGGAAAAGCCAAAACCACAAATCTGCTGTATTACGGCGAAAAGAGAAGCCAAAACCACAAATCTGCTATTCAAGTCGTTGTACGGCCAGAACAGAAGCACCATTACCACAAGTCTGCTAGTCAAGTCGTTGTACGGTTTGTGGAGAAGCCAAAACAACAAATCTGCTTTTTAAGTCCTTGTACGGCCAGAAAAGAAGCCAAAACTAGAAATCTGCTATTCAAGTCGTTGTACGGTTTGTGGAGTGAGCCAAAACCATAAATCTGCTGTTTTACGGTCAGAAAAGAATCTAAAACAAGAAATCTGCTATTCAATTCGTTGTACGGATTGTGGAAAATTTAAAACCACAAATCTGCTTTTGTACGGCCAGAAAAGGAGCCAAAACCAGAAATCTGCTTTTCAAGTCGTTGTACGGTTTTTGGAGAAGCCAAAACCAGAAATCTGCTGTTTTTCGGCCAGAAAAGGAGCCAAAACCACATATCTGCTGTTTTACGGCCAAAAGAGAAGCCAAAACCATAAATATGCTGTGTTACGGCCAAAAGAGAAGCTAAAACCACAAATCTTCTTTTCAAGTCGTTGTACGGCCAGAAAAGGAGCCAAAACAAGAAATCTGCTATTCAAGTCGTTGTACGGACTGTGGAAACGCCAAAACCACAAATCTGCTTTTGTACGGCCTTTAGAGAAGCCAAAAACACAAATCTGCTGTTTTACGGCCAGAAAAGAAGCCAAAAAAAGAAATCTGCTATTCAAGTCGTTGTACGGATTGTGGAAAAGCCAAAACCACAAATCTGCTGTATTACGGCGGAAAGAGAAGCCAAAACCACAAATCTGCTATTCAAGTCGTTGTACGGCCAGAACAGAAGCACCATTACCACAAGTCTGCTAGTCAAGTCGTTGTACGGTTTGTGGAGCAGCCAAAACAACAAATCTGCTTTTGTACGGCCAGATAAGGAGCCAAAACCAGAAATCTGCTTTTCAAGACGTTGTACGGTTTCTGGAGAGGCCAAAACCACAAATCTGCTTTTGTACGGCCAGTAGAGAAGCCAAAACCACAAATCTGCTGTATTACGGCGAAAAGAGAAGCCAAAACCACAAATCTGCTATTCAAGTCGTTGTACGGCCAGAACAGAAGCACCATTACCACAAATCTGCTTTTTAAGTCCTTGTACGGCCAGAAAAGAAGCCAAAACTAGAAATCTGTTATTCAAGTCGTTGTACGGTTTGTGGAGAGAGCCAAAACCACAAATCTGCTGTGTTTTGGCCAAAAGAGAAGATGAAACCACAAATCATCTTTTCAAGACGTTGTACGGCCAGAAAAAAAGCCAAAACCAAAAATCTGCTGTTTTACGGCCAGAAAAGGAGCCAAAACCACAAATCTGCTGTATTACGGCCAAAAGAGAAGCCAAAACCATAAATCTGCTGTGTTACGGCCAAAAGAGATGCTAAAACCACAAATCTTCTTTTCAAGTCGTTGTACAGCCAGAAAAGGAGCCAAAACAAGAAATCTGCTATTCAAGTCGTTGTACGGATTGTGGAAAAGCTAAAACCACAAATCTGCTTTTGTACGGCCAGAAAAGGAGCCAAAACCAGAAATCTGCTTTTCAAGTCGTTGTACGGTTTCTGGAGAAGCCAAAACCACAAATCTGCTGTATTACGGCGAAAAGCGAAGCCAAAACCACAAATCTGCTATTCAAGTCGTTGTACGGCTAGAACAGAAGCACCATTACCACAAATCTGCTAGTCAAGTAGTTGTACGGTTTGTGGAGAAGCCAAAACCAGAAATCTGCTTTTTAAGTCCTTGTACGGCCAGAAAAGAAGCCAAAACTAGAAATCTGCTTTTCAAGTCGTTGTACGGTTTGTGGAGAGAGCCAAAACCATAAATCTGCTGTTTTACGGTCAGAAAAGAATCCAAAACAAGAAATCTGCTATTCAATTCGTTGTACGGATTGTGGAAAATTTAAAACCACAAATCTGCTTTTGTACGGCCAGAAAAGGAGCCAAAACCAGAAATCTGCTTTTTAAGTCGTTGTACGGTTTTTGGAGAAGCCAAAACCAGAAATCTGCTGTTTTTCGGCCAGAAAAGGAGCCAAAACCACATATCTGCTGTTTTACGGCCAAAAGAGAAGCCAAAACCATAAATATGCTGTGTTACGGCCAAAAGAGAAGCTAAAACCACAAATCTTCTTTTCAAGTCGTTGTACGGCCAGAAAAGGAGCCAAAACAAGAAATCTGCTATTCAAGTCGTTGTACGGACTGTGGAAACGCCAAAACCACAAATCTGCTTTTGTACGGCCTTTAGAGAAGCCAAAAACACAAATCTGCTGTTTTACGGCCAGAAAAGAAGCCAAAAAAAGAAATCTGCTATTCAAGTCGTTGTACGGATTGTGGAAAAGCCAAAACCACAAATCTGCTGTATTACGGCGGAAAGAGAAGCCAAAACCAAAAATCTGCTATTCAAGTCGTTGTACGGCCAGAACAGAAGCACCATTACCACAAGTCTGCTAGTCAAGTCGTTGTACGGTTTGTGGAGCAGCCAAAACAACAAATCTGCTTTTGTACGGCCAGATAAGGAGCCAAAACCAGAAATCTGCTTTTCAAGACGTTGTACGGTTTCTGGAGAGGCCAAAACCACAAATCTGCTTTTGTACGGCCAGTAGAGAAGCCAAAACCACAAATCTGCTGTATTACTACGAAAAGAGAAGCCAAAACCACAAATCTGCTATTCAAGTCGTTGTACGGCCAGAACAGAAGCACCATTACCACAAATCTGCTTTTTAAGTCCTTGTACGGCCAGAAAAGAAGCCAAAACTAGAAATCTGTTATTCAAGTCGTTGTACGGTTTGTGGAGAGAGCCAAAACCACAAATCTGCTGTGTTTTGGCCAAAAGAGAAGATGAAACCACAAATCATCTTTTCAAGACGTTGTACGGCCAGAAAAAAAGCCAAAACCAAAAATCTGCTGTTTTACGGCCAGAAAAGGAGCCAAAACCACAAATCTGCTGTATTACGGCCAAAAGAGAAGCCAAAACCATAAATCTGCTGTGTTACGGCCAAAAGAGATGCTAAAACCACAAATCTTCTTTTCAAGTCGTTGTACAGCCAGAAAAGGAGCCAAAACAAGAAATCTGCTATTCAAGTCGTTGTACGGATTGTGGAAAAGCATAAACCACAAATCTGCTTTTGTACGGCCAGAAAAGGAGCCAAAACCAGAAATCTGCTTTTCAAGTCGTTGTACGGTTTCTGGAGAAGCCAAAACCACAAATCTGCTGTATTACGGCGAAAAGCGAAGCCAAAACCACAAATCTGCTATTCAAGTCGTTGTACGGCTAGAACAGAAGCACCATTACCACAAATCTGCTAGTCAAGTCGTTGTACGGTTTGTGGAGAAGCCAAAATCAGAAATCTGCTTTTTAAGTCCTTGTACGGCCAGAAAAGAAGCCAAAACTAGAAATCTGCTTTTCAAGTCGTTGTACGGTTTGTGGAGAGAGCCAAAACCATAAATCTGCTGTTTTACGGCCAGAAATGAAGCCAAAACAAGAAATCTGCTATTCAAGTCGTTGTACGGATTGTGGAAAAGCTAAAACCACAAATCTGTTTTTGTACGGCCAGAAAAGGAGCCAAAACCAGAAATCTGCTTTTCAAGTCGTTATACGGTTTCTGGAGAAACCAAAACCAAAAATCTGCTTTTGTACGGCCAGTAGAGAAGCCAAAACCACAAATCTGCTGTATTTCGGCGAAAAAAGAAGCAAAAACCACAAATCTGCTATTCCAGTCGTTGTACGACCAGAACAGAAGCACCATTACCACAAATCTGCTAGTCAAGTCGTTGTACGGTATGTGGAGAAGCCAAAACAACAAATCTGCTTTTTAAGTCCTTGTACGGCCAGAAAAAAAGCTAAAACCAGAAATCTGCTGTTTTACGGCCAGAAAAGGAGTCAAAACCACATATCTGCTGTTTTACGGCTAAAAGAGAAGCAAAAACCATAAATATGCTGTGTTACGGCCAAAAGAGAAGCTAAAACCACAAATCTTCTTTTCAAGTCGTTGTACGGCCAGAAAAGGAGCCAAAACAAGAAATCTGCTATTCAAGTCGTTGTACGGACTGTGGAAACGCCAAAACCACAAATCTGCTTTTGTACGGCCTTTAGAGAAGCCAAAACAACAAATCTGCTGTTTTACGGCCAGAAAAGAAGCTAAAACTAAAAATCTGCTATTCAAGTCGTTGTACGGATTGTGGAAAAGCCAAAACCTCAAATCTGCTGTATTACGGCGAAAAGAGAAGCCAAAACCACAAATCTGCTATTCAAATCGTTGTACGGCCAGAACAGAAGCACCATTACCACAAGTCTGCTAGTCAAGTCGTTGTACGGTTTGTGGAGAAGCCAAAACAACAAATCTGCTTTTTAAGTCCTTGTACGGCCAGAAAAGAAGCCAAAACTAGAAATCTGCTATTCAAGTCGTTGTACGGTTTGTGGAGTGAGCCAAAACCATAAATCTGCTGTTTTACGGTCAGAAAAGAATCCAAAACAAGAAATCTGCTATTCAATTCGTTGTACGGATTGTGGAAAAGCTAAAACCACAAATCTGCTTTTGTACGGCCAGAAAAGGAGCCAAAACCAGAAATCTGCTTTTCAAGTCGTTGTACGGTTTTTGGAGAAGCCAAAACCAGAAATCTGCTGTTTTTCGGCCAGAAAAGGAGCCAAAACCACATATCTGCTGTTTTACGGCCAAAAGAGAAGCCAAAACCATAAATATGCTGTGTTACGGCCAAAAGAGAAGCTAAAACCACAAATCTTCTTTTCAAGTCGTTGTACGGCCAGAAAAGGAGCCAAAACAAGAAATCTGCTATTCAAGTCGTTGTACGGACTGTGGAAACGCCAAAACCACAAATCTGCTTTTGTACGGCCTTTAGAGAAGCCAAAAACACAAATCTGCTGTTTTACGGCCAGAAAAGAAGCCAAAAAAAGAAATCTGCTATTCAAGTCGTTGTACGGATTGTGGAAAAGCCAAAACCACAAATCTGCTGTATTACGGCGGAAAGAGAAGCCAAAACCACAAATCTGCTATTCAAGTCGTTGTACGGCCAGAACAGAAGCACCATTACCACAAGTCTGCTAGTCAAGTCGTTGTACGGTTTGTGGAGCAGCCAAAACAACAAATCTGCTTTTGTACGGCCAGATAAGGAGCCAAAACCAGAAATCTGCTTTTCAAGACGTTGTACGGTTTCTGGAGAAGCCAAAACCACAAATCTGCTTTTGTACGGCCAGTAGAGAAGCCAAAACCACAAATCTGCTGTATTACGGCGAAAAGAGAAGCCAAAACCACAAATCTGCTATTCAAGTCGTTGTACGGCCAGAACAGAAGCACCATTACCACAAATCTGCTTTTTAAGTCCTTGTACGGCCAGAAAAGAAGCCAAAACTAGAAATATGTTATTCAAGTCGTTGTACGGTTTGTGGAGAGAGCCAAAACCACAAATCTGCTGTGTTTTGGCCAAAAGAGAAGATGAAACCACAAATCATCTTTTCAAGACGTTGTACGGCCAGAAAAAAAGCCAAAACCAAAAATCTGCTGTTTTACGGCCAGAAAAGGAGCCAAAACCACAAATCTGCTGTATTACGGCCAAAAGAGAAGCCAAAACCATAAATCTGCTGTGTTACGGCCAAAAGAGATGCTAAAACCACAAATCTTCTTTTCAAGTCGTTGTACAGCCAGAAAAGGAGCCAAAACAAGAAATCTGCTATTCAAGTCGTTGTACGGACTGTGGAAACGCCAAAACCACAAATCTGCTTTTGTACGGCCAGTAGAGAAGCCAAAACCACAAATCTGCTGTTTTACGGCCAGAAAAGAAGCCAAAACCACAAATCTGCTATTCAAGTCGTTGTACGGCCAGAACTGAAGCACCATTACCACGTCTGCTAGTCAAGTCGTTGTACGGTTTGTGGAGAAGCCAAAACAACAAATCTGCTTTTTAAGTCCTTGTACGGCCAGAAAAGAAGCCAAAACTAGAAATCTGCTATTCAAGTCGTTGTACGGTTTGTGGAGAGAGCCAAAACCACAAATCTTCTGTGTTACGGCCAAAAGAGAAGCTAAGACCACAAATCATCTTTTCAAGTCGTTGTACGGCCAGAAAAGGAGCCAAAACAAGAAATCTGCTATTCAAGTCGTTGTACGGACTGTGGAAACGCCAAAACCACAACTCTGCTTTTGTACGGCCAGAAACGGAGCCAAAACCAGAAATCTGCTTTTTAAGTCGTTGTACGGTTTCTGGAGAAGCCAAAACCACAAATCTGCTTTTGTACGGCCAGTAGAGAAGCCTAAACCACAAATCTGCTGTATTACGGCGAAAAGAGAAGCCAAAACCACAAATCTGCTATTCAAGTCGTTGAACGGCCAGAACAGAAGCACCATTACCACAAATCTGCTAGTCAAATCGTTGTACGGTTTGTGGAAACGCCAAAACCACAAATCTGCTTTTGTACGGCCTTTAGAGAAGCCAAAACCACAAATCTGCTGTTTTACGGCCAGAAAAGAAGCCAAAACAAGAAATCTGCTAATCAAGTCGTTGTACGGATTGTGGAAAAGCCAAAACCACAAATCTGCTGTATTACGGCCAAAAGAGAAGCCAAAACCACAAATCTGCTATTCAAGTCGTTGTACGGCCAGAACAGAAGCACCATTACCACAAGTCTGCTAGTCAAGTCGTTGTACGGTTTGTGGAGAAGCCAAAACAACAAATCTGCTTTTTAAGTCCTTGTTCGGCCAGAAAAGAAGCCAAAACTAGAAATCTGCTATTCAAGTCGTTGTACGGTTTGTGGAGAGAGCCAAAACCACAAATCTGCTGTGTTACGGCCAAAAGAGAAGCTGAAACCACAAATCTTCTTTTCAAGTCGTTGTACGGCCAGAAAAAAAGCCAAAACTAGAAATCTGCTGTTTAACGGCCAGAAAAAGAGCCAAAACCACAAATCTGCTGTTTTACGGCCAAAAGAGAAGCCAAAACCATAAATATGCTGTGTTACGGCCAAAAGAGAAGCTAAAACCACAAATCTTCTTTTCAAGTCGTTGTACGGCCAGAAAAGGAGCCAAAACAAGAAATCTGCTATTCAAGTCGTTGTACGGACTGTGGAAACGCCAAAACCACAAATCTGCTTTTGTACGGCCAGAAAATGAGCCAAAACCAGAAATCTGCTGTATTTCGGCGAAAACAGAAGCCAAAACCACAAATCTGCTATTCAAGTCGTTGTACGGATTGTGGAAAAGCTAAAACCAGAAATCTGCTTTTGTACGGCCAGAAAAGGAGCCAAAAACAGAGATCTGCTTTTCAAGTCGTTGTACGGTTTCCGGAGAAGCCAAAACCACAAATCTGCTTTTGTACGGCCAGTAGAGAAGCCAAAACCACAAATCTGCTGTATTACGGCGAAAAGAGAAGCCAAAACCACAAATCTGCTATTCAAGTCGTTGTACGGTTTGTGGAGAGAGCCAAAACCATAAATCTGCTGTTTTACGGCCAGAAAAGAAGCCAAAACAAGAAATCTGCTATTCAAGTCGTTGTACGGATTGTGGAAAAGCCAAAACCACAAATCTGCTTTTGTACGGCCAGTAGAGAAGCCAAAACCACAAATCTGCTGTATTACGGCGAAAAGAGAAGCCAAAACCACAAATCTGCTATTCAAGTCGTTGTACGGTTTGTGGAGAGAGCCAAAACCATAAATCTGCTGTTTTACGGCCAGAAAAGAAGCCAAAACAAGAAATCTGCTATTCAAGTCGTTGTACGGATTGTGGAAAAGCTAAAACCACAAATCTGCTTTTGTACGGCCAGAAAAGGAGCCAAAACCAGAAATCTGCTTTTCAAGTCGTTGAACGGTTTCTGGAGAAGCCAAAACCACAAATCTGCTGTATTACGGCGAAAAGAGAAGCCAAAACCACCAATCTGCTATTCAAGTCGTTGTACGGCCAGAACAGAAGCACCATTACCACAAATCTGCAAGTCAAGTCGTTGTACGGTTTGTGGAGAAGCCAAAACCAGAAATCTGCTTTTTAAGTCCTTGTACGGCCAGAAAAGAAGCCAAAACTAGAAATCTGCTATTCAAGTCGTTGTACGGTTTGTGGAGAGAGCCAAAACCATAAATCTGCTGTTTTACGGCCAGAAAAGAAGCCAAAACAAGAAATCTGCTATTCAAGTCGTTGTACGGATTGTGGAAAAGCTAAAACCACAAATCTGTTTTTGTACGGCCAGAAAAGGAGCCAAAACCAGAAATCTGCTTTTCAAGTCGTTATACGGTTTCTGGAGAAACCAAAACCAAAAATCTGCTTTTGTACGGCCAGTAGAGAAGCCAAAACCACAAATCTGCTGTATTTCGGCGAAAACAGAAGCCAAAACCACAAATCTGCTATTCAAGTCGTTGTACGGATTGTGGAAAAGCCAAAACCACAAATCTGCTGTATTACGGCGAAAAGAGAAGCCAAAACCACAAATCTGCTATTCAAGTCGTTGTACGGCCAGAACAGAAGCACCATTACCACAAGTCTGCTAGTCAAGTCGTTGTACGGTTTGTGGAGAAGCCAAAACAACAAATCTGCTTTTTAAGTCCTTGTACGGCCAGAAAAGAAGCCAAAACTAGAAATCTGCTATTCAAGTCGTTGTACGGTTTGTGGAGTGAGCCAAAACCATAAATCTGCTGTTTTACGGTCAGAAAAGAATCCAAAACAAGAAATCTGCTATTCAATTCGTTGTACGGATTGTGGAAAAGCTAAAACCACAAATCTGCTTTTGTACGGCCAGAAAAGGAGCCAAAACCAGAAATCTGCTTTTCAAGTCGTTGTACGGTTTTTGGAGAAGCCAAAACCAGAAATCTGCTGTTTTTCGGCCAGAAAAGGAGCCAAAACCACATATCTGCTGTTTTACGGCCAAAAGAGAAGCCAAAACCATAAATATGCTGTGTTACGGCCAAAAGAGAAGCTAAAACCACAAATCTTCTTTTCAAGTCGTTGTACGGCCAGAAAAGGAGCCAAAACAAGAAATCTGCTATTCAAGTCGTTGTACGGACTGTGGAAACGCCAAAACCACAACTCTGCTTTTGTACGGCCAGAAAAGGAGCCAAAACCAGAAATCTGCTTTTTAAGTCGTTGTACGGTTTCTGGAGAAGCCAAAACCACAAATCTGCTTTTGTACGGCCAGTAGAGAAGCCTAAACCACAAATCTGCTGTATTACGGCGAAAAGAGAAGCCAAAACCACAAATCTGCTATTCAAGTCGTTGAACGGCCAGAACAGAAGCACCATTACCACAAATCTGCTAGTCAAGTCGTTGTACGGATAGTGGAAAAGCCAAAACCACAAATCTGCTTTTGTACGGCCAGAAAAGGAGCCAAAACCAGAAATCTGCTTTTCAAGTCGTTGTACGGTTTCCGGAGAAGCCAAAACCACAAATCTGCTTTTGTACGGCCAGTAGAGAACCAAAAACCACAAATCTGCTGTATTACGGCGAAAAGAGAAGCCAAAACCACAAATCTGCTATTCAAGTCGTTGTATGGCCAGAACAGAAGCACCATTACCACAAATCTGCTAGTCAAATCGTTGTACGGTTTGTGGAAACGCCAAAACCACAAATCTGCTTTTGTACGGCCTTTAGAGAAGCCAAAACCACAAATCTGCTGTTTTACGGCCAGAAAAGAAGCCAAAACAAGAAATCTGCTAATCAAGTCGTTGTACGGATTGTGGAAAAGCCAAAACCACAAATCTGCTGTATTACGGCCAAAAGAGAAGCCAAAACCACAAATCTGCTATTCAAGTCGTTGTACGGCCAGAACAGAAGCACCATTACCACAAGTCTGCTAGTCAAGTCGTTGTACGGTTTGTGGAGAAGCCAAAACAACAAATCTGCTTTTTAAGTCCTTGTTCGGCCAGAAAAGAAGCCAAAACTAGAAATCTGCTATTCAAGTCGTTGTACGGTTTGTGGAGAGAGCCAAAACCACAAATCTGCTGTGTTACGGCCAAAAGAGAAGCTGAAACCACAAATCTTCTTTTCAAGTCGTTGTACGGCCAGAAAAAAAGCCAAAACTAGAAATCTGCTGTTTAACGGCCAGAAAAAGAGCCAAAACCACAAATCTGCTGTTTTACGGCCAAAAGAGAAGCCAAAACCATAAATATGCTGTGTTACGGCCAAAAGAGAAGCTAAAACCACAAATCTTCTTTTCAAGTCGTTGTACGGCCAGAAAAGGAGCCAAAACAAGAAATCTGCTATTCAAGTCGTTGTACGGACTGTGGAAACGCCAAAACCACAAATCTGCTTTTGTACGGCCAGAAAATGAGCCAAAACCAGAAATCTGCTGTATTTCGGCGAAAACAGAAGCCAAAACCACAAATCTGCTATTCAAGTCGTTGTACGGATTGTGGAAAAGCTAAAACCAGAAATCTGCTTTTGTACGGCCAGAAAAGGAGCCAAAAACAGAGATCTGCTTTTCAAGTCGTTGTACGGTTTCCGGAGAAGCCAAAACCACAAATCTGCTTTTGTACGGCCTGTAGAGAAGCCAAAACCACAAATCTGCTGTATTACGGCGAAAAGAGAAGCCAAAACCACAAATCTGCTATTCAAGTCGTTGTACGGTTTGTGGAGAGAGCCAAAACCATAAATCTGCTGTTTTACGGCCAGAAAAGAAGCCAAAACAAGAAATCTGCTATTCAAGTCGTTGTACGGATTGTGGAAAAGCCAAAACCACAAATCTGCTTTTGTACGGCCAGTAGAGAAGCCAAAACCACAAATCTGCTGTATTACGGCGAAAAGAGAAGCCAAAACCACAAATCTGCTATTCAAGTCGTTGTACGGTTTGTGGAGAGAGCCAAAACCATAAATCTGCTGTTTTACGGCCAGAAAAGAAGCCAAAACAAGAAATCTGCTATTCAAGTCGTTGTACGGATTGTGGAAAAGCTAAAACCACAAATCTGCTTTTGTACGGCCAGAAAAGGAGCCAAAACCAGAAATCTGCTTTTCAAGTCGTTGAACGGTTTCTGGAGAAGCCAAAACCACAAATCTGCTGTATTACGGCGAAAAGAGAAGCCAAAACCACCAATCTGCTATTCAAGTCGTTGTACGGCCAGAACAGAAGCACCATTACCACAAATCTGCTAGTCAAGTCGTTGTACGGTTTGTGGAGAAGCCAAAACCAGAAATCTGCTTTTTAAGTCCTTGTACGGCCAGAAAAGAAGCCAAAACTAGAAATCTGCTATTCAAGTCGTTGTACGGTTTGTGGAGAGAGCCAAAACCATAAATCTGCTGTTTTACGGCCAGAAAAGAAGCCAAAACAAGAAATCTGCTATTCAAGTCGTTGTACGGATTGTGGAAAAGCTAAAACCACAAATCTGTTTTTGTACGGCCAGAAAAGGAGCCAAAACCAGAAATCTGCTTTTCAAGTCGTTATACGGTTTCTGGAGAAACCAAAACCAAAAATCTGCTTTTGTACGGCCAGTAGAGAAGCCAAAACCACAAATCTGCTGTATTTCGGCGAAAACAGAAGCCAAAACCACAAATCTGCTATTCAAGTCGTTGTACGGATTGTGGAAAAGCCAAAACCACAAATCTGCTGTATTACGGCGAAAAGAGAAGCCAAAACCACAAATCTGCTATTCAAGTCGTTGTACGGCCAGAACAGAAGCACCATTACCACAAGTCTGCTAGTCAAGTCGTTGTACGGTTTGTGGAGAAGCCAAAACAACAAATCTGCTTTTTAAGTCCTTGTACGGCCAGAAAAGAAGCCAAAACTAGAAATCTGCTATTCAAGTCGTTGTACGGTTTGTGGAGTGAGCCAAAACCATAAATCTGCTGTTTTACGGTCAGAAAAGAATCCAAAACAAGAAATCTGCTATTCAATTCGTTGTACGGATTGTGGAAAAGCTAAAACCACAAATCTGCTTTTGTACGGCCAGAAAAGGAGCCAAAACCAGAAATCTGCTTTTCAAGTCGTTGTACGGTTTTTGGAGAAGCCAAAACCAGAAATCTGCTGTTTTTCGGCCAGAAAAGGAGCCAAAACCACATATCTGCTGTTTTACGGCCAAAAGAGAAGCCAAAACCATAAATATGCTGTGTTACGGCCAAAAGAGAAGCTAAAACCACAAATCTTCTTTTCAAGTCGTTGTACGGCCAGAAAAGGAGCCAAAACAAGAAATCTGCTATTCAAGTCGTTGTACGGACTGTGGAAACGCCAAAACCACAAATCTGCTTTTGTACGGCCTTTAGAGAAGCCAAAAACACAAATCTGCTGTTTTACGGCCAGAAAAGAAGCCAAAAAAAGAAATCTGCTATTCAAGTCGTTGTACGGATTGTGGAAAAGCCAAAACCACAAATCTGCTGTATTACGGCGAAAAGAGAAGCCAAAACCACAAATCTGCTATTCAAGTCGTTGTACGGCCAGAACAGAAGCACCATTACCACAAGTCTGCTAGTCAAGTCGTTGTACGGTTTGTGGAGCAGCCAAAACAACAAATCTGCTTTTGTACGGCCAGATAAGGAGCCAAAACCAGAAATCTGCTTTTCAAGACGTTGTACGGTTTCTGGAGAAGCCAAAACCACAAATCTGCTTTTGTACGGCCAGTAGAGAAGCCAAAACCACAAATCTGCTGTATTACGGCGAAAAGAGAAGCCAAAACCACAAATCTGCTATTCAAGTCGTTGTACGGCCAGAACAGAAGCACCATTACCACAAATCTGCTTTTTAAGTCCTTGTACGGCCAGAAAAGAAGCCAAAACTAGAAATCTGTTATTCAAGTCGTTGTACGGTTTGTGGAGAGAGCCAAAACCACAAATCTGCTGTGTTTTGGCCAAAAGAGAAGATGAAACCACAAATCATCTTTTCAAGACGTTGTACGGCCAGAAAAAAAGCCAAAACCAAAAATCTGCTGTTTTACGGCCAGAAAAGGAGCCAAAACCACAAATCTGCTGTATTACGGCCAAAAGAGAAGCCAAAACCATAAATCTGCTGTGTTACGGCCAAAAGAGATGCTAAAACCACAAATCTTCTTTTCAAGTCGTTGTACAGCCAGAAAAGGAGCCAAAACAAGAAATCTGCTATTCAAGTCGTTGTACGGACTGTGGAAACGCCAAAACCACAAATCTGCTTTTGTACGGCCAGTAGAGAAGCCAAAACCACAAATCTGCTGTTTTACGGCCAGAAAAGAAGCCAAAACGACAAATCTGCTATTCAAGTCGTTGTACGGCCAGAACTGAAGCACCATTACCACGTCTGCTAGTCAAGTCGTTGTACGGTTTGTGGAGAAGCCAAAACAACAAATCTGCTTTTTAAGTCCTTGTACGGCCAGAAAAGAAGCCAAAACTAGAAATCTGCTATTCAAGTCGTTGTACGGTTTGTGGAGAGAGCCAAAACCACAAATCTTCTGTGTTACGGCCAAAAGAGAAGCTAAAACCACAAATCATCTTTTCAAGTCGTTGTACGGCCAGAAAAGGAGCCAAAACAAGAAATCTGCTATTCAAGTCGTTGTACGGACTGTGGAAACGCCAAAACCACAACTCTGCTTTTGTACGGCCAGAAAAGGAGCCAAAACCAGAAATCTGCTTTTTAAGTCGTTGTACGGTTTCTGGAGAAGCCAAAACCACAAATCTGCTTTTGTACGGCCAGTAGAGAAGCCTAAACCACAAATCTGCTGTATTACGGCGAAAAGAGAAGCCAAAACCACAAATCTGCTATTCAAGTCGTTGAACGGCCAGAACAGAAGCACCATTACCACAAATCTGCTAGTCAAGTCGTTGTACGGATAGTGGAAAAGCCAAAACCACAAATCTGCTTTTGTACGGCCAGAAAAGGAGCCAAAACCAGAAATCTGCTTTTCAAGTCGTTGTACGGTTTCCGGAGAAGCCAAAACCACAAATCTGCTTTTGTACGGCCAGTAGAGAAGCCAAAACCACAAATCTGCTGTATTACGGCGAAAAGAGAAGCCAAAACCACAAATCTGCTATTCAAGTCGTTGTATGGCCAGAACAGAAGCACCATTACCACAAATCTGCTAGTCAAATCGTTGTACGGTTTGTGGAAACGCCAAAACCACAAATCTGCTTTTGTACGGCCTTTAGAGAAGCCAAAACAAGAAATCTGCTAATCAAGTCGTTGTACGGATTGTGGAAAAGCCAAAACCACAAATCTGCTGTATTACGGCCAAAAGAGAAGCCAAAACCACAAATCTGCTATTCAAGTCGTTGTACGGCCAGAACAGAAGCACCATTACCACAAGTCTGCTAGTCAAGTCGTTGTACGGTTTGTGGAGAAGCCAAAACAACAAATCTGCTTTTTAAGTCCTTGTTCGGCCAGAAAAGAAGCCAAAACTAGAAATCTGCTATTCAAGTCGTTGTACGGTTTGTGGAGTGAGCCAAAACCATAAATCTGCTGTTTTACGGTCAGAAAAGAATCCAAAACAAGAAATCTGCTATTCAATTCGTTGTACGGATTGTGGAAAAGCTAAAACCACAAATCTGCTTTTGTACGGCCAGAAAAGGAGCCAAAACCAGAAATCTGCTTTTCAAGTCGTTAAACGGTTTTTGGAGAAGCCAAAACCAGAAATCCGCTGTTTTTCGGCCAGAAAAGGAGCCAAAACCACATATCTGCTGTTTTACGGCCAAAAGAGAAGCCAAAACCATAAATATGCTGTGTTACGGCCAAAAGAGAAGCTAAAACCACAAATCTTCTTTTCAAGTCGTTGTACGGCCAGAAAAGGAGCCAAAACAAGAAATCTGCTATTCAAGTCGTTGTACGGACTGTGGAAACGCCAAAACCACAAATCTGCTTTTGTACGGCCTTTAGAGAAGCCAAAAACACAAATCTGCTGTTTTACGGCCAGAAAAGAAGCCAAAAAAAGAAATCTGCTATTCAAGTCGTTGTACGGATTGTGGAAAAGCCAAAACCACAAATCTGCTGTATTACGGCGGAAAGAGAAGCCAAAACCACAAATCTGCTATTCAAGTCGTTGTACGGCCAGAACAGAAGCACCATTACCACAAGTCTGCTAGTCAAGTCGTTGTACGGTTTGTGGAGCAGCCAAAACAACAAATCTGCTTTTGTACGGCCAGATAAGGAGCCAAAACCAGAAATCTGCTTTTCAAGACGTTGTACGGTTTCTGGAGAAGCCAAAACCACAAATCTGCTTTTGTACGGCCAGTAGAGAAGCCAAAACCACAAATCTGCTGTATTACGGCGAAAAGAGAAGCCAAAACCACAAATCTGCTATTCAAGTCGTTGTACGGCCAGAACAGAAGCACCATTACCACAAATCTGCTTTTTAAGTCCTTGTACGGCCAGAAAAGAAGCCAAAACTAGAAATCTGTTATTCAAGTCGTTGTACGGTTTGTGGAGAGAGCCAAAACCACAAATCTGCTGTGTTTTGGCCAAAAGAGAAGATGAAACCACAAATCATCTTTTCAAGACGTTGTACGGCCAGAAAAAAAGCCAAAACCAAAAATCTGCTGTTTTACGGCCAGAAAAGGAGCCAAAACCACAAATCTGCTGTATTACGGCCAAAAGAGAAGCCAAAACCATAAATCTGCTGTGTTACGGCCAAAAGAGATGCTAAAACCACAAATCTTCTTTTCAAGTCGTTGTACAGCCAGAAAAGGAGCCAAAACAAGAAATCTGCTATTCAAGTCGTTGTACGGACTGTGGAAACGCCAAAACCACAAATCTGCTTTTGTACGGCCAGTAGAGAAGCCAACACCACAAATCTGCTGTTTTACGGCCAGAAAAGAAGCCAAAACCACAAATCTGCTATTCAAGTCGTTGTACGGCCAGAACTGAAGCACCATTACCACGTCTGCTAGTCAAGTCGTTGTACGGTTTGTGGAGAAGCCAAAACAACAAATCTGCTTTTTAAGTCCTTGTACGGCCAGAAAAGAAGCCAAAACTAGAAATCTGCTATTCAAGTCGTTGTACGGTTTGTGGAGAGAGCCAAAACCACAAATCTTCTGTGTTACGGCCAAAAGAGAAGCTAAAACCACAAATCATCTTTTCAAGTCGTTGTACGGCCAGAAAAGGAGCCAAAACAAGAAATCTGCTATTCAAGTCGTTGTACGGACTGTGGAAACGCCAAAACCACAACTCTGCTTTTGTACGGCCAGAAAAGGAGCCAAAACCAGAAATCTGCTTTTTAAGTCGTTGTACGGTTTCTGGAGAAGCCAAAACCACAAATCTGCTTTTGTACGGCCAGTAGAGAAGCCTAAACCACAAATCTGCTGTATTACGGCGAAAAGAGAAGCCAAAACCACAAATCTGCTATTCAAGTCGTTGAACGGCCAGAACAGAAGCACCATTACCACAAATCTGCTAGTCAAGTCGTTGTACGGATAGTGGAAAAGCCAAAACCACAAATCTGCTTTTGTACGGCCAGAAAAGGAGCCAAAACCAGAAATCTGCTTTTCAAGTCGTTGTACGGTTTCCGGAGAAGCCAAAACCACAAATCTGCTTTTGTACGGCCAGTAGAGAAGCCAAAACCACAAATCTGCTGTATTACGGCGAAAAGAGAAGCCAAAACCACAAATCTGCTATTCAAGTCGTTGTATGGCCAGAACAGAAGCACCATTACCACAAATCTGCTAGTCAAATCGTTGTACGGTTTGTGGAAACGCCAAAACCACAAATCTGCTTTTGTACGGCCTTTAGAGAAGCCAAAACCACAAATCTGCTGTTTTACGGCCAGAAAAGAAGCCAAAACAAGAAATCTGCTAATCAAGTCGTTGTACGGATTGTGGAAAAGCCAAAACCACAAATCTGCTGTATTACGGCCAAAAGAGAAGCCAAAACCACAAATCTGCTATTCAAGTCGTTGTACGGCCAGAACAGAAGCACCATTACCACAAGTCTGCTAGTCAAGTCGTTGTACGGTTTGTGGAGAAGCCAAAACAACAAATCTGCTTTTTAAGTCCTTGTTCGGCCAGAAAAGAAGCCAAAACTAGAAATCTGCTATTCAAGTCGTTGTACGGTTTGTGGAGAGAGCCAAAACCACAAATCTGCTGTGTTACGGCCAAAAGAGAAGCTGAAACCACAAATCTTCTTTTCAAGTCGTTGTACGGCCAGAAAAAAAGCCAAAACTAGAAATCTGCTGTTTAACGGCCAGAAAAAGAGCCAAAACCACAAATCTGCTGTTTTACGGCCAAAAGAGAAGCCAAAACCATAAATATGCTGTGTTACGGCCAAAAGAGAAGCTAAAACCACAAATCTTCTTTTCAAGTCGTTGTACGGCCAGAAAAGGAGCCAAAACAAGAAATCTGCTATTCAAGTCGTTGTACGGACTGTGGAAACGCCAAAACCACAAATCTGCTTTTGTACGGCCAGAAAATGAGCCAAAACCAGAAATCTGCTGTATTACGGCGAAAACAGAAGCCAAAACCACAAATCTGCTATTCAAGTCGTTGTACGGATTGTGGAAAAGCTAAAACCAGAAATCTGCTTTTGTAAGGCCAGAAAAGGAGCCAAAAACAGAGATCTGCTTTTCAAGTCGTTGTACGGTTTCCGGAGAAGCCAAAACCACAAATCTGCTTTTGTACGGCCAGTAGAGAAGCCAAAACCACAAATCTGCTGTATTACGGCGAAAAGAAAAGCCAAAACCACAAATCTGCTATTCAAGTCGTTGTACGGTTTGTGGAGAGAGCCAAAACCATAAATCTGCTGTTTTACGGCCAGAAAAGAAGCCAAAACAAGAAATCTGCTATTCAAGTCGTTGTACGGATTGTGGAAAAGCCAAAACCACAAATCTGCTTTTGTACGGCCAGTAGAGAAGCCAAAACCACAAATCTGCTGTATTACGGCGAAAAGAGAAGCCAAAACCACAAATCTGCTATTCAAGTCGTTGTACGGTTTGTGGAGAGAGCCAAAACCATAAATCTGCTGTTTTACGGCCAGAAAAGAAGCCAAAACAAGAAATCTGCTATTCAAGTCGTTGTACGGATTGTGGAAAAGCTAAAACCACAAATCTGCTTTTGTACGGCCAGAAAAGGAGCCAAAACCAGAAATCTGCTTTTCAAGTCGTTGTACGGTTTCTGGAGAAGCCAAAACCACAAATCTGCTGTATTACGGCGAAAAGAGAAGCCAAAACCACCAATCTGCTATTCAAGTCGTTGTACGGCCAGAACAGAAGCACCATTACCACAAATCTGCTAGTCAAGTCGTTGTACGGTTTGTGGAGAAGCCAAAACCAGAAATCTGCTTTTTAAGTCCTTGTACGGCCAGAAAAGAAGCCAAAACTAGAAATCTGCTATTCAAGTCGTTGTACGGTTTGTGGAGAGAGCCAAAACCATAAATCTGCTGTTTTACGGCCAGAAAAGAAGCCAAAACAAGAAATCTGCTATTCAAGTCGTTGTACGGATTGTGGAAAAGCTAAAACCACAAATCTGTTTTTGTACGGCCAGAAAAGGAGCCAAAACCAGAAATCTGCTTTTCAAGTCGTTATACGGTTTCTGGAGAAACCAAAACCAAAAATCTGCTTTTGTACGGCCAGTAGAGAAGCCAAAACCACAAATCTGCTGTATTTCGGCGAAAACAGAAGCCAAAACCACAAATCTGCTATTCAAGTCGTTGTACGACCAGAACAGAAGCACCATTACCACAAATCTGCTAGTCAAATCGTTGTACGGTATGTGGAGAAGCCAAAACAACAAATCTGCTTTTTAAGTCCTTGTACGGCCAGAAAAAAAGCCAAAACCAGAAATCTGCTGTTTTACGGCCAAAAAAGGAGTCAAAACCACATATCTGCTGTTTTACGGCTAAAAGAGAAGCCAAAACCATAAATATGTTGTGTTACGGCCAAAAGAGAAGCTAAAACCACAAATCTTCTTTTCAAGTCGTTGTACGGACAGAAAAGGAGCCAAAACAAGAAATCTGCTATTCAAGTCGTTGTACGGACTGTGGAAACGCCAAAACCACAAATCTGCTTTTGTACGGCCTTTAGAGAAGCCAAAACAACAAATCTGCTGTTTTACGGCCAGAAAAGAAGCCAAAACAAAAAATCTGCTATTCAAGTCGTTGTACGGATTGTGGAAAAGCCAAAACCACAAATCTGCTGTATTACGGCGAAAAGAGAAGCCAAAACCACAAATCTGCTATTCAAGTCGTTGTATGGCCAGAACAGAAGCACCATTACCACAAGTCTGCTAGTCAAGTCGTTGCACGGTTTGTGGAGAAGCCAAAATAACAAATCTGCTTTTGTACGGCCAGATAAGGAGCCAAAACCAGAAATCTGCTTTTCAAGTCGTTGTACGGTTTCTGGAGAAGCCAAAACCACAAATCTGCTTTTGTACGGCCAGTAGAGAAGCCAAAACCACAAATCTGCTGTATTACGGCGAAAAGAGAAGTCAAAACCACAAATCTGCTATTCAAGTCGTTGTACGGCCAGAACAGAAGCACCATTACCACAAATCTGCTTTTTAAGTCCTTGTACGGCCAGAAAAGAAGCCAAAACTAGAAATCTGTTATTCAAGTCGTTGTACGGTTTGTGGAGAGAGCCAAAACCACAAATCTGCTGTGTTACGGCCAAAAGAGAAGCTGAAACCACAAATCTTCTTTTCAAGTCGTTGTACGGCCAGAAAAAAAGCCAAAACCAGAAATCTGCTGTTTTACGGCCAGAAAAGGAGCCAAAACCACAAATCTGCTGTTTTACGGCCAAAAGAGAAGCCAAAACCATAAATCTGCTGTGTTACGGCCAGAAAAGAAGCCAAAACAAAAAATCTGCTATTCAAGTCGTTGTACAGCCAGAAAAGGAGCCAAAACAAGAAATCTGCTATTCAAGTCGTTGTACGGACTGTGGAAACGCCAAAACCACAAATCTGCTTTTGTACGGCCAGAAGAGAAGCCAAAACCACAAATCTGCTGTTTTACGGTCAGAAAAGAAGCCAAAACCACAAATCTGCTATTCAAGTTGTTGTACCGCCAAAACTGAAGCACCATTACCACGTCTGCTAGTCAAGTCGTTGTACGGTTTGTGGAGAAGCCAAAACAACAAATCTGCTTTTTAAGTCCTTGTACGGCCAGAAAAGAAGCCAAAACTAGAAATCTGCTATTCAAGTCGTTGTACGGTTTGTGGAGAGAGCCAAAAGCACAAATCTTCTGTGTTACGGCCAAAAGAGAAGCTAAAACCACAAATCATCTTTTCAAGTCGTTGTACGGCCAGAAAAGGAGCCAAAACAAGAAATCTGCTATTCAAGTCGTTGTACGGACTGTGGAAACGCCAAAACCACAACTCTGCTTTTGTACGGCCAGAAAAGGAGCCAAAACCAGAAATCTGCTTTTTAAGTCGTTGTACGGTTTCTGGAGAAGCCAAAACCACAAATCTGCTTTTGTACGGCCAGTAGAGAAGCCTAAACCACAAATCTGCTGTATTACGGCGAAAAGAGAAGCCAAAACCACAAATCTGCTATTCAAGTCGTTGAACGGCCAGAACAGAAGCACCATTACCACAAATCTGCTAGTCAAGTCGTTGTACGGATTGTGGAAAAGCCAAAACCACAAATCTGCTTTTGTACGGCCAGAAAAGGAGCCAAAACCAGAAATCTGCTTTTCAAGTCGTTGTACGGTTTCTGGAGAAGCCAAAACCACAAATCTGCTGTATTACGGCGAAAAGAGAAGCCAAAACCACCAATCTGCTATTCAAGTCGTTGTACGGCCAGAACAGAAGCACCATTACCACAAATCTGCTAGTCAAGTCGTTGTACGGTTTGTGGAGAAGCCAAAACCAGAAATCTGCTTTTTAAGTCCTTGTACGGCCAGAAAAGAAGCCAAAACTAGAAATCTGCTATTCAAGTCGTTGTACGGTTTGTGGAGAGAGCCAAAACCATAAATCTGCTGTTTTACGGCCAGAAAAGAAGCCAAAACAAGAAATCTGCTATTCAAGTCGTTGTACGGATTGTGGAAAAGCTAAAACCACAAATCTGTTTTTGTACGGCCAGAAAAGGAGCCAAAACCAGAAATCTGCTTTTCAAGTCGTTATACGGTTTCTGGAGAAACCAAAACCAAAAATCTGCTTTTGTACGGCCAGTAGAGAAGCCAAAACCACAAATCTGCTGTATTTCGGCGAAAACAGAAGCCAAAACCACAAATCTGCTATTCAAGTCGTTGTACGACCAGAACAGAAGCACCATTACCACAAATCTGCTAGTCAAATCGTTGTACGGTATGTGGAGAAGCCAAAACAACAAATCTGCTTTTTAAGTCCTTGTACGGCCAGAAAAAAAGCCAAAACCAGAAATCTGCTGTTTTACGGCCAAAAAAGGAGTCAAAACCACATATCTGCTGTTTTACGGCTAAAAGAGAAGCCAAAACCATAAATATGTTGTGTTACGGCCAAAAGAGAAGCTAAAACCACAAATCTTCTTTTCAAGTCGTTGTACGGACAGAAAAGGAGCCAAAACAAGAAATCTGCTATTCAAGTCGTTGTACGGACTGTGGAAACGCCAAAACCACAAATCTGCTTTTGTACGGCCTTTAGAGAAGCCAAAACAACAAATCTGCTGTTTTACGGCCAGAAAAGAAGCCAAAACAAAAAATCTGCTATTCAAGTCGTTGTACGGATTGTGGAAAAGCCAAAACCACAAATCTGCTGTATTACGGCGAAAAGAGAAGCCAAAACCACAAATCTGCTATTCAAGTCGTTGTATGGCCAGAACAGAAGCACCATTACCACAAGTCTGCTAGTCAAGTCGTTGCACGGTTTGTGGAGAAGCCAAAATAACAAATCTGCTTTTGTACGGCCAGATAAGGAGCCAAAACCAGAAATCTGCTTTTCAAGTCGTTGTACGGTTTCTGGAGAAGCCAAAACCACAAATCTGCTTTTGTACGGCCAGTAGAGAAGCCAAAACCACAAATCTGCTGTATTACGGCGAAAAGAGAAGTCAAAACCACAAATCTGCTATTCAAGTCGTTGTACGGCCAGAACAGAAGCACCATTACCACAAATCTGCTTTTTAAGTCCTTGTACGGCCAGAAAAGAAGCCAAAACTAGAAATCTGTTATTCAAGTCGTTGTACGGTTTGTGGAGAGAGCCAAAACCACAAATCTGCTGTGTTACGGCCAAAAGAGAAGCTGAAACCACAAATCTTCTTTTCAAGTCGTTGTACGGCCAGAAAAAAAGCCAAAACCAGAAATCTGCTGTTTTACGGCCAGAAAAGGAGCCAAAACCACAAATCTGCTGTTTTACGGCCAAAAGAGAAGCCAAAACCATAAATCTGCTGTGTTACGGCCAGAAAAGAAGCCAAAACAAAAAATCTGCTATTCAAGTCGTTGTACAGCCAGAAAAGGAGCCAAAACAAGAAATCTGCTATTCAAGTCGTTGTACGGACTGTGGAAACGCCAAAACCACAAATCTGCTTTTGTACGGCCAGAAGAGAAGCCAAAACCACAAATCTGCTGTTTTACGGTCAGAAAAGAAGCCAAAACCACAAATCTGCTATTCAAGTTGTTGTACCGCCAAAACTGAAGCACCATTACCACGTCTGCTAGTCAAGTCGTTGTACGGTTTGTGGAGAAGCCAAAACAACAAATCTGCTTTTTAAGTCCTTGTACGGCCAGAAAAGAAGCCAAAACTAGAAATCTGCTATTCAAGTCGTTGTACGGTTTGTGGAGAGAGCCAAAAGCACAAATCTTCTGTGTTACGGCCAAAAGAGAAGCTAAAACCACAAATCATCTTTTCAAGTCGTTGTACGGCCAGAAAAGGAGCCAAAACAAGAAATCTGCTATTCAAGTCGTTGTACGGACTGTGGAAACGCCAAAACCACAACTCTGCTTTTGTACGGCCAGAAAAGGAGCCAAAACCAGAAATCTGCTTTTTAAGTCGTTGTACGGTTTCTGGAGAAGCCAAAACCACAAATCTGCTTTTGTACGGCCAGTAGAGAAGCCTAAACCACAAATCTGCTGTATTACGGCGAAAAGAGAAGCCAAAACCACAAATCTGCTATTCAAGTCGTTGAACGGCCAGAACAGAAGCACCATTACCACAAATCTGCTAGTCAAGTCGTTGTACGGATTGTGGAAAAGCCAAAACCACAAATCTGCTTTTGTACGGCCAGAAAAGGAGCAAAAACCAGAAATCTGCTTTTCAAGTCGTTGTACGGTTTCCGGAGAAGCCAAAACCACAAATCTGCTTTTGTACGGCCAGTAGAGAAGCCAAAACCACAAATCTGCTGTATTACGGCGAAAAGAGAAGCCAAAACCACAAATCTGCTATTCAAGTCGTTGTACGGTTTGTGGAGAGAGCCAAAACCATAAATCTGCTGTTTTACGGCCAGAAAAGAAACCAAAACAAGAAATCTGCTATTCAAGTCGTTCTACGGATTGTGGAAAAGCAAAACCACAAATCTGCTTTTGTACGGCCAGAAAAAGATCCAAAACCAGAAATCTGCTTTTTTAAGTCGTTGTACGGTTTCTGTAGAAGCCAAAACCACAAATCTGCTTTTGTACGGCCAGTAGAGAAGCCAAAACTACAAATCTGCTGTATTACGGCGAAAAGAGAAGCCAAACTCACAAATCTTCTCTTCAAGTCGTTGTACGGCCAGAACAGAAGCACCATTACCACAAATCTGCTAGTCAAATCGTTGTACGGTTTGTGGAGAAGCCAAAACAACAAATCTGCTTTTTAAGTCTTTGTACGGCCAGAAAAGAAGCCAAAACTAGAAATCTGCAATTCAAGTCGTTGTACGGTTTGTGGAGAGAGTTAAAATAAAAAATCTGCTGTGTTTCGTTCAAAAGAGAAGCTGAAACCACAAATCTTCTTTTCAAGTCGTTGTACGGCCAGAAAAAAAGCCAAAACCAGAAATCTGCTGTTTTACGGCCAAAAAAAAAGCCAAAACCACATATCTGCTGTTTTACGGCCAAAAGAGAATCCAAAACCATAAATATGCCGTGTTACGGCCAAAAGAGAAGCTAAAACCACAAATCTTCTTTTCAAGTCGTTGTACGGCCAGAAAAGGAGCCAAAACAAGAAATCTGCTATTCAAGTCGTTGTACGGACTGTGGAAACGCCAAAACCACAAATCTGCTTTTGTACGGCCTTTAGAGAAGCCAAAACCACAAATCTGCTGTTTTACGGCCAGAAAAGAAGCCAAAACAAGAAATCTGCTAATCAAGTCGTTGTACGGATTGTGGAAAAGCCAAAACCACAAATCTGCTGTATTACGGCCAAAAGAGAAGCCAAAACCACAAATCTGCTATTCAAGTCGTTGTACGTCCAGAACAGAAGCACCATTACCACAAGTCTGCTAGTCAAGTCGTTGTACGGTTTGTGGAGAAGCCAAAACAACAAATCTGCTTTTTAAGTCCTTGTTCGGCCAGAAAAGAAGCCAAAACTAGAAATCTGCTATTCAAGTCGTTGTACGGTTTGTGGAGAGAGCCAAAACCACAAATCTGCTGTGTTACGGCCAAAAGAGAAGCTGAAACCACAAATCTTCTTTTCAAGTCGTTGTACGGCCAGAAAAAAAGCCAAAACTATAAATCTGCTGTTTAACGGCCAGAAAAAGAGCCAAAACCACAAATCTGCTGTTTTACGGCCAAAAGAGAAGCCAAAACTATAAATATGCTGTGTTACGGCCAAAAGAGAAGCTAAAACCACAAATCTTCTTTTCAAGTCGTTGTACGGCCAGAAAAGGAGCCAAAACAAGAAATCTGCTATTCAAGTCGTTGTACGGACTGTGGAAACGCCAAAACCACAAATCTGCTTTTGTACGGCGAGAAAAGGAGCCAAAACCAGAAATCTGCTGTATTACGGCGAAAACAGAAGCCAAAACCACAAATCTGCTATTCAAGTCGTTGAACGGCCAGAACAGAAGCACCATTACCACAAATCTGCTAGTCAAGTCGTTGTACGGATTGTGGTAAAGCCAAAACCACAAATCTGCTTTTGTACGGCCAGAAAAGGAGCCAAAAACAGAGATCTGCTTTTCAAGTCGTTGTACGGTTTCCGGAGAAGCCAAAACCACAAATCTGCTTTTGTACGGCCTTTAGAGAAGCCAAAACCACAAATCTGCTGTTTTACGGCCAGAAAAGAAGCCAAAACAAGAAATCTGCTATTCAAGTCGTTGTACGGATTGTGGAAAAGCCAAAACCACAAATCTGCTGTATTATGGCGAAAAGAGAAGCCAAAACCACAAATCTGCTATTCAAGTCGTTGTATGGTTTGTGGAGTGAGCCAAAACCATAAATCTGCTGTTTTACGGCCAGAAAAGAAGCCAAAACAAGAAATCTGCTATTCAATTCGTTGTACGGATTGTGGAAAAGCTAAAACCACAAATCTGCTTTTGTACGGCCAGAAAAGGAGCCAAAAACAGAAATCTGCTTTTCAAGTCGTTGTACGGTTTTTGGAGAAGCCAAAACCAGAAATCTGCTGTTTTTCGGCCAGAAAAGAAGCCAAAACAAGAAATCTGCTATTCAATTCGTTGTACGGATTGTGGAAAAGCTAAAACCACAAATCTGCTTTTGTACGGCCAGAAAAGGAGCCAAAACCAGAAATCTGCTTTTCAAGTCGTTGTACGGTTTTTGGAGAAGCCAAAACCAGAAATCTGCTGTTTTTCGGCCAGAAAAGGAGCCAAAACCACATATCTGCTGTTTTACGGCCAAAAGAGAAGCCAAAACCATAAATATGCTGTGTTACGGCCAAAAGAGAAGCTAAAATCACAAATCTTCTTTTCAAGTCGTTGTACGGCCAGAAAACGAGCCAAAACAAGAAATCTGCTATTCAAGTCGTTGTACGGACTGTGGAAACGCCAAAACCACAAATCTGCTTTTGTACGGCCTTTAGAGAAGCCAAAACCACAAATCTGCTGTTTTACGGCCAGAAAAGAAGCCAAAAAAAGAAATCTGCTATTCAAGTCGTTGTACGGATTGTGGAAAATTCAAAACCACAAATCTGCTGTATTACGGCGAAAAGAAAAGCCAAAACCACAAATCTGCGTTTCAAGTCGTTGTACGGCCAGAACAGAAGCACCATTACCACAAGTCTGCTAGTCAAGTCGTTGCACGGTTTGTGGAGAAGCCAAAATAACAAATCTGCTTTTGTACGGCCAGATAAGGAACCAAAACCAGAAATCTGCTTTTCAAGTCGTTGTACGGTTTCTGGAGAAGCCAAAACCACAAATCTGCTTTTGTACGGCCAGTAGAGAAGCCAAAACCACAAATCTGCTGTATTACGGCGAAAAGAGAAGTCAAAACCACAAATCTGCTATTCAAGTCGTTGTACGGCCAGAACAGAAGCACCATTACCACAAATCTGCTTTTTAAGTCCTTGTACGGCCAGAAAAGAAGCCAAAACTAGAAATCTGTTATTCAAGTCGTTGTACGGTTTGTGGAGAGAGCCAAAACCACAAATCTGCTGTGTTACGGCCAAAAGAGAAGCTGAAACCACAAATCTTCTTTTCAAGTCGTTGTACGGCCAGAAAAAAAGCCAAAACCAGAAATCTGCTGTTTTACGGCCAGAAAAGGAGCCAAAACCACAAATCTGCTGTTTTACGGCCAAAAGAGAAGCCAAAACCATAAATCTGCTGTGTTACGGCCAGAAAAGAAGCCAAAACAAAAAATCTGCTATTCAAGTCGTTGTACAGCCAGAAAAGGAGCCAAAACAAGAAATCTGCTATTCAAGTCGTTGTACGGACTGTGGAAACGCCAAAACCACAAATCTGCTTTTGTACGGCCAGTAGAGAAGCCAAAACCACAAATCTGCTGTTTTACGGTCAGAAAAGAAGCCAAAACCACAAATCTGCTATTCAAGTCGTTGTACCGCCAAAACTGAAGCACCATTACCACGTCTGCTAGTCAAGTCGTTGTACGGTTTGTGGAGAAGCCAAAACAACAAATCTGCTTTTTAAGTCCTTGTACGGCCAGAAAAGAAGCCAAAACTAGAAATCTGCTATTCAAGTCGTTGTACGGTTTGTGGAGAGAGCCAAAAGCACAAATCTTCTGTGTTACGGCCAAAAGAGAAGCTAAAACCACAAATCATCTTTTCAAGTCGTTGTACGGCCAGAAAAGGAGCCAAAACAAGAAATCTGCTATTCAAGTCGTTGTACGGACTGTGGAAACGCCAAAACCACAACTCTGCTTTTGTACGGCCAGAAAAGGAGCCAAAACCAGAAATCTGCTTTTTAAGTCGTTGTACGGTTTCTGGAGAAGCCAAAACCACAAATCTGCTTTTGTACGGCCAGTAGAGAAGCCTAAACCACAAATCTGCTGTATTACGGCGAAAAGAGAAGCCAAAACCACAAATCTGCTATTCAAGTCGTTGAACGGCCAGAACAGAAGCACCATTACCACAAATCTGCTAGTCAAGTCGTTGTACGGATTGTGGAAAAGCCAAAACCACAAATCTGCTTTTGTACGGCCAGAAAAGGAGCAAAAACCAGAAATCTGCTTTTCAAGTCGTTGTACGGTTTCCGGAGAAGCCAAAACCACAAATCTGCTTTTGTACGGCCAGTAGAGAAGCCAAAACCACAAATCTGCTGTATTACGGCGAAAAGAGAAGCTAAAACCACAAATCTGCTATTCAAGTCGTTGTACGGTTTGTGGAGAGAGCCAAAACCATAAATCTGCTGTTTTACGGCCAGAAAAGAAACCAAAACAAGAAATCTGCTATTCAAGTCGTTCTACGGATTGTGGAAAAGCAAAACCACAAATCTGCTTTTGTACGGCCAGAAAAGGAGCCAAAACCAGAAATCTGCTTTTTTAAGTCGTTGTACGGTTTCTGTAGAAGCCAAAACCACAAATCTGCTTTTGTACGGCCAGTAGAGAAGCCAAAACTACAAATCTGCTGTATTACGGCGAAAAGAGAAGCCAAACTCACAAATCTTCTCTTCAAGTCGTTGTACGGCCAGAACAGAAGCACCATTACCACAAATCTGCTAGTCAAATCGTTGTACGGTTTGTGGAGAAGCCAAAACAACAAATCTGCTTTTTAAGTCCTTGTACGGCCAGAAAAGAAGCCAAAACTAGAAATCTGCAATTCAAGTCGTTGTACGGTTTGTGGAGAGAGTTAAAATAAAAAATCTGCTGTGTTTCGTTCAAAAGAGAAGCTGAAACCACAAATCTTCTTTTCAAGTCGTTGTACGGCCAGAAAAAAAGCCAAAACCAGAAATCTGCTGTTTTACGGCCAAAAAAGGAGCCAAAACCACATATCTGCTGTTTTACGGCCAAAAGAGAATCCAAAACCATAAATATGCTGTGTTACGGCCAAAAGAGAAGCTAAAACCACAAATCTTCTTTTCAAGTCGTTGTACGGCCAGAAAAGGAGCCAAAACAAGAAATCTGCTATTCAAGTCGTTGTACGGACTGTGGAAACGCCAAAACCACAAATCTGCTTTTGTACGGCCTTTAGAGAAGCCAAAACCACAAATCTGCTGTTTTACGGCCAGAAAAGAAGCCAAAACAAGAAATCTGCTAATCAAGTCGTTGTACGGATTGTGGAAAAGCCAAAACCACAAATCTGCTGTATTACGGCGAAAAGAGAAGCCAAAACCACAAATCTGCTATTCAAGTCGTTGTACGGCCAGAACAGAAGCACCATTACCACAAGTCTGCTAGTCAAGTCGTTGTACGGTTTGTGGAGAAGCCAAAACAACAAATCTGCTTTTTAAGTCCTTGTTCGGCCAGAAAAGAAGCCAAAACTAGAAATCTGCTATTCAAGTCGTTGTACGGTTTGTGGAGAGAGCCAAAACCACAAATCTGCTGTGTTACGGCCAAAAGAGAAGCTGAAACCACAAATCTTCTTTTCAAGTCGTTGTACGGCCAGAAAAAAAGCCAAAACTATAAATCTGCTGTTTAACGGCCAGAAAAAGAGCCAAAACCACAAATCTGCTGTTTTACGGCCAAAAGAGAAGCCAAAACCATAAATATGCTGTGTTACGGCCAAAAGAGAAGCTAAAACCACAAATCTTCTTTTCAAGTCGTTGTACGGCCAGAAAAGGAGCCAAAACAAGAAATCTGCTATTCAAGTCGTTGTACGGACTGTGGAAACGCCAAAACCACAAATCTGCTTTTGTACGGCGAGAAAAGGAGCCAAAACCAGAAATCTGCTGTATTACGGCGAAAACAGAAGCCAAAACCACAAATCTGCTATTCAAGTCGTTGAACGGCCAGAACAGAAGCACCATTACCACAAATCTGCTAGTCAAGTCGTTGTACGGATTGTGGTAAAGCCAAAACCACAAATCTGCTTTTGTACGGCCAGAAAAGGAGCCAAAAACAGAGATCTGCTTTTCAAGTCGTTGTACGGTTTCCGGAGAAGCCAAAACCACAAATCTGCTTTTGTACGGCCTTTAGAGAAGCAAAAACCACAAATCTGCTGTTTTACGGCCAGAAAAGAAGCCAAAACAAGAAATCTGCTATTCAAGTCGTTGTACGGATTGTGGAAAAGCCAAAACCACAAATCTGCTGTATTATGGCGAAAAGAGAAGCCAAAACCACAAATCTGCTATTCAAGTCGTTGTACGGATTGTGGAAAAGCCAAAACCACAAATCTGCTGTATTACGGCGAAAAGAGAAGCCAAAACCACAAATCTGCTATTCAAGTCGTTGTACGGCCAGAACAGAAGCACCATTACCACAAGTCTGCTAGTCAAGTCGTTGTACGGTTTGTGGAGAAGCCAAAACAACAAATCTGCTTTTTAAGTCCTTGTACGGCCAGAAAAGAAGCCAAAACAAGAAATCTGCTATTCAAGTCGTTGTATGGTTTGTGGAGTGAGCCAAAACCATAAATCTGCTGTTTTAAGGCCAGAAAAGAAGCCAAAACAAGAAATCTGCTATTCAATTCGTTGTACGGATTGTGGAAAAGCTAAAACCACAAATCTGCTTTTGTATGGCCAGAAAAGGAGCCAAAAACAGAAATCTGCTTTTCAAGTCGTTGTACGGTTTTTGGAGAAGCCAAAACCAGAAATCTGCTGTTTTTCGGCCAGAAAAGGAGCCAAAACCACATATCTGCTGTTTTACGGCCAAAAGAGAAGCCAAAACCATAAATATGCTGTGTTACGGCCAAAAGAGATGCTAAAACCACAAATCTTCTTTTCAAGTCGTTGTACGGCCAGAAAAGGAGCCAAAACAAGAAATCTGCTATTCAAGTCGTTGTACGGACTGTGGAAACGCCAAAACCACAAATTAAATCTGCTTTTGTACGGCCTTTAGAGAAGCCAAAACCACAAATCTGCTGTTTTACGGCCAGAAAAGAAGCCAAAAAAAGAAATCTGCTATTCAAGTCGTTGTACGGATTGTGGAAAAGCCAAAACCACAAATCTGCTGTATCACGGCGAAAAGAGAAGCCAAAACCACAAATCTGCTATTCAAGTCGTTGTACGGCCAGAACAGAAGCACCATTACCACAAGTCTGCTAGTCAAGTCGTTGTACGGTTTGTGGAGAAGCCAAAACAACAAATCTGCTTTTTAAGTCCTTGTTCGGCCAGAAAAGAAGCCAAAACTAGAAATCTGCTATTCAAGTCGTTGTACGGTTTGTGGAGAGAGCCAAAACCACAAATCTGCTGTGTTACGGCCAAAAGAGAAGCTGAAACCACAAATCTTCTTTTCAAGTCGTTGTACGGCCAGAAAAAAAGCCAAAACTATAAATCTGCTGTTTAACGGCCAGAAAAAGAGCCAAAACCACAAATCTGCTGTTTTACGGCCAAAAGAGAAGCCAAAACCATAAATATGCTGTGTTACGGCCAAAAGAGAAGCTAAAACCACAAATCTTCTTTTCAAGTCGTTGTACGGCCAGAAAAGGAGCCAAAACAAGAAATCTGCTATTCAAGTCGTTGTACGGACTGTGGAAACGCCAAAACCACAAATCTGCTTTTGTACGGCGAGAAAAGGAGCCAAAACCAGAAATCTGCTGTATTACGGCGAAAACAGAAGCCAAAACCACAAATCTGCTATTCAAGTCGTTGAACGGCCAGAACAGAAGCACCATTACCACAAATCTGCTAGTCAAGTCGTTGTACGGATTGTGGTAAAGCCAAAACCACAAATCTGCTTTTGTACGGCCAGAAAAGGAGCCAAAAACAGAGATCTGCTTTTCAAGTCGTTGTACGGTTTCCGGAGAAGCCAAAACCACAAATCTGCTTTTGTACGGCCTTTAGAGAAGCCAAAACCACAAATCTGCTGTTTTACGGCCAGAAAAGAAGCCAAAACAAGAAATCTGCTATTCAAGTCGTTGTACGGATTGTGGAAAAGCCAAAACCACAAATCTGCTGTATTATGGCGAAAAGAGAAGCCAAAACCACAAATCTGCTATTCAAGTCGTTGTACGGATTGTGGAAAAGCCAAAACCACAAATCTGCTGTATTACGGCGAAAAGAGAAGCCAAAACCACAAATCTGCTATTCAAGTCGTTGTACGGCCAGAACAGAAGCACCATTACCACAAGTCTGCTAGTCAAGTCGTTGTACGGTTTGTGGAGAAGCCAAAACAACAAATCTGCTTTTTAAGTCCTTGTACGGCCAGAAAAGAAGCCAAAACAAGAAATCTGCTATTCAAGTCGTTGTATGGTTTGTGGAGTGAGCCAAAACCATAAATCTGCTGTTTTACGGCCAGAAAAGAAGCCAAAACAAGAAATCTGCTATTCAATTCGTTGTACGGATTGTGGAAAAGCTAAAACCACAAATCTGCTTTTGTACGGCCAGAAAAGGAGCCAAAAACAGAAATCTGCTTTTCAAGTCGTTGTACGGTTTTTGGAGAAGCCAAAACCAGAAATCTGCTGTTTTTCGGCCAGAAAAGGAGCCAAAACCACATATCTGCTGTTTTACGGCCAAAAGAGAAGCCAAAACCATAAATATGCTGTGTTACGGCCAAAAGAGAAGCTAAAACCACAAATCTTCTTTTCAAGTCGTTGTACGGCCAGAAAAGGAGCCAAAACAAGAAATCTGCTATTCAAGTCGTTGTACGGACTGTGGAAACGCCAAAACCACAAATCTGCTTTTGTACGGCCTTTAGAGAAGCCAAAACCACAAATCTGCTGTTTTACGGCCAGAAAAGAAGCCAAAAAAAGAAATCTGCTATTCAAGTCGTTGTACGGATTGTGGAAAAGCCAAAACCACAAATCTGCTGTATTACGGCGAAAAGAGAAGCCAAAACCACAAATCTGCTATTCAAGTCGTTGTACGGCCAGAACAGAAGCACCATTACCACAAGTCTGCTAGTCAAGTCGTTGTACGGTTTGTGGAGAAGCCAAAACAACAAATCTGCTTTTTAAGTCCTTGTTCGGCCAGAAAAGAAGCCAAAACTAGAAATCTGCTATTCAAGTCGTTGTACGGTTTGTGGAGAGAGCCAAAACCACAAATCTGCTGTGTTACGGCCAAAAGAGAAGCTGAAACCACAAATCTTCTTTTCAAGTCGTTGTACGGCCAGAAAAAAAGCCAAAACTATAAATCTGCTGTTTAACGGCCAGAAAAAGAGCCAAAACCACAAATCTGCTGTTTTACGGCCAAAAGAGAAGCCAAAACCATAAATATGCTGTGTTACGGCCAAAAGAGAAGCTAAAACCACAAATCTTCTTTTCAAGTCGTTGTACGGCCAGAAAAGGAGCCAAAACAAGAAATCTGCTATTCAAGTCGTTGTACGGACTGTGGAAACGCCAAAACCACAAATCTGCTTTTGTACGGCGAGAAAAGGAGCCAAAACCAGAAATCTGCTGTATTACGGCGAAAACAGAAGCCAAAACCACAAATCTGCTATTCAAGTCGTTGAACGGCCAGAACAGAAGCACCATTACCACAAATCTGCTAGTCAAGTCGTTGTACGGATTGTGGTAAAGCCAAAACCACAAATCTGCTTTTGTACGGCCAGAAAAGGAGCCAAAAACAGAGATCTGCTTTTCAAGTCGTTGTACGGTTTCCGGAGAAGCCAAAACCACAAATCTGCTTTTGTACGGCCTTTAGAGAAGCCAAAACCACAAATCTGCTGTTTTACGGCCAGAAAAGAAGCCAAAACAAGAAATCTGCTATTCAAGTCGTTGTACGGATTGTGGAAAAGCCAAAACCACAAATCTGCTGTATTATGGCGAAAAGAGAAGCCAAAACCACAAATCTGCTATTCAAGTCGTTGTACGGATTGTGGAAAAGCCAAAACCACAAATCTGCTGTATTACGGCGAAAAGAGAAGCCAAAACCACAAATCTGCTATTCAAGTCGTTGTACGGCCAGAACAGAAGCACCATTACCACAAGTCTGCTAGTCAAGTCGTTGTACGGTTTGTGGAGAAGCCAAAACAACAAATCTGCTTTTTAAGTCCTTGTACGGCCAGAAAAGAAGCCAAAACAAGAAATCTGCTATTCAAGTCGTTGTATGGTTTGTGGAGTGAGCCAAAACCATAAATCTGCTGTTTTACGGCCAGAAAAGAAGCCAAAACAAGAAATCTGCTATTCAATTCGTTGTACGGATTGTGGAAAAGCTAAAACCACAAATCTGCTTTTGTACGGCCAGAAAAGGAGCCAAAAACAGAAATCTGCTTTTCAAGTCGTTGTACGGTTTTTGGAGAAGCCAAAACCAGAAATCTGCTGTTTTTCGGCCAGAAAAGGAGCCAAAACCACATATCTGCTGTATTACGGCGAAAAGAGAAGCCAAAACCACAAATCTGCTATTCAAGTCGTTGTACGGCCAGAACAGAAGCACCATTACCACAAGTCTGCTAGTCAATTCGTTGTACGGTTTGTGGAGAAGCCAAAACAACAAATCTGCTTTTTAAGTCCTTGTTCGGCCAGAAAAGAAGCCAAAACTAGAAATCTGCTATTCAAGTCGTTGTACGGTTTGTGGAGAGAGCCAAAACCACAAATCTGCTGTGTTACGGCCAAAAGAGAAGCTGAAACCACAAATCTTCTTTTCAAGTCGTTGTACGGCCAGAAAAAAAGCCAAAACTATAAATCTGCTGTTTAACGGCCAGAAAAAGAGCCAAAACCACAAATCTGCTGTTTTACGGCCAAAAGAGAAGCCAAAACCATAAATATGCTGTGTTACGGCCAAAAGAGAAGCTAAAACCACAAATCTTCTTTTCAAGTCGTTGTACGGCCAGAAAAGGAGCCAAAACAAGAAATCTGCTATTCAAGTCGTTGTACGGACTGTGGAAACGCCAAAACCACAAATCTGCTTTTGTACGGCGAGAAAAGGAGCCAAAACCAGAAATCTGCTGTATTACGGCGAAAACAGAAGCCAAAACCACAAATCTGCTATTCAAGTCGTTGAACGGCCAGAACAGAAGCACCATTACCACAAATCTGCTAGTCAAGTCGTTGTACGGATTGTGGTAAAGCCAAAACCACAAATCTGCTTTTGTACGGCCAGAAAAGGAGCCAAAAACAGAGATCTGCTTTTCAAGTCGTTGTACGGTTTCCGGAGAAGCCAAAACCACAAATCTGCTTTTGTACGGCCTTTAGAGAAGCCAAAACCACAAATCTGCTGTTTTACGGCCAGAAAAGAAGCCAAAACAAGAAATCTGCTATTCAAGTCGTTGTACGGATTGTGGAAAAGCCAAAACCACAAATCTGCTGTATTATGGCGAAAAGAGAAGCCAAAACCACAAATCTGCTATTCAAGTCGTTGTACGGATTGTGGAAAAGCCAAAACCACAAATCTGCTGTATTACGGCGAAAAGAGAAGCCAAAACCACAAATCTGCTATTCAAGTCGTTGTACGGCCAGAACAGAAGCACCATTACCACAAGTCTGCTAGTCAAGTCGTTGTACGGTTTGTGGAGAAGCCAAAACAACAAATCTGCTTTTTAAGTCCTTGTACGGCCAGAAAAGAAGCCAAAACAAGAAATCTGCTATTCAAGTCGTTGTATGGTTTGTGGAGTGAGCCAAAACCATAAATCTGCTGTTTTACGGCCAGAAAAGAAGCCAAAACAAGAAATCTGCTATTCAATTCGTTGTACGGATTGTGGAAAAGCTAAAACCACAAATCTGCTTTTGTACGGCCAGAAAAGGAGCCAAAAACAGAAATCTGCTTTTCAAGTCGTTGTACGGTTTTTGGAGAAGCCAAAACCAGAAATCTGCTGTTTTTCGGCCAGAAAAGGAGCCAAAACCACATATCTGCTGTTTTACGGCCAAAAGAGAAGCCAAAACCATAAATATGCTGTGTTACGGCCAAAAGAGAAGCTAAAACCACAAATCTTCTTTTCAAGTCGTTGTACGGCCAGAAAAGGAGCCAAAACAAGAAATCTGCTATTCAAGTCGTTGTACGGACTGTGGAAACGCCAAAACCACAAATCTGCTTTTGTACGGCGAGAAAAGGAGCCAAAACCAGAAATCTGCTGTATTACGGCGAAAACAGAAGCCAAAACCACAAATCTGCTATTCAAGTCGTTGAACGGCCAGAACAGAAGCACCATTACCACAAATCTGCTAGTCAAGTCGTTGTACGGATTGTGGTAAAGCCAAAACCACAAATCTGCTTTTGTACGGCCAGAAAAGGAGCCAAAAACAGAGATCTGCTTTTCAAGTCGTTGTACGGTTTCCGGAGAAGCCAAAACCACAAATCTGCTTTTGTACGGCCTTTAGAGAAGCCAAAACCACAAATCTGCTGTTTTACGGCCAGAAAAGAAGCCAAAACAAGAAATCTGCTATTCAAGTCGTTGTACGGATTGTGGAAAAGCCAAAACCACAAATCTGCTGTATTATGGCGAAAAGAGAAGCCAAAACCACAAATCTGCTATTCAAGTCGTTGTACGGATTGTGGAAAAGCCAAAACCACAAATCTGCTGTATTACGGCGAAAAGAGAAGCCAAAACCACAAATCTGCTATTCAAGTCGTTGTACGGCCAGAACAGAAGCACCATTACCACAAGTCTGCTAGTCAAGTCGTTGTACGGTTTGTGGAGAAGCCAAAACAACAAATCTGCTTTTTAAGTCCTTGTACGGCCAGAAAAGAAGCCAAAACAAGAAATCTGCTATTCAAGTCGTTGTATGGTTTGTGGAGTGAGCCAAAACCATAAATCTGCTGTTTTACGGCCAGAAAAGAAGCCAAAACAAGAAATCTGCTATTCAATTCGTTGTACGGATTGTGGAAAAGCTAAAACCACAAATCTGCTTTTGTACGGCCAGAAAAGGAGCCAAAAACAGAAATCTGCTTTTCAAGTCGTTGTACGGTTTTTGGAGAAGCCAAAACCAGAAATCTGCTGTTTTTCGGCCAGAAAAAGAGCCAAAACCACATATCTGCTGTTTTACGGCCAAAAGAGAAGCCAAAACCATAAATATGCTGTGTTACGGCCAAAAGAGAAGCTAAAACCACAAATCTTCTTTTCAAGTCGTTGTACGGCCAGAAAAGGAGCCAAAACAAGAAATCTGCTATTCAAGTCGTTGTACGGACTGTGGAAACGCCAAAACCACAAATCTGCTTTTGTACGGCCTTTAGAGAAGCCAAAACCACAAATCTGCTGTTTTACGGCCAGAAAAGAAGCCAAAAAAAGAAATCTGCTATTCAAGTCGTTGTACGGATTGTGAAAAAGCCAAAACCACAAATCTGCTGTATTACGGCGAAAAGAGAAGTTAAAACCACAAATCTGCTATTCAAGTCGTTGTACGGCCAGAACAGAAGCACCATTACCACAAGTCTGCTAGTCAAGTCGTTGTACGGTTTGTGGAGAAGCCAAAACAACAAATCTGCTTTTTAAGTCCTTGTTCGGCCAGAAAAGAAGCCAAAACTAGAAATCTGCTATTCAAGTCGTTGTACGGTTTGTGGAGAGAGCCAAAACCACAAATCTGCTGTGTTACGGCCAAAAGAGAAGCTGAAACCACAAATCTTCTTTTCAAGTCGTTGTACGGCCAGAAAAAAAGCCAAAACTATAAATCTGCTGTTTAACGGCCAGAAAAAGAGCCAAAACCACAAATCTGCTGTTTTACGGCCGAAAGAGAAGCCAAAACCATAAATATGCTGTGTTACGGCCAAAAGAGAAGCTAAAACCACAAATCTTCTTTTCAAGTCGTTGTACGGCCAGAAAAGGAGCCAAAACAAGAAATCTGCTATTCAAGTCGTTGTACGGACTGTGGAAACGCCAAAACCACAAATCTGCTTTTGTACGGCGAGAAAAGGAGCCAAAACCAGAAATCTGCTGTATTACGGCGAAAACAGAAGCCAAAACCACAAATCTGCTATTCAAGTCGTTGAACGGCCAGAACAGAAGCACCATTACCACAAATCTGCTAGTCAAGTCGTTGTACGGATTGTGGTAAAGCCAAAACCACAAATCTGCTTTTGTACGGCCAGAAAAGGAGCCAAAAACAGAGATCTGCTTTTCAAGTCGTTGTACGGTTTCCGGAGAAGCCAAAACCACAAATCTGCTTTTGTACGGCCTTTAGAGAAGCCAAAACCACAAATCTGCTGTTTTACGGCCAGAAAAGAAGCCAAAACAAGAAATCTGCTATTCAAGTCGTTGTACGGATTGTGGAAAAGCCAAAACCACAAATCTGCTGTATTATGGCGAAAAGAGAAGCCAAAACCACAAATCTGCTATTCAAGTCGTTGTACGGATTGTGGAAAAGCCAAAACCACAAATCTGCTGTATTACGGCGAAAAGAGAAGCCAAAACCACAAATCTGCTATTCAAGTCGTTGTACGGCCAGAACAGAAGCACCATTACCACAAGTCTGCTAGTCAAGTCGTTGTACGGTTTGTGGAGAAGCCAAAACAACAAATCTGCTTTTTAAGTCCTTGTACGGCCAGAAAAGAAGCCAAAACAAGAAATCTGCTATTCAAGTCGTTGTATGGTTTGTGGAGTGAGCCAAAACCATAAATCTGCTGTTTTACGGCCAGAAAAGAAGCCAAAACAAGAAATCTGCTATTCAATTCGTTGTACGGATTGTGGAAAAGCTAAAACCACAAATCTGCTTTTGTACGGCCAGAAAAGGAGCCAAAAACAGAAATCTGCTTTTCAAGTCGTTGTACGGTTTTTGGAGAAGCCAAAACCAGAAATCTGCTGTTTTTCGGCCAGAAAAGGAGCCAAAACCACATATCTGCTGTTTTACGGCCAAAAGAGAAGCCAAAACCATAAATATGCTGTGTTACGGCCAAAAGAGAAGCTAAAACCACAAATCTTCTTTTCAAGTCGTTGTACGGCCAGAAAAGGAGCCAAAACAAGAAATCTGCTATTCAAGTCGTTGTACGGACTGTGGAAACGCCAAAACCACAAATCTGCTTTTGTACGGCCTTTAGAGAAGCCAAAACCACAAATCTGCTGTTTTACGGCCAGAAAAGAAGCCAAAAAAAGAAATCTGCTATTCAAGTCGTTGTACGGATTGTGAAAAAGCCAAAACCACAAATCTGCTGTATTACGGCGAAAAGAGAAGTTAAAACCACAAATCTGCTATTCAAGTCGTTGTACGGCCAGAACAGAAGCACCATTACCACAAGTCTGCTAGTCAAGTCGTTGTACGGTTTGTGGAGAAGCCAAAACAACAAATCTGCTTTTTAAGTCCTTGTTCGGCCAGAAAAGAAGCCAAAACTAGAAATCTGCTATTCAAGTCGTTGTACGGTTTGTGGAGAGAGCCAAAACCACAAATCTGCTGTGTTACGGCCAAAAGAGAAGCTGAAACCACAAATCTTCTTTTCAAGTCGTTGTACGGCCAGAAAAAAAGCCAAAACTATAAATCTGCTGTTTAACGGCCAGAAAAAGAGCCAAATCCACAAATCTGCTGTTTTACGGCCGAAAGAGAAGCCAAAACCATAAATATGCTGTGTTACGGCCAAAAGAGAAGCTAAAACCACAAATCTTCTTTTCAAGTCGTTGTACGGCCAGAAAAGGAGCCAAAACAAGAAATCTGCTATTCAAGTCGTTGTACGGACTGTGGAAACGCCAAAACCACAAATCTGCTTTTGTACGGCGAGAAAAGGAGCCAAAACCAGAAATCTGCTGTATTACGGCGAAAACAGAAGCCAAAACCACAAATCTGCTATTCAAGTCGTTGAACGGCCAGAACAGAAGCACCATTACCACAAATCTGCTAGTCAAGTCGTTGTACGGATTGTGGTAAAGCCAAAACCACAAATCTGCTTTTGTACGGCCAGAAAAGGAGCCAAAAACAGAGATCTGCTTTTCAAGTCGTTGTACGGTTTCCGGAGAAGCCAAAACCACAAATCTGCTTTTGTACGGCCTTTAGAGAAGCCAAAACCACAAATCTGCTGTTTTACGGCCAGAAAAGAAGCCGAAACAAGAAATCTGCTATTCAAGTCGTTGTACGGATTGTGGAAAAGCCAAAACCACAAATCTGCTGTATTATGGCGAAAAGAGAAGCCAAAACCACAAATCTGCTATTCAAGTCGTTGTACGGATTGTGGAAAAGCCAAAACCACAAATCTGCTTTTGTACGGCCTTTAGAGAAGCCAAAACCACAAATCTGCTGTTTTACGGCCAGAAAAGAAGCCAAAAAAAGAAATCTGCTATTCAAGTCGTTGTACGGATTGTGAAAAAGCCAAAACCACAAATCTGCTGTATTACGGCGAAAAGAGAAGTTAAAACCACAAATCTGCTATTCAAGTCGTTGTACGGCCAGAACAGAAGCACCATTACCACAAGTCTGCTAGTCAAGTCGTTGTACGGTTTGTGGAGAAGCCAAAACAACAAATCTGCTTTTTAAGTCCTTGTTCGGCCAGAAAAGAAGCCAAAACTAGAAATCTGCTATTCAAGTCGTTGTACGGTTTGTGGAGAGAGCCAAAACCACAAATCTGCTGTGTTACGGCCAAAAGAGAAGCTGAAACCACAAATCTTCTTTTCAAGTCGTTGTACGGCCAGAAAAAAAGCCAAAACTATAAATCTGCTGTTTAACGGCCAGAAAAAGAGCCAAATCCACAAATCTGCTGTTTTACGGCCGAAAGAGAAGCCAAAACCATAAATATGCTGTGTTACGGCCAAAAGAGAAGCTAAAACCACAAATCTTCTTTTCAAGTCGTTGTACGGCCAGAAAAGGAGCCAAAACAAGAAATCTGCTATTCAAGTCGTTGTACGGACTGTGGAAACGCCAAAACCACAAATCTGCTTTTGTACGGCGAGAAAAGGAGCCAAAACCAGAAATCTGCTGTATTACGGCGAAAACAGAAGCCAAAACCACAAATCTGCTATTCAAGTCGTTGAACGGCCAGAACAGAAGCACCATTACCACAAATCTGCTAGTCAAGTCGTTGTACGGATTGTGGTAAAGCCAAAACCACAAATCTGCTTTTGTACGGCCAGAAAAGGAGCCAAAAACAGAGATCTGCTTTTCAAGTCGTTGTACGGTTTCCGGAGAAGCCAAAACCACAAATCTGCTTTTGTACGGCCTTTAGAGAAGCCAAAACCACAAATCTGCTGTTTTACGGCCAGAAAAGAAGCCGAAACAAGAAATCTGCTATTCAAGTCGTTGTACGGATTGTGGAAAAGCCAAAACCACAAATCTGCTGTATTATGGCGAAAAGAGAAGCCAAAACCACAAATCTGCTATTCAAGTCGTTGTACGGATTGTGGAAAAGCCAAAACCACAAATCTGCTTTTGTACGGCCTTTAGAGAAGCCAAAACCACAAATCTGCTGTTTTACGGCCAGAAAAGAAGCCAAAAAAAGAAATCTGCTATTCAAGTCGTTGTACGGATTGTGAAAAAGCCAAAACCACAAATCTGCTGTATTACGGCGAAAAGAGAAGTTAAAACCACAAATCTGCTATTCAAGTCGTTGTACGGCCAGAACAGAAGCACCATTACCACAAGTCTGCTAGTCAAGTCGTTGTACGGTTTGTGGAGAAGCCAAAACAACAAATCTGCTTTTTAAGTCCTTGTTCGGCCAGAAAAGAAGCCAAAACTAGAAATCTGCTATTCAAGTCGTTGTACGGTTTGTGGAGAGAGCCAAAACCACAAATCTGCTGTGTTACGGCCAAAAGAGAAGCTGAAACCACAAATCTTCTTTTCAAGTCGTTGTACGGCCAGAAAAAAAGCCAAAACTATAAATCTGCTGTTTAACGGCCAGAAAAAGAGCCAAATCCACAAATCTGCTGTTTTACGGCCGAAAGAGAAGCCAAAACCATAAATATGCTGTGTTACGGCCAAAAGAGAAGCTAAAACCACAAATCTTCTTTTCAAGTCGTTGTACGGCCAGAAAAGGAGCCAAAACAAGAAATCTGCTATTCAAGTCGTTGTACGGACTGTGGAAACGCCAAAACCACAAATCTGCTTTTGTACGGCGAGAAAAGGAGCCAAAACCAGAAATCTGCTGTATTACGGCGAAAACAGAAGCCAAAACCACAAATCTGCTATTCAAGTCGTTGAACGGCCAGAACAGAAGCACCATTACCACAAATCTGCTAGTCAAGTCGTTGTACGGATTGTGGTAAAGCCAAAACCACAAATCTGCTTTTGTACGGCCAGAAAAGGAGCCAAAAACAGAGATCTGCTTTTCAAGTCGTTGTACGGTTTCCGGAGAAGCCAAAACCACAAATCTGCTTTTGTACGGCCTTTAGAGAAGCCAAAACCACAAATCTGCTGTTTTACGGCCAGAAAAGAAGCCGAAACAAGAAATCTGCTATTCAAGTCGTTGTACGGATTGTGGAAAAGCCAAAACCACAAATCTGCTGTATTATGGCGAAAAGAGAAGCCAAAACCACAGATCTGCTATTCAAGTCGTTGTACGGCCAGAACAGAAGCACCATTACCACAAGTCTGCTAGTCAAGTCGTTGTACGGTTTGTGGAGAAGCCAAAACAACAAATCTGCTTTTTAAGTCCTTGTACGGCCAGAAAAGAAGCCAAAACAAGAAATCTGCTATTCAAGTCGTTGTATGGTTTGTGGAGTGAGCCAAAACCATAAATCTGCTGTTTTACGGCCAGAAAAGAAGCCAAAACAAGAAATCTGCTATTCAATTCGTTGTACGGATTGTGGAAAAGCTAAAACCACAAATCTGCTTTTGTACGGCCAGAAAAGGAGCCAAAAACAGAAATCTGCTTTTCAAGTCGTTGTACGGTTTTTGGAGAAGCCAAAACCAGAAATCTGCTGTTTTTCGGCCAGAAAAGGAGCCAAAACCACATATCTGCTGTTTTACGGCCAAAAGAGAAGCCAAAACCATAAATATGCTGTGTTACGGCCAAAAGAGAAGCTAAAACCACAAATCTTCTTTTCAAGTCGTTGTACGGCCAGAAAAGGAGCCAAAACAAGAAATCTGCTATTCAAGTCGTTGTACGGACTGTGGAAACGCCAAAACCACAAATCTGCTTTTGTACGGCCTTTAGAGAAGCCAAAACCACAAATCTGCTGTTTTACGGCCAGAAAAGAAGCCAAAAAAAGAAATCTGCTATTCAAGTCGTTGTACGGATTGTGGAAAAGCCAAAACCACAAATCTGCTGTATTACGGCGAAAAGAGAAGCCAAAACCACAAATCTGCTATTCAAGTCGTTGTACGGCCAGAACAGAAGCACCATTACCACAAGTCTGCTAGTCAAGTCGTTGTACGGTTTGTGGAGAAGCCAAAACAACAAATCTGCTTTTTAAGTCCTTGTTCGGCCAGAAAAGAAGCCAAAACTAGAAATCTGCTATTCAAGTCGTTGTACGGTTTGTGGAGAGAGCCAAAACCACAAATCTGCTGTGTTACGGCCAAAAGAGAAGCTGAAACCACAAATCTTCTTTTCAAGTCGTTGTACGGCCAGAAAAAAAGCCAAAACTATAAATCTGCTGTTTAACGGCCAGAAAAAGAGCCAAATCCACAAATCTGCTGTTTTACGGCCAAAAGAGAAGCCAAAACCATAAATATGCTGTGTTACGGCCAAAAGAGAAGCTAAAACCACAAATCTTCTTTTCAAGTCGTTGTACGGCCAGAAAAGGAGCCAAAACAAGAAATCTGCTATTCAAGTCGTTGTACGGACTGTGGAAACGCCAAAACCACAAATCTGCTTTTGTACGGCGAGAAAAGGAGCCAAAACCAGAAATCTGCTGTATTACGGCGAAAACAGAAGCCAAAACCACAAATCTGCTATTCAAGTCGTTGAACGGCCAGAACAGAAGCACCATTACCACAAATCTGCTAGTCAAGTCGTTGTACGGATTGTGGTAAAGCCAAAACCACAAATCTGCTTTTGTACGGCCAGAAAAGGAGCCAAAAACAGAGATCTGCTTTTCAAGTCGTTGTACGGTTTCCGGAGAAGCCAAAACCACAAATCTGCTTTTGTACGGCCTTTAGAGAAGCCAAAACCACAAATCTGCTGTTTTACGGCCAGAAAAGAAGCCAAAACAAGAAATCTGCTATTCAAGTCGTTGTACGGAGTGTGGAAAAGCCAAAACCACAAATCTGCTGTATTATGGCGAAAAGAGAAGCCAAAACCACAAATCTGCTATTCAAGTCGTTGTACGGATTGTGGAAAAGCCAAAACCACAAATCTGCTGTATTACGGCGAAAAGAGAAGCCAAAACCACAAATCTGCTATTCAAGTCGTTGTACGGCCAGAACAGAAGCACCATTACCACAAGTCTGCTAGTCAAGTCGTTGTACGGTTTGTGGAGAAGCCAAAACAACAAATCTGCTTTTTAAGTCCTTGTACGGCCAGAAAAGAAGCCAAAACAAGAAATCTGCTATTCAAGTCGTTGTATGGTTTGTGGAGTGAGCCAAAACCATAAATCTGCTGTTTTACGGCCAGAAAAGAAGCCAAAACAAGAAATCTGCTATTCAATTCGTTGTACGGATTGTGGAAAAGCTAAAACCACAAATCTGCTTTTGTACGGCCAGAAAAGGAGCCAAAAACACAAATCTGCTTTTCAAGTCGTTGTACGGTTTTTGGAGAAGCCAAAACCAGAAATCTGCTGTTTTTCGGCCAGAAAAGGAGCCAAAACCACATATCTGCTGTTTTACGGCCAAAAGAGAAGCCAAAACCATAAATATGCTGTGTTACGGCCAAAAGAGAAGCTAAAACCACAAATCTTCTTTTCAAGTCGTTGTACGGCCAGAAAAGGAGCCAAAACAAGAAATCTGCTATTCAAGTCGTTGTACGGACTGTGGAAACGCCAAAACCACAAATCTGCTTTTGTACGGCCTTTAGAGAAGCCAAAACCACAAATCTGCTGTTTTACGGCCAGAAAAGAAGCCAAAAAAAGAAATCTGCTATTCAAGTCGTTGTACGGATTGTGGAAAAGCCAAAACCACAAATCTGCTGTATTACGGCGAAAAGAGAAGCCAAAACCACAAATCTGCTATTCAAGTCGTTGTACGGCCAGAACAGAAGCACCATTACCACAAGTCTGCTAGTCAAGTCGTTGTACGGTTTGTGGAGAAGCCAAAACAACAAATCTGCTTTTTAAGTCCTTGTTCGGCCAGAAAAGAAGCCAAAACTAGAAATCTGCTATTCAAGTCGTTGTACGGTTTGTGGAGAGAGCCAAAACCACAAATCTGCTGTGTTACGGCCAAAAGAGAAGCTGAAACCACAAATCTTCTTTTCAAGTCGTTGTACGGCCAGAAAAAAAGCCAAAACTATAAATCTGCTGTTTAACGGCCAGAAAAAGAGCCAAAACCACAAATCTGCTGTTTTACGGCCAAAAGAGAAGCCAAAACCATAAATATGCTGTGTTACGGCCAAAAGAGAAGCTAAAACCACAAATCTTCTTTTCAAGTCGTTGTACGGCCAGAAAAGGAGCCAAAACAAGAAATCTGCTATTCAAGTCGTTGTACGGACTGTGGAAACGCCAAAACCACAAATCTGCTTTTGTACGGCGAGAAAAGGAGCCAAAACCAGAAATCTGCTGTATTACGGCGAAAACAGAAGCCAAAACCACAAATCTGCTATTCAAGTCGTTGAACGGCCAGAACAGAAGCACCATTACCACAAATCTGCTAGTCAAGTCGTTGTACGGATTGTGGTAAAGCCAAAACCACAAATCTGCTTTTGTACGGCCAGAAAAGGAGCCAAAAACAGAGATCTGCTTTTCAAGTCGTTGTACGGTTTCCGGAGAAGCCAAAACCACAAATCTGCTTTTGTACGGCCTTTAGAGAAGCCAAAACCACAAATCTGCTGTTTTACGGCCAGAAAAGAAGCCAAAACAAGAAATCTGCTATTCAAGTCGTTGTACGGAGTGTGGAAAAGCCAAAACCACAAATCTGCTGTATTATGGCGAAAAGAGAAGCCAAAACCACAAATCTGCTATTCAAGTCGTTGTACGGATTGTGGAAAAGCCAAAACCACAAATCTGCTGTATTACGGCGAAAAGAGAAGCCAAAACCACAAATCTGCTATTCAAGTCGTTGTACGGCCAGAACAGAAGCACCATTACCACAAGTCTGCTAGTCAAGTCGTTGTACGGTTTGTGGAGAAGCCAAAACAACAAATCTGCTTTTTAAGTCCTTGTACGGCCAGAAAAGAAGCCAAAACAAGAAATCTGCTATTCAAGTCGTTGTATGGTTTGTGGAGTGAGCCAAAACCATAAATCTGCTGTTTTACGGCCAGAAAAGAAGCCAAAACAAGAAATCTGCTATTCAATTCGTTGTACGGATTGTGGAAAAGCTAAAACCACAAATCTGCTTTTGTACGGCCAGAAAAGGAGCCAAAAACACAAATCTGCTTTTCAAGTCGTTGTACGGTTTTTGGAGAAGCCAAAACCAGAAATCTGCTGTTTTTCGGCCAGAAAAGGAGCCAAAACCACATATCTGCTGTTTTACGGCCAAAAGAGAAGCCAAAACCATAAATATGCTGTGTTACGGCCAAAAGAGAAGCTAAAACCACAAATCTTCTTTTCAAGTCGTTGTACGGCCAGAAAAGGAGCCAAAACAAGAAATCTGCTATTCAAGTCGTTGTACGGACTGTGGAAACGCCAAAACCACAAATCTGCTTTTGTACGGCCTTTAGAGAAGCCAAAACCACAAATCTGCTGTTTTACGGCCAGAAAAGAAGCCAAAAAAAGAAATCTGCTATTCAAGTCGTTGTACGGATTGTGGAAAAGCCAAAACCACAAATCTGCTGTATTACGGCGAAAAGAGAAGCCAAAACCACAAATCTGCTATTCAAGTCGTTGTACGGCCAGAACAGAAGCACCATTACCACAAGTCTGCTAGTCAAGTCGTTGTACGGTTTGTGGAGAAGCCAAAACAACAAATCTGCTTTTGTACGGCCAGATAAGGAGCCAAAACCAGAAATCTGCTTTTCAAGTCGTTGTACGGTTTCTGGAGAAGCCAAAACCACAAATCTGCTTTTGTACGGCCAGTAGAGAAGCCAAAACCACAAATCTGCTGTATTACGGCGAAAAGAGAAGCCAAAACCACAAATCTGCTATTCAAGTCCTTGTACGGCCAGAAAAGAAGCCAAAACTAGAAATCTGTTATTCAAGTCGTTGTACGGTTTGTGGAGAGAGCCAAAACCACAAATCTGCTGTGTTACGGCCAAAAGAGAAGCTGAAACCACAAATCTTCTTTTCAAGTCGTTGTACGGCCAGAAAAAAAGCCAAAACCAGAAATCTGCTGTTTTACGGCCAGAAAAGAAGCAAAAACCACAAATCTGCTGTTTTACGGCCAAAAGAGAAGCCAAAACCATAAATCTGATGTGTTACGGCCAGAAAAGAAGCCAAAACAAAAAATCTGCTATTCAAGTCGTTGTACAGCCAGAAAAGGAGCCAAAACAAGAAATCTGCTATTCAAGTCGTTGTACGGACTGTGGAAACGCCAAAACCACAAATCTGCTTTTGTACGGCCAGTAGAGAAGCCAAAACCACAAATCTGCTGTTTTACGGTCAGAAAAGAAGCCAAAACCACAAATCTGCTATTCAAGTCGTTGTACCGCCAGAACTGAAGCACCATTACCACGTCTGCTAGTCAAGTCGTTGTACGGTTTGTGGAGAAGCCAAAACAACAAATCTGCTTTTTAAGTCCTTGTACGGCCAGAAAAGAAGCCAAAACAAGAAATCTGCTATTCAAGTCGTTGTACGGTTTGTGGAGAGAGCCAAAACCACAAATCTTCTGTGTTACGGCCAAAAGAGAAGCTAAAACCACAAATCATCTTTTCAAGTCGTTGTACGGCGAGAAAAGGAGCCAAAACAAGAAATCTGCTATTCAAGTCGTTGTACGGCCAGAACAGAAGCACCATTACCACAAGTCTGCTAGTCAAGTCGTTGTACGGTTTGTGGAGAAGCCAAAACAACAAATCTGCTTTTTAAGTCCTTGTTCGGCCAGAAAAGAAGCCAAAACTAGAAATCTGCTATTCAAGTCGTTGTACGGTTTGTGGAGAGAGCCAAAACCACAAATCTGCTGTGTTACGGCCAAAAGAGAAGCTGAAACCACAAATCTTCTTTTCAAGTCGTTGTACGGCCAGAAAAAAAGCCAAAACTATAAATCTGCTGTTTAACGGCCAGAAAAAGAGCCAAAACCACAAATCTGCTGTTTTACGGCCAAAAGAGAAGCCAAAACCATAAATATGCTGTGTTACGGCCAAAAGAGAAGCTAAAACCACAAATCTTCTTTTCAAGTCGTTGTACGGCCAGAAAAGGAGCCAAAACAAGAAATCTGCTATTCAAGTCGTTGTACGGACTGTGGAAACGCCAAAACCACAAATCTGCTTTTGTACGGCGAGAAAAGGAGCCAAAACCAGAAATCTGCTGTATTACGGCGAAAACAGAAGCCAAAACCACAAATCTGCTATTCAAGTCGTTGAACGGCCAGAACAGAAGCACCATTACCACAAATCTGCTAGTCAAGTCGTTGTACGGATTGTGGTAAAGCCAAAACCACAAATCTGCTTTTGTACGGCCAGAAAAGGAGCCAAAAACAGAGATCTGCTTTTCAAGTCGTTGTACGGTTTCCGGAGAAGCCAAAACCACAAATCTGCTTTTGTACGGCCTTTAGAGAAGCCAAAACCACAAATCTGCTGTTTTACGGCCAGAAAAGAAGCCAAAACAAGAAATCTGCTATTCAAGTCGTTGTACGGAGTGTGGAAAAGCCAAAACCACAAATCTGCTGTATTATGGCGAAAAGAGAAGCCAAAACCACAAATCTGCTATTCAAGTCGTTGTACGGATTGTGGAAAAGCCAAAACCACAAATCTGCTGTATTACGGCGAAAAGAGAAGCCAAAACCACAAATCTGCTATTCAAGTCGTTGTACGGCCAGAACAGAAGCACCATTACCACAAGTCTGCTAGTCAAGTCGTTGTACGGTTTGTGGAGAAGCCAAAACAACAAATCTGCTTTTTAAGTCCTTGTACGGCCAGAAAAGAAGCCAAAACAAGAAATCTGCTATTCAAGTCGTTGTATGGTTTGTGGAGTGAGCCAAAACCATAAATCTGCTGTTTTACGGCCAGAAAAGAAGCCAAAACAAGAAATCTGCTATTCAATTCGTTGTACGGATTGTGGAAAAGCTAAAACCACAAATCTGCTTTTGTACGGCCAGAAAAGGAGCCAAAAACACAAATCTGCTTTTCAAGTCGTTGTACGGTTTTTGGAGAAGCCAAAACCAGAAATCTGCTGTTTTTCGGCCAGAAAAGGAGCCAAAACCACATATCTGCTGTTTTACGGCCAAAAGAGAAGCCAAAACCATAAATATGCTGTGTTACGGCCAAAAGAGAAGCTAAAACCACAAATCTTCTTTTCAAGTCGTTGTACGGCCAGAAAAGGAGCCAAAACAAGAAATCTGCTATTCAAGTCGTTGTACGGACTGTGGAAACGCCAAAACCACAAATCTGCTTTTGTACGGCGAGAAAAGGAGCCAAAACCAGAAATCTGCTGTATTACGGCGAAAACAGAAGCCAAAACCACAAATCTGCTATTCAAGTCGTTGAACGGCCAGAACAGAAGCACCATTACCACAAATCTGCTAGTCAAGTCGTTGTACGGATTGTGGTAAAGCCAAAACCACAAATCTGCTTTTGTACGGCCAGAAAAGGAGCCAAAAACAGAGATCTGCTTTTCAAGTCGTTGTACGGTTTCCGGAGAAGCCAAAACCACAAATCTGCTTTTGTACGGCCTTTAGAGAAGCCAAAACCACAAATCTGCTGTTTTACGGCCAGAAAAGAAGCCAAAACAAGAAATCTGCTATTCAAGTCGTTGTACGGAGTGTGGAAAAGCCAAAACCACAAATCTGCTGTATTATGGCGAAAAGAGAAGCCAAAACCACAAATCTGCTATTCAAGTCGTTGTACGGATTGTGGAAAAGCCAAAACCACAAATCTGCTGTATTACGGCGAAAAGAGAAGCCAAAACCACAAATCTGCTATTCAAGTCGTTGTACGGCCAGAACAGAAGCACCATTACCACAAGTCTGCTAGTCAAGTCGTTGTACGGTTTGTGGAGAAGCCAAAACAACAAATCTGCTTTTTAAGTCCTTGTACGGCCAGAAAAGAAGCCAAAACAAGAAATCTGCTATTCAAGTCGTTGTATGGTTTGTGGAGTGAGCCAAAACCATAAATCTGCTGTTTTACGGCCAGAAAAGAAGCCAAAACAAGAAATCTGCTATTCAATTCGTTGTACGGATTGTGGAAAAGCTAAAACCACAAATCTGCTTTTGTACGGCCAGAAAAGGAGCCAAAAACACAAATCTGCTTTTCAAGTCGTTGTACGGTTTTTGGAGAAGCCAAAACCAGAAATCTGCTGTTTTTCGGCCAGAAAAGGAGCCAAAACCACATATCTGCTGTTTTACGGCCAAAAGAGAAGCCAAAACCATAAATATGCTGTGTTACGGCCAAAAGAGAAGCTAAAACCACAAATCTTCTTTTCAAGTCGTTGTACGGCCAGAAAAGGAGCCAAAACAAGAAATCTGCTATTCAAGTCGTTGTACGGACTGTGGAAACGCCAAAACCACAAATCTGCTTTTGTACGGCCTTTAGAGAAGCCAAAACCACAAATCTGCTGTTTTACGGCCAGAAAAGAAGCCAAAAAAAGAAATCTGCTATTCAAGTCGTTGTACGGATTGTGGAAAAGCCAAAACCACAAATCTGCTGTATTACGGCGAAAAGAGAAGCCAAAACCACAAATCTGCTATTCAAGTCGTTGTACGGCCAGAACAGAAGCACCATTACCACAAGTCTGCTAGTCAAGTCGTTGTACGGTTTGTGGAGAAGCCAAAACAACAAATCTGCTTTTGTACGGCCAGATAAGGAGCCAAAACCAGAAATCTGCTTTTCAAGTCGTTGTACGGTTTCTGGAGAAGCCAAAACCACAAATCTGCTTTTGTACGGCCAGTAGAGAAGCCAAAACCACAAATCTGCTGTATTACGGCGAAAAGAGAAGCCAAAACCACAAATCTGCTATTCAAGTCCTTGTACGGCCAGAAAAGAAGCCAAAACTAGAAATCTGTTATTCAAGTCGTTGTACGGTTTGTGGAGAGAGCCAAAACCACAAATCTGCTGTGTTACGGCCAAAAGAGAAGCTGAAACCACAAATCTTCTTTTCAAGTCGTTGTACGGCCAGAAAAAAAGCCAAAACCAGAAATCTGCTGTTTTACGGCCAGAAAAGAAGCAAAAACCACAAATCTGCTGTTTTACGGCCAAAAGAGAAGCCAAAACCATAAATCTGATGTGTTACGGCCAGAAAAGAAGCCAAAACAAAAAATCTGCTATTCAAGTCGTTGTACAGCCAGAAAAGGAGCCAAAACAAGAAATCTGCTATTCAAGTCGTTGTACGGACTGTGGAAACGCCAAAACCACAAATCTGCTTTTGTACGGCCAGTAGAGAAGCCAAAACCACAAATCTGCTGTTTTACGGTCAGAAAAGAAGCCAAAACCACAAATCTGCTATTCAAGTCGTTGTACCGCCAGAACTGAAGCACCATTACCACGTCTGCTAGTCAAGTCGTTGTACGGTTTGTGGAGAAGCCAAAACAACAAATCTGCTTTTTAAGTCCTTGTACGGCCAGAAAAGAAGCCAAAACAAGAAATCTGCTATTCAAGTCGTTGTACGGTTTGTGGAGAGAGCCAAAACCACAAATCTTCTGTGTTACGGCCAAAAGAGAAGCTAAAACCACAAATCATCTTTTCAAGTCGTTGTACGGCGAGAAAAGGAGCCAAAACAAGAAATCTGCTATTCAAGTCGTTGTACGGACTGTGGAAACGCCAAAACCACAACTCTGCTTTTGTACGGCCAGAAAAGGAGCCAAAACCAGAAATCTGCTTTTTAAGTCGTTGTACGGTTTCTGGAGAAGCCAAAACCACAAATCTGCTTTTGTACGGCCAGTAGAGAAGCCTAAACCACAAATCTGCTGTATTACGGCGAAAAGAGAAGCCAAAACCACAAATCTGCTATTCAAGTCGTTGAACGGCCAGAACAGAAGCACCATTACCACAAATCTGCTAGTCAAGTCGTTGTACGGATTGTGGAAAAGCCAAAACCACAAATCTGCTTTTGTACGGCCAGAAAAGGAGCAAAAACCAGAAATCTGCTTTTCAAGTCGTTGTACGGTTTCCGGAGAAGCCAAAACCACAAATCTGCTTTTGTACGGCCAGTAGAGAAGCCAAAACCACAAATCTGCTGTATTACGGCGAAAAGAGAAGCCAAAACCACAAATCTGCTATTCAAGTCGTTGTACGGTTTGTGGAGAGAGCCAAAACCATAAATCTGCTGTTTTACGGCCAGAAAAGAAACCAAAACAAGAAATCTGCTATTCAAGTCGTTCTACGGATTGTGGAAAAGCAAAACCACAAATCTGCTTTTGTACGGCCAGAAAAGGAGCCAAAACCAGAAATCTGCTTTTTTAAGTCGTTGTACGGTTTCTGTAGAAGCCAAAACCACAAATCTGCTTTTGTACGGCCAGTAGAGAAGCCAAAACTACAAATCTGCTGTATTACGGCGAAAAGAGAAGCCAAACTCACAAATCTTCTCTTCAAGTCGTTGTACGGCCAGAACAGAAGCACCATTACCACAAATCTGCTAGTCAAATCGTTGTACGGTTTGTGGAGAAGCCAAAACAACAAATCTGCTTTTTAAGTCCTTGTACGGCCAGAAAAGAAGCCAAAACAAGAAATCTGCTATTCAAGTCGTTTTACGGTTTGTGGAGAGAGCCAAAACCACAAATCTTCTGTGTTACGGCCAAAAGAGAAGCTAAAACCACAAATCATCTTTTCAAGTCGTTGTACGGCGAGAAAAGGAGCCAAAACAAGAAATCTGCTATTCAAGTCGTTGTACGGACTGTGGAAACGCCAAAACCACAACTCTGCTTTTGTACGGCCAGAAAAGGAGCCAAAACCAGAAATCTGCTTTTTAAGTCGTTGTACGGTTTCTGGAGAAGCCAAAACCACAAATCTGCTTTTGTACGGCCAGTAGAGAAGCCTAAACCACAAATCTGCTGTATTACGGCGAAAAGAGAAGCCAAAACCACAAATCTGCTATTCAAGTCGTTGAACGGCCAGAACAGAAGCACCATTACCACAAATCTGCTAGTCAAGTCGTTGTACGGATTGTGGAAAAGCCAAAACCACAAATCTGCTTTTGTACGGCCAGAAAAGGAGCAAAAACCAGAAATCTGCTTTTCAAGTCGTTGTACGGTTTCCGGAGAAGCCAAAACCACAAATCTGCTTTTGTACGGCCAGTAGAGAAGCCAAAACCACAAATCTGCTGTATTACGGCGAAAAGAGAAGCCAAAACCACAAATCTGCTATTCAAGTCGTTGTACGGTTTGTGGAGAGAGCCAAAACCATAAATCTGCTGTTTTACGGCCAGAAAAGAAACCAAAACAAGAAATCTGCTATTCAAGTCGTTCTACGGATTGTGGAAAAGCAAAACCACAAATCTGCTTTTGTACGGCCAGAAAAGGAGCCAAAACCAGAAATCTGCTTTTTTAAGTCGTTGTACGGTTTCTGTAGAAGCCAAAACCACAAATCTGCTTTTGTACGGCCAGTAGAGAAGCCAAAACTACAAATCTGCTGTATTACGGCGAAAAGAGAAGCCAAACTCACAAATCTTCTCTTCAAGTCGTTGTACGGCCAGAACAGAAGCACCATTACCACAAATCTGCTAGTCAAATCGTTGTACGGTTTGTGGAGAAGCCAAAACAACAAATCTGCTTTTTAAGTCCTTGTTCGGCCAGAAAAGAAGCCAAAACTAGAAATCTGCTATTCAAGTCGTTGTACGGTTTGTGGAGAGAGCCAAAACCACAAATCTGCTGTGTTACGGCCAAAACAGAAGCTGAAACCACAAATCTTCTTTTCAAGTCGTTGTACGGCCAGAAAAAAAGCCAAAACTATAAATCTGCCGTTTAACGGCCAGAAAAAGAGCCAAAACCACAAATCTGCTGTTTTACGGCCAAAAGAGAAGCCAAAACCATAAATATGCTGTGTTACGGCCAAAAGAGAAGCTAAAACCACAAATCTTCTTTTCAAGTCGTTGTACGGCCAGAAAAGGAGCCAAAACAAGAAATCTGCTATTCAAGTCGTTGTACGGACTGTGGAAACGCCAAAACCACAAAT
>CASBPS010000217.1:0-130000 GCA_949126835.1 Anisus vortex
TCGGTGCTACCTTTTAGTAGGTCGGCGCTACCTTTGAGTAGGTCGGCGCCACCGCTAAGTATGTCGGCGCTACCGCTGAGTAGGTCGGCGCTACCACTGGGTAGGTCGGCGCTACCTTTTAGTAGGTCGGCGCTACCTTTGAGTAGGTCGGCGCCACCGCTAAGTAGGTCGGCGCTACCGCTAAGTAGGTCGCCGATACCGCTGGGTAGGTCAGCGCTAGCGCTGGATAGGTCGGCGCTACCGCAGGATAGGTCGGCGCTACCGCTGAGTAGGTCGGCGCTACCTCTGAGTAGGATGGCGCTACCTCTGAGTACGTCGGCGCTACCTTTGAGTCGTTCTGCGCTACCTTTGAGTAGGTCGGCGCCACCGCTAAGTAGGTCGGCGCTACCTTTGAGTAGGTCAGCGCCACCGCTAAGTAGGTCGGTGCTACCGCTGAGTATATCGACGCTAACGCTGAGTAAGTCGGCGCTACCGCTGGGTAGGTCGGCGCTAACACTTAGTAAGGCGGCGCTACCGCTGTGTAGGTCGGCGCAACCGCTGGGTAGGTGGGGGCTACCACTGAGTAGGTCTGCGCTACCTCTGAGTACGTCGGCGCTACCTTTGAGTAGGTCGGCGCTACCTTTGAGTAGGTCGGCGCCACCGCTAAGTAGGTCGGCGCTACCGCTGGGTAGGTCAGCGCTACCACTGGGTAGGTCGGGGCTACCGCTGGGTAGGTCGGCGCTACCGCTGGGTAGGTCGGCGCTACCGTTGAGTAGGTCGGCGCTACCGTTGAGTAGGTCGGCGCTACCTCTTAGTATGTCGGTGCTACCTTTGAGTAGGTCGGCGCTTCCTTTGAGTAGGTCGGCGCTACCTTTGAGTAGGTCGGCGCTTCCTTTGAGTAGGTCGGCGCTTCCTTTGCGTAGGTCGGCGCTACCGCTGAGTATTGCGGCGCCACCTCTAAGTAGGTCGGCGCTACCGCCGGGTATGTCGGCGCTACCGCTGGGTAGGTCGGCGCTACCTCTGAATACGTCGGCGCTACCTTTTAGTAGGTCGGCACTACCGATGGGTAGGTCGGCGCTAGCTCTGAGTACGTCGGCGCTACCTTTTAGTAGGTTGGCGCTACCTTTGAGTAGGTCGGCGCCACCGCTAAGTAGGTCGGTGCAACCGCTAAGTAGGTCGGCGCTACCGCTGGGTAGGTCGGCGCTACCGCTGAGTAGGTCGGTGCTAACGCTGAGTAGGATGGCGCTACCTCTGAGTACGTCGGCGCTACCATTGAGTAGGTCTGCGCTACCTTTGAGTAGGTCTTCGCTACCTTTGAGTAGGTCGGCGCCACCGCTAAGTAGGTCGGCGCTACCTTTGAGTAAGTCAGCGCCACCGCTGGCTAGGTCGGCGCAACCGCTGAGTAGATCGACGCTAACGCTGAGTAAGTCGGCGCTACCGCTGGGCAGGTCGGCGCTAACGCTTAGTAAGTCGGCTGGGTAGGTCGGCGCAACCGCTGGGTAGGTGGGGGCTACCACTGAGTAGGTCGGCGCTACAGCTGAATACGTCGGCGCTATCTTTTAGTAGGTCGGCGCTACCTTTGAGTAGGTCGGCACCACCGCTAAGTATCTCGGCGCTACCGCTGATTAGGTCGGCGCTACCTCTGAGTACGTCGGCGCTACCTTTGAGTAGGTCGGCGCTACCTCTGAGTAGGTCTGCGCTACCTTTGAGTAGGTCGGCGCCACCGCTAAGTAGGTCGGCGCTACATTTGAGTAGGTCAGCGCCACCGCTAAGTAGGTCGGCGCTACCGCTGAGTAGATCGGCGCTAACCCTGAGTAAGTCGGCGCTACCGCTGGATAGGTCGGCGCTTACGCTTAGTAAGTTGGCGCTACCGCTGGGTAGGTCGGCGCAACCGCTGGGTAGGTGGGCGCTACCACTGAGTAAGTCGGCGCTACCGCTGAGTAGGTCGGCGCTACCTCTGAGTAGGTCTGCGCTACCTTTGAGTAGGTCGGCGCCTACGCTAAGTAGGTCGGCGCTACCTTTGACTAGGTCAGCGCCACCGCTAAGTAGGTTGGCGCTACCGCTGAGTAGATCGGCGCTAACGCTGAGTAAGTCGGCACTACCGCTAGATAGGTCGGCGCTAACGCTAAGTAAGTCGGCGCTACCGCTGGGTAGGTCGGCGCAACCGCTGGGTTATTGGGCGCTTCCACTGTGTAGGGCGGCGCTACAGCTGAGTACGTCGGCGCTACCTTTTAGTAGGTCGGCGCCACCGCTAAGTAGGTTGGCGCTACCGCTGAGTAGATCGGCGCTAACGCTGAGTAAGTCGGCACTACCGCTGGATAGGTCGGCGCTAACGCTTAGTAAGTCGGCGCTACCGCTGGGTAGGTCGGCGCAACAGCTGGGTAGGTGGGCGCTACCACTGAGTAGGTCGGCGCTAACGCTGAGTAGGATGGCGCTACCTCTGAGTACGTCGGCGCTACCTTTGAGTAGGTCGGCGCCACCAGTAAGTAGGTCGGCGCTACCGCCGAGTAGGTCGGCGCTAACGCTGAGTAAGTCGGCGCTACCGCTGGGTAGGCCGGCACTACTGCTGGGTAGGTCGGCGCAACCTCTGAGTACGTCGGCGCTACCTTTGAGTAGGTCGGCGCTAACGCTGAGTAGGATGGCGCTACCTCTGAGTACGTCAGCGCTACCTTTGAGTAGGTCTGCGCTACCTTTGAGTAGGTCTGCGCTACCTTTGAGTAGGTCGGCGCCACCGCTAAATAGGTCGGAGCTACCTTTGAGTAGGTCAGCGCCACCGCTAAGTAGGTCGGCGCTACCGCTGAGTAGATCGACGCCACCGCTAAGTAGGTCGGCGCTACCGCTGGGTAGGCCGGCGCTACCGCTGGGTATGTCGGCGCTACCGCTGGGTAGGTCGGCGCTACCGCTGAGAAGGTCGGCGCTACCTCTGTGTAAGTCGGCGCTACCACTGAGTAGGTCGGCGCTACCTCTGAGTAGGTCTGCGCTACCTTTGAGTAGGTCGGCGCCTACTCTAAGTAGGTCGGCGCTACCTTTGACTAGGTCAGCGCCACCGCTAAGTAGGTTGGCGCTACCGCTGAGTAGATCGGCGTTAACGCTGAGTATGTCGGCACTACCCCTGGATAGGTCGGCGCTAACGCTTATTAAGTCGGCGCTACCGCTGGGTAGGTCGGCGCAACCGCTGGGTAGGTGGGCGCTACCACTGAGTAGGTCGGCGCTACAGCTGAGTACGTCGGCGCTACCTTTTAGTAGGTCGGCGCTACCTTTGAGTAGGTCGGCGCCACCGCTAAGTAGGTCGGCGCTACCGCTGAGTAGGTCGGCGCTAACGCTGATTAAGTCGGCCTACCGCTGGGTAGGCCGGCGCTACTGCTGGGTAGGTTGGCGCAACCTCTGAGTACGTCGGCGCTACCTTTGAGTAGGTCTGCGCTACCTTTTAGTAGGTCGGCGCCACCGCTAAGTAGGTAGGCGCTACCTTTGAGTAGGTCGGCGCCACCGCTAAGTAGGTCGGCGATACCGCTAAGTAGGTCGGCGCTAACGCTAAATAAGTCAGTGCTACCGCTGGGTAGGTCGGCGCAACCGCTGGGTAGTCTGGCGCTACTACTGAGTAGTTCGGCGATACCTCTAAGTACTTCGGCGCTACCTTTGAGTAGGTCGGCGCTACCTTTGAGTAGGTCGGCGCCACCGCTGGGTAGGTCGGTGCTACCGCTGAGTAGGTCGGCGCTACCGCTGGGTAGGTCGGTGCCACCGCTGGCTAGGTCGGCGCTACCGCTGGGTAGGTCGGCGCTACCGATGGATAGGTCGGCGCTACCTTTGAGTAGGTCGGCGCTATCGCTAAGTAGGTCGGCGCTACCGCTGGGTAGGTCGGCGAAACCGCTGGGTAGGTCGGCGCTACCGCTGGTTAGGTCGGCGCTAACGCTGAGTAGGTCAGCGCAACCTCTGAGTACGTCGGCGCTACCTTTAAGTAGGTCGGCGCTACCTTTGAGTAGGTCGGCGCTACCGCTGGGTAGGCCGGCGCTACCGCTGGGTAGGTCGGCGCTACCGCTGAGTAGGTCGGCGCTACCTTTGAGTAGGTCTGCACTACCTTTGAGTAGGTCGACGCCACCGCTAAGTAGGTCGGCGCTACCTTTGAGTAGGTCAGCGCCACCGCTAAGTAGGTCGGCGCTACCGCTGAGTAGATCGGCGCTAACGCTGAGTAAGTCGGCACTACCGCTGGATAGGTCGGCGTTAACGCTTAGTAAGTCGGCGCTACCGCTCGGTAGGTCGGCGCTACCGCTGGATAGGTCGGCGCTAACGCTTATTAAGTCGGCGCTACCGCTGGGTAGGTCGGCGCAACCGCTGGGTAGGTAAGCTCTACCACTGAGTAGGTCGAGGCTACAGCTGAGTACGTCGGCGCTACCTTTTAGTAGGTCGGCGCTACCTTTGAGTAGGTCGGCGCCACCGCTAAGTAGGTCGGCGCTACCGCTGTGTAGGTCGGCGCTAACGCTGAGTAGGTCGGCCCTACCGCTGGGTAGGCCGGCGCTACTGCTGAGTAGGTCGGCGCTAGCTCTGAGTACGTCGGCGCTACCTTTTAGTAGGTCGGCGCTACCTTTGAGAAGGTCGGCGCCACCGCTAAGTAGGTCGGTGCAACCGCTAAGTAGGTCGGCGCTACCGCTGGGTAGGTCGGCGCTAACGCTGAGTAAGTCGGCGCTACCGCTGAGTAGGTCGGCGCTAACGCTGTGTAAGTCTGCGCCTACGCTAAGTAGGTCGGCGCTACCTTTGACTAGGTCAGCGCCACCGCTAAGTAGGTTGGCGCTACCGCTGAGTAGATCGGCGCTAACGCTGAGTAAGTCGGCACTACCGCTGGATAGGTCGGCGCTAACGCTTAGTAAGTCGGCGCTACCGCTGGGTAGGAATGCGCAACCGCTGGGTAGGTGGGCGCTACCACTGAGTAGGTCGGCGCTACAGCTGAGTACGTCGAAGCTACCTTTTAGTAGGTCGGCGCTACCTTTTAGTAGGTCGGCGCTACCTTTGAGTAGGTCGGCGCCACCGGTAAGTAGGTCGGCGCTACCGCTGGGCAGGTCGGCGCTAACGCTTAGTAAGTCGGCTGGGTAGGTCGGCGCAACCGCTGGGTAGGTGGGGGCTACCACTGAGTAGGTCGGCGCTACAGCTGAATACGTCGGCGCTATCTTTTAGTAGGTCGGCGCTACCTTTGAGTAGGTCGGCACCACCGCTAAGTATCTCGGCGCTACCGCTGATTAGGTCGGCGCTACCTCTGAGTACGTCGGCGCTACCGCTGATTAGGTCGGCGCTACCTCTGAGTACGTCGGCGCTACCTTTGAGTAGGTCTCCGCTACCTTTGAGTAGATCGGCGCCACCGCTATGTAGGTCGGCGCTACCTTTGAGTAGATCGGCGCTAACCCTGAGTAAGTCGGCGCTACCGCTGGATAGGTCGGCGCTTACGCTTAGTAAGTCGGCGCTACCGCTGGGTAGGTCGGCGCAACCGCTGGGTAGGTGGGCGCTACCACTGAGTAAGTCGGCGCTACCGCTGAGTAGGTCGGCGCTACCTCTGAGTAGGTCTGCGCTACCTTTGAGTAGGTCGGCGCCTACGCTAAGTAGGTCGGCGCTACCTTTGACTAGGTCAGCGCCACCGCTAAGTAGGTTGGCGCTACCGCTGAGTAGATCGGCGCTAACGCTGAGTAAGTCGGCACTACCGCTAGATAGGTCGGCGCTAACGCTAAGTAAGTCGGCGCTACCGCTGGGTAGGTCGGCGCAACCGCTGGGTTATTGGGCGCTTCCACTGTGTAGGGCGGCGCTACAGCTGAGTACGTCGGCGCTACCTTTTAGTAGGTCGGCGCCACCGCTAAGTACTTCGGCGCTACCTTTGAGTAGGTCGGCGCTACCTTTGAGTAGGTCGGCGCCACCGCTGGGTAGGTCGGTGCTACCGCTGAGTAGGTCGGCGCTACCGCTGGGTAGGTCGGTGCCACCGCTGGCTAGGTCGGCGCTACCGCTGGGTAGGTCGTCGCTACCGATGAATAGGTCGGCGCTACCTTTGAGTAGGTCGGCGCTATCGCTAAGTAGGTCGGCGCTACCGCTGGGTAGGTCGGCGCGACCGCTGGGTAGGTCGGCGCTACCGCTGGTTAGGTCGGCGCTAACGCTGAGTAGGTCAGCGCAACCTCTGAGTACGTCGGCGCTACCTTTAAGTAGGTCGGCGCTACCTTTGAGTAGGTCGGCGCTACCGCTGGGTAGGCCGGCGCTACCTCTGGGTAGGTCGGCGCTACCGCTGAGTAGGTCGGCGCTACCTTTGAGTAGGTCTGCACTACCTTTGAGTAGGTCGACGCCACCGCTAAGTAGGTCGGCGCTACCTTTGAGTAGGTCAGCGCCACCGCTAAGTAGGTCGGCGCTATCGCTGAGTAGATCGGCGCTAACGCTGAGTAAGTCGGCACTACCGCTGGATAGGTCGGCGTTAACGCTTAGTAAGTCGGCGCTACCGCTCGGTAGGTCGGCGCTACCGCTGGATAGGTCGGCGCTAACGCTTATTAAGTCGGCGCTACCGCTGGGTAGGTCGGCGCAACCGCTGGGTAGGTAAGCTCTACCACTGAGTAGGTCGACGCTACAGCTGAGTACGTCGGCGCTACCTTTTAGTAGGTCGGCGCTACCTTTGAGTAGGTCGGCGCCACCGCTAAGTAGGTCGGCGCTACCGCTGTGTAGGTCGGCGCTAACGCTGAGTAGGTCGGCCCTACCGCTGGGTAGGCCGGCGCTACTGCTGGGTAGGTCAGCGCTAGCTCTGAGTACGTCGGCGCTACCTTTTAGTAGGTCGGCGCTACCTTTGAGAAGGTCGGCGCCACCGCTAAGTAGGTCGGTGCAACCGCTAAGTAGGTTGGCGCTACCGCTGGGTAGGTCGGCGCTAACGCTGAGTAAGTCGGCGCTACCGCTGAGTAGGTCGGCGCTAACGCTGTGTAAGTCTGCGCCTACGCTAAGTAGGTCGGCGCTACCTTTGACTAGGTCAGCGCCACCGCTAAGTAGGTTGGCGCTACCGCTGAGTAGATCGGCGCTAACGCTGAGTAAGTCGGCACTACCGCTGGATAGGTCGGCGCTAACGCTTAGTAAGTCGGCGCTACCGCTGGGTAGGAATGCGCAACCGCTGGGTAGGTGGGCGCTACCACTGAGTAGGTCGGCGCTACAGCTGAGTACGTCGGCGCTACCTTTTAGTAGGTCGGCGCTACCTTTGAGTAGGTCGGCGCCACCGGTAAGTAGGTCGGCGCTACCGCTGGGCAGGTCGGCGCTAACGCTTAGTAAGTCGGCTGGGTAGGTCGGCGCAACCGCTGGGTAGGTGGGGGCTACCACTGAGTAGGTCGGCGCTACAGCTGAATACGTCGGCGCTATCTTTTAGTAGGTCGGCGCTACCTTTGAGTAGGTCGGCACCACCGCTAAGTATCTCGGCGCTACCGCTGATTAGGTCGGCGCTACCTCTGAGTACGTCGGCGCTACCTTTGAGTAGGTCTCCGCTACCTTTGAGTAGATCGGCGCCACCGCTATGTAGGTCGGCGCTACCTTTGAGTAGGTCAGCGCCACCGCTAAGTAGGTCGGCGCTACCGCTGAGTAGATCGGCGCTAACCCTGAGTAAGTCGGCGCTACCGCTGGATAGGTCGGCGCTTACGCTTAGTAAGTCGGCGCTACCGCTGGGTAGGTCGGCGCAACCGCTGGGTAGGTGGGCGCTACCACTGAGTAAGTCGGCGCTACCGCTGAGTAGGTCGGCGCTACCTCTGAGTAGGTCTGCGCTACCTTTGAGTAGGTCGGCGCCTACGCTAAGTAGGTCGGCGCTACCTTTGACTAGGTCAGCGCCACCGCTAAGTAGGTTGGCGCTACCGCTGAGTAGATCGGCGCTAACGCTGAGTAAGTCGGCACTACCGCTAGATAGGTCGGCGCTAACGCTAAGTAAGTCGGCGCTACCGCTGGGTAGGTCGGCGCAACCGCTGGGTTATTGGGCGCTTCCACTGTGTAGGGCGGCGCTACAGCTGAGTACGTCGGCGCTACCTTTTAGTAGGTCGGCGCCACCGCTAAGTAGGTCGGCGCTACCGCTGAGTATGTCGGCGCTAACACTGAGTAAGTCGGCGCTACCTCTGGGTAGGCCGGCGCTACTGCTGGGTAGGTCGGCGCAACCTCTGAGTACGTCGGCGCTACCTTTGAGTAGGTCGGCGCTAACGCTGAGTAGTATGGCGCTACCTCTAAGTACGTCGGCGCTACCTTTGAGTAGGTCTGCGCTACCTTTGAGTAGGTCTGCGCTACCTTTGAGTAGGTCGGCGCCACCGCTAAGTAGGTCGGCGCTACCTTTGAGTAGGTCAGCGCCACCGCTAAGTAGGTCGGCGCTACCGCTGAGTAGATCGGCGCTAACGCTGAGTAAGTCGGCGCTACCGCTGGATAGATCGGCGCTTACGCTTAGTAAGTCGACGCTACCGCTGAGTAGGTCGGCGCAACCGCTGGGTAGGTCGGCGCTACCACTGAGTAGGTCGGCGCTACAGCTGATGACGTCGGCGCTACCTTTTAGTAGGTCGGCGCTACCTTTGAGTAGGTCGGCGCCACCGCTAAGTAGGTTGGCGCTACCGCTGAGTAGGTCGGCGCTAACGCTGAGTAAGTCGGCGCTACCGCTGAGTAGGTCGGCGCTAACGCTGTGTAAGTCGGCGCTACCGCTTAGTAGGTCGGCGCTACCTCTGAGTAGGTCTGCGCTACCTTTGAGTAGGTCGGCGCCTACGCTAAGTAGGTCGGCGCTACCTTTGACTAGGTCAGCGCCACCGCTAAGTAGGTTGGCGCTACCGCTGAGTAGATCGGCGCTAACGCTGAGTAAGTCGGCACTACCGCTGGATAGGTCGGCGCTAACGCTTAATAAATCGGCGCTACCGCTGGGTAGGTCGGCGCAACCGCTGGGTTGGTGGGCGCTACCACTGAGTAGGTCGGCGCTACAGCTGAGTACGTCGGCGCTACCTTTTAGTAGGTCGGCGCTACCTTTGAGTAGGTCGGCGCCACCGCTAAGTAGGTCGGTGCTACCGCTGAGTATGTCGGCGCGAACGCTGAGTAAGTCGGCGCTACCGCTGGGTAGGCCGGCGCTACTGCTGGGTAGGTCGGCGCAACCTCTGAGAGCGACGGCGCTACCTTTGAGTAGGTCGGTGCTAACGCTGAGTAGAATGGCGCTACCTCTGAGTACGTCGGCGCTACCTTTGAGTAGGTCTGCGCTACCTTTGAGTAGGTCTGCGCTACCTTTGAGTAGGTCGGCGCCACCCCTAAGTAGGTCGGCGCTACCTTTGAGTAGGTCAGCGCCACCGCTAAGTAGGTCGGCGCTACCGCTGAGTAGATCGACGCTAACGCTGAGTAAGTCGGCGCTACCGCTGGGTAGGTCGGCGCTAACGCTTAGTAAGTCGGCGCTACCGCTGGGTAGGTCGGCGCAACCGCTGGGTAGGTGGGCGCTACCACTGAGTAGGTCGGCGCTACAGCTGAGTAGGTCGGCGCTACCTCTGAGTACGTCGGCGCTACATTTGAGTAGGTCTGCGCTACCTTTGAGTAGGTCGGCGCTATTTTTGAGTATGTCGGCGCCACCGCTAAGTAGGTTGGCGCTACCGCTGAGTAGATCGGCGCTAACGCTGAGTAAGTCGGCACTACCGCTGGATAGGTCGGCGCTAACGCTTAGTAAGTCGGCGCTACCGCTGGGTAGGTCGGCGCAACAGCTGGGTAGGTGGGCGCTACCACTGAGTAGGTCGGCGCTAACGCTGAGTAGGATGGCGCTACCTCTGAGTACGTCGGCGCTACCTTTGAGTAGGTCGGCGCCACCAGTAAGTAGGTCGGCGCTACCGCCGAGTAGGTCGGCGCTAACGCTGAGTAAGTCGGCGCTACCGCTGGGTAGGCCGGCACTACTGCTGGGTAGGTCGGCGCAACCTCTGAGTACGTCGGCGCTACCTTTGAGTAGGTCGGCGCTAACGCTGAGTAGGATGGCGCTACCTCTGAGTACGTCAGCGCTACCTTTGAGTAGGTCTGCGCTACCTTTGAGTAGGTCTGCGCTACCTTTGAGTAGGTCGGCGCCACCGCTAAATAGGTCGGCGCTACCTTTGAGTAGGTCAGCGCCACCGCTAAGTAGGTCGGCGCTACCGCTGAGTAGATCGACGCCACCGCTAAGTAGGTCGGCGCTACCGCTGGGTAGGCCGGCGCTACCGCTGGGTATGTCGGCGCTACCGCTGGGTAGGTCGGCGCTACCGCTGAGAAGGTCGGCGCTACCTCTGTGTAAGTCGGCGCTACCACTGAGTAGGTCGGCGCTACCTCTGAGTAGGTCTGCGCTACCTTTGAGTAGGTCGGCGCCTACTCTAAGTAGGTCGGCGCTACCTTTGACTAGGTCAGCGCCACCGCTAAGTAGGTTGGCGCTACCGCTGAGTAGATCGGCGTTAACGCTGAGTATGTCGGCACTACCCCTGGATAGGTCGGCGCTAACGCTTATTAAGTCGGCGCTACCGCTGGGTAGGTCGGCGCAACCGCTGGGTAGGTGGGCGCTACCACTGAGTAGGTCGGCGCTACAGCTGAGTACGTCGGCGCTACCTTTTAGTAGGTCGGCGCTACCTTTGAGTAGGTCGGCGCCACCGCTAAGTAGGTCGGCGCTACCGCTGAGTAGGTCGGCGCTAACGCTGATTAAGTCGGCCTACCGCTGGGTAGGCCGGCGCTACTGCTGGGTAGGTTGGCGCAACCTCTGAGTACGTCGGCGCTACCTTTGAGTAGGTCTGCGCTACCTTTTAGTAGGTCGGCGCCACCGCTAAGTAGGTAGGCGCTACCTTTGAGTAGGTCGGCGCCACCGCTAAGTAGGTCGGCGATACCGCTAAGTAGGTCGGCGCTAACGCTAAATAAGTCAGTGCTACCGCTGGGTAGGTCGGCGCAACCGCTGGGTAGTCTGGCGCTACTGCTGAGTAGGTCGGCGATACCTCTAAGTACTTCGGCGCTACCTTTGAGTAGGTCGGCGCTACCTTTGAGTAGGTCGGCGCCACCGCTGGGTAGGTCGGTGCTACCGCTGAGTAGGTCGGCGCTACCGCTGGGTAGGTCGGTGCCACCGCTGGCTAGGTCGGCGCTACCGCTGGGTAGGTCGGCGCTACCGATGGATAGGTCGGCGCTACCTTTGAGTAGGTCGGCGCTATCGCTAAGTAGGTCGGCGCTACCGCTGGGTAGGTCGGCGCGACCGCTGGGTAGGTCGGCGCTACCGCTGGTTAGGTCGGCGCTAACGCTGAGTAGGTCGGCGCAACCTCTGAGTACGTCGGCGCTACCTTTAAGTAGGTCGGCGCTACCTTTGAGTAGGTCGGCGCTACCGCTGGGTAGGCCGGCGCTACCGCTGGGTAGGTCGGCGCTACCGCTGAGTAGGTCGGCGCTACCTTTGAGTAGGTCTGCACTACCTTTGAGTAGGTCGACGCCACCGCTAAGTAGGTCGGCGCTACCTTTGAGTAGGTCAGCGCCACCGCTAAGTAGGTCGGCGCTACCGCTGAGTAGATCGGCGCTAACGCTGAGTAAGTCGGCACTACCGCTGGATAGGTCGGCGTTAACGCTTAGTAAGTCGGCGCTACCGCTCGGTAGGTCGGCGCTACCGCTGGATAGGTCGGCGCTAACGCTTATTAAGTCGGCGCTACCGCTGGGTAGGTCGGCGCAACCGCTGGGTAGGTAAGCTCTACCACTGAGTAGGTCGACGCTACAGCTGAGTACGTCGGCGCTACCTTTTAGTAGGTCGGCGCTACCTTTGAGTAGGTCGGCGCCACCGCTAAGTAGGTCGGCGCTACCGCTGTGTAGGTCGGCGCTAACGCTGAGTAGGTCGGCCCTACCGCTGGGTAGGCCGGCGCTACTGCTGGGTAGGTCGGCGCTAGCTCTGAGTACGTCGGCGCTACCTTTTAGTAGGTCGGCGCTACCTTTGAGAAGGTCGGCGCCACCGCTAAGTAGGTCGGTGCAACCGCTAAGTAGGTCGGCGCTACCGCTGGGTAGGTCGGCGCTAACGCTGAGTAAGTCGGCGCTACCGCTGAGTAGGTCGGCGCTAACGCTGTGTAAGTCTGCGCCTACGCTAAGTAGGTCGGCGCTACCTTTGACTAGGTCAGCGCCACCGCTAAGTAGGTTGGCGCTACCGCTGAGTAGATCGGCGCTAACGCTGAGTAAGTCGGCACTACCGCTGGATAGGTCGGCGCTAACGCTTAGTAAGTCGGCGCTACCGCTGGGTAGGAATGCGCAACCGCTGGGTAGGTGGGCGCTACCACTGAGTAGGTCGGCGCTACAGCTGAGTACGTCGGCGCTACCTTTTAGTAGGTCGGCGCTACCTTTGAGTAGGTCGGCGCCACCGGTAAGTAGGTCGGCGCTACCGCTGGGCAGGTCGGCGCTAACGCTTAGTAAGTCGGCTGGGTAGGTCGGCGCAACCGCTGGGTAGGTGGGGGCTACCACTGAGTAGGTCGGCGCTACAGCTGAATACGTCGGCGCTATCTTTTAGTAGGTCGGCGCTACCTTTGAGTAGGTCGGCACCACCGCTAAGTATCTCGGCGCTACCGCTGATTAGGTCGGCGCTACCTCTGAGTACGTCGGCGCTACCTTTGAGTAGGTCTCCGCTACCTTTGAGTAGATCGGCGCCACCGCTATGTAGGTCGGCGCTACCTTTGAGTAGGTCAGCGCCACCGCTAAGTAGGTCGGCGCTACCGCTGAGTAGATCGGCGCTAACCCTGAGTAAGTCGGCGCTACCGCTGGATAGGTCGGCGCTTACGCTTAGTAAGTCGGCGCTACCGCTGGGTAGGTCGGCGCAACCGCTGGGTAGGTGGGCGCTACCACTGAGTAAGTCGGCGCTACCGCTGAGTAGGTCGGCGCTACCTCTGAGTAGGTCTGCGCTACCTTTGAGTAGGTCGGCGCCTACGCTAAGTAGGTCGGCGCTACCTTTGACTAGGTCAGCGCCACCGCTAAGTAGGTTGGCGCTACCGCTGAGTAGATCGGCGCTAACGCTGAGTAAGTCGGCACTACCGCTAGATAGGTCGGCGCTAACGCTAAGTAAGTCGGCGCTACCGCTGGGTAGGTCGGCGCAACCGCTGGGTTATTGGGCGCTTCCACTGTGTAGGGCGGCGCTACAGCTGAGTACGTCGGCGCTACCTTTTAGTAGGTCGGCGCCACCGCTAAGTAGGTCGGCGCTACCGCTGAGTATGTCGGCGCTAACACTGAGTAAGTCGGCGCTACCGCTGGGTAGGCCGGCGCTACTGCTGGGTAGGTCGGCGCAACCTCTGAGTACGTCGGCGCTACCTTTGAGTAGGTCGGCGCTAACGCTGAGTAGTATGGTGCTACCTCTAAGTACGTCGGCGCTACCTTTGAGTAGGTCTGCGCTACCTTTGAGTAGGTCTGCTCTACCTTTGAGTAGGTCGGCGCCACCGCTAAGTAGGTCGGCGCTACCTTTGAGTAGGTCAGCGCCACCGCTAAGTAGGTCGGCGCTACCGCTGAGTAGATCGGCGCTAACGCTGAGTAAGTCGGCGCTACCGCTGGATAGATCGGCGCTTACGCTTAGTAAGTCGACGCTACCGCTGAGTAGGTCGGCGCAACCGCTGGGTAGGTCGGCGCTACCACTGAGTAGGTCGGCGCTACAGCTGATGACGTCGGCGCTACCTTTTAGTAGGTCGGCGCTACCTTTGAGTAGGTCGGCGCCACCGCTAAGTAGGTTGGCGCTACCGCTGAGTAGGTCGGCGCTAACGCTGTGTAAGTCGGCGCTACCGCTTAGTAGGTCGGCGCTACCTCTGAGTAGGTCTGCGCTACCTTTGAGTAGGTCGGCGCCTACGCTAAGTAGGTCGGCGCTACCTTTGACTAGGTCAGCGCCACCGCTAAGTAGGTTGGCGCTACCGCTGAGTAGATCGGCGCTAACGCTGAGTAAGTCGGCACTACCGCTAAATAGGTCGGCGCTAACGCTTAATAAATCGGCGCTACCGCTGGGTAGGTCGGCGCAACCGCTGGGTTGGTGGGCGCTACCACTGAGTAGGTCGGCGCTACAGCTGAGTACGTCGGCGCTACCTTTTAGTAGGTCGGCGCTACCTTTGAGTAGGTCGGCGCCACCGCTAAGTAGGTCGGTGCTACCGCTGAGTATGTCGGCGCGAACGCTGAGTAAGTCGGCGCTACCGCTGGGTAGGCCGGCGCTACTGCTGGGTAGGTCGGCGCAACCTCTGAGTGCGACGGCGCTACCTTTGAGTAGGTCGGTGCTAACGCTGAGTAGGATGGCGCTACCTCTGAGTACGTCGGCGCTACCTTTGAGTAGGTCTGCGCTACCTTTGAGTAGGTCTGCGCTACCTTTGAGTAGGTCGGCGCCACCCCTAAGTAGGTCGGCGCTACCTTTGAGTAGGTCAGCGCCACCGCTAAGTAGGTCGGCGCTACCGCTGAGTAGATCGACGCTAACGCTGAGTAAGTCGGCGCTACCGCTGGGTAGGTCGGCGCTAACGCTTAGTAAGTCGGCGCTACCGCTGGGTAGGTCGGCGCAACCGCTGGGTAGGTGGGCGCTACCACTGAGTAGGTCGGCGCTACAGCTGAGTAGGTCGGCGCTACCTCTGAGTACGTCGGCGCTACATTTGAGTAGGTCTGCGCTACCTTTGAGTAGGTCGGCGCTATTTTTGAGTATGTCGGCGCCACCGCTAAGTAGGTCAGCGATACCGCTGTGTAGGTTGGCTCCAACGCTAAGTAAGTCAGCGCTACCGCTAGGTAGGTCAGCGCAACCGCTGGGTAGGTGGGCGCTACCGCTGAGTAGGTCGGCGCTACCTCTGAGTACGTCAGCGCTACCTTTGAGTAGGTCGTCGCTACCTTTGAGTAGGCCGGCGCCACCGCTAAGTAGGTCGGCGCTACCGCTCGGTAGGCCGGCGCTACCGCTGGGTAGGTTGGCGCTACCGCTGGGTAGGTCGGCGCTACCGCTGAGTAGGTCGGCGCTACCTTTAAGTAGGTTGGCGCTACCTTTGAATAGGATGGCGCTACCGCTGATTAGGTCGGCGCTACCTCTGATTACGTCGGCGCTACCATTTAATAGGTCGGCGCTACCTTTGAGTAGGACGGCGCCACCGCCAAGTAGGTCGGCGCTATCGTTGGGTAGGTCGGCACTACCGCTGGGTAGGTCGGCGCTACCGCTTGGTTGGTCGGTGCTACCGCTGAGTAGGTCGGCACTACCGCTGGGTAGGTCGGTGCCACCGCTGGCTAGGTCGGCGCTACCGCTGGGTAGGTTGGCGCTACCGCTGGGTGGGTCGGCGCTACCGCTGGGTTGGTCGGTGCTACCGCTTAGTAGGTCGGCGCTACCGCTGGGTAGGTCGGTGCCACCGCTGGCTAGGTCGGCGCAACCGCTGGGTAGGTCGGCGCTACCTTTGAGTAGGTTGGCGCCACCGCTAAGTAGGTCGGCGCTACCTTTGAGTAGGTCGGCGCTTCCTTTGCGTAGGTCGGCGCTTCCGCTAAGTAGGTCGGCGCTACCGCTGAGTATGTCGGCGCCACCTCTAAGTAGGTCGGCGCTACCGCCGGGTATGTCGGCGCTACCGCTGGGTAGGTCGGCGCTACCTCTGAATACGTCGGCGCTACCTTTTAGTAGGTCGGCACTACCGATGGGTAGGTCAGCGCTAGCTCTGAGTACGTCGGCGCTACCTTTTAGTAGGTCGGCGCTACCTTTGAGTAGGTCGGCGCCACCGCTAAGTAGGTCGGCGCTACCGCTGGGTAGGTCGGCGCTACCGCTGAGTAGGTCGGCGCTAACGCTGAGTAGGATGGCGCTACCTCTGAGTTTGTCGGCGCTACCTTTGAGTAGGTCTGCGCTACCTTTGAGTAGGTCTTCGCTACCTTTGAGTAGGTCGGCGCCACCGCTAAGTAAGTCGGCGCAACCTTTGAGTAGGTTAGCGCCACCGCTGGCTAGGTCGGCGCAACCGCTGAGTAGATCGACGCTAACGCTGAGTAAGTCGGCGCTACCGCTGGGTAGGTCGGCGCTAACGCTTAGTAAGTCGGCGCTACCGCTGGGTAGGTCGGCGCAACCGCTGGGTAGGTGGGGGCTACCACTGAGTAGGTCGGCGCTACAGCTGAATACGTCGGCGCTACCTCTGAGTACGTCGGCGCTACCTTTGAGTAGGTCTCCGCTACCTTTGAGTAGATCGGCGCCACCGCTAAGTAGGTCGGCGCTACCTTTGAGTAGGTCAGCGCCACCGCTAAGTAGGTCGGTGCTACCGCTGAGTAGATCGGCGCTAACGCTGATTAAGTCGGCGCTACCGCTGGAAAGGTCGGCGCTTACGCTTAGTAAGTCGGCGCTACCACTGGGTAGGTCGGCGCAACCGCTGGGTAGGTGGGCGCTACCACTGAGAAGGTCGGCGCTACAGCTGAGTACGTCGGCGCTACCTTTTAGTAGGTCGGCGCTACCTTTTAGTAGGTCGGCGCTACCGCTGATTAGGTCGGCGCTACCTCTGAGTACGTCGGCGCTACCTTTGAGTAGGTCTCCGCTACCTTTGAGTAGATCGGCGCCACCGCTAAGTAGGTGGGCGCTACCTTTGAGTAGGTCAGCGCCACCGCTAAGTAGGTCGGCGCTACCGCTGAGTAGATCGGCGCTAACGCTGAGTAAGTCGGCGCTACCGCTGGATAGGTCGGCGCTTACGCTTAGTAAGTCGGCGCTACCGCTGGGTAGGTCGGCGCAACCGCTGGGTAGGTGGGCGCTACCACTGAGTAGGTCGGCGCTACAGCTGAGTACGTTGTCGCTACCTTTTAGTAGGTCGGCGCTACCTTTGAGTAGGTCGGCGCCACCGCTAAGTAGGTCGTCGCTACCGCTGAGTATGTCGGCGCTAACGCTAAGTAAGTCGGCGCTACCGCTGAGTAGGTCGGCGCTAACGCTGTGTAAGTCGGCGCTACCGCTGAGTTGGTCGGCGCCACCTCTGAGTAGGTCTGCGCTACCTTTGAGTAGGTTTGCGCTACCTTTGACTAGGTCAGCGGCACCGCTAAGTAGGTCGGCGCTACCACTGAGTAGGTCGGCGCCACCGCTAAGTAGGTCGGCGCTACCTTTGACTAGGTCAGCGCCACCGCTAAGTAGGTTGGCGCTACCGCTGAGTAGATCGGCGCTAACGCTGAGTAAGTCGGCACTACCGCTGGGTAGGTCGGCGCAACCGCTGGGTAGGTGGGCGCTACCACTGAGTAGGTCGGCGCTACAGCTGAGTACGTCGGCGCTACCTTTTAGTAGGTCGGCGCTACCTTTGAGTAGGTCGGCGCCACCGCTAATAAGGTCGGCGCTACCGCTAAGCATGTCGGCGCGAACGCTGAGTAAGTCGGCGCTACTGCTGGGTAGGCCGGCGCTACTGCTGGGTAGGTCGGCGCAACCTCTGAGTACGTCGGCGCTACCTTTGAGTAGGTCGGCGCTAACGCTGAGTAGGATGGCGCTACCTCTGAGTACGTCGGCGCTACCTTTGAGTAGGTCTGCGCTACCTCTGAGTAGGTCTGCGCTACCTTTGAGTAGGTCGGCGCCACCGCTAAGTAGGTCGGCGCTACCTTTGAGTAGGTCAGCGCCACCGCTAAGTAGGTCGGCTCTACCACTGAGTAGATCGACGCTAACGCTGAGTAAGTCGGCGCTACCGCTGGGTAGGTCGGCGCTAACGCTTAGTAAGTCGGCGCTACCGCTGGGTAGGTCGGCGCAACCGCTGGGTAGGTGGGCGCTACCACTAGGTTGGTCGGTGCTACCGCTTAGTAGGTCGGCGCTATCTTTTAGTAGGTCGGCGCTACCTTTGAGTAGATCGGCGCTACCTTTGAGTAGATCGGCGCCACCGCTAAGTAGGTCGGCGCTACCGCTGGGTAGGCCGGCGCTACCGCTGGGTATGTCGGCGCTACCGCTGGGTTGGTCGGCGCTACCGCTGAGTAGGTCGGCGCTACCTCTGTGTAAGTCGGCGCTACCGCTAAGTAGGTCGGCGCTACCTCTGAGTAGGTCTGCGCTACCTTTTAGTAGGTCGGCGCCTACTCTAAGTAGGTCGGCGCTACCTTTGACTAGGTCAGCGCCACCGCTAAGTAGGTTGGCGCTACCGCTGAGTAGATCGGCGTTAACGCTGAGTATGTCGGCACTACCGCTGGATAGGTCGGCGCTAACGCTTATTAAGTCGGCGCTACCGCTGGGTAGGTCGGCGCAACCGCTGGGTAGGTGGGCGCTACCACTGAGTAGGTCGGCGCTACAGCTGAGTACGTCGGCGCTACCTTTTAGTAGGTCGGCGCTACCTTTGAGTAGGTCGGCGCCACCGCTAAGTAGGTCGGCGCTACCGCTGAGTAGGTCGGCGCTAACGCTGAGTAAGTCGGCCCTACCGCTGGGTAGGCCGGCGCTACTGCTGGGTAGGTTGGCGCAACCTCTGAGTACGTCGGCGCTACCTTTGAGTAGGTCTGCGCTACCTTTGAGTAGGTCGGCGCCACCGCTAAGTAGGTAGGCGCTACCTTTGAGTAGGTCGGCGCCACCGCTAAGTAGGTCGGCGATACCGCTAAGTAGGTCGGCGCTAACGCTAAGTAAGTCAGTGCTACCGCTGGGTAGGTCGGCGCAACCGCTGGGTAGTCTGGCGCTACTGCTGAGTACGTCGGCGCTACCTCTGAGTACTTCGGCGCTACCTTTGAGTAGGTCGGCGCTACCTTTGAGTAGGTTGGCGCCACCGCTGGGTAGGTCGGTGCTACCGCTGAGTAGGTCGGCGCTACCGCTGGGTAGGTCGGTTCCACCGCTGGCTAGGTCGGCGCTACCGCTGGGTTGGTCGGCGCTACCGATGGGTAGGTCGGCGCTACCTTTGAGTAGGTCGGCGCCATCGCTAAGTAGGTCGGCGCTACCGCTGGGTAGGTCGGCGCGACCGCTGGGTAGGTCGGCGCTACCGCTGGGTAGGTCGGCGCTAACGCTGAGTAGGTCGGCGCTACCTCTGAGTACGTCGGCGCTACCTTTAAGTAGGTCGGCGCTACCTTTGAGTAGGTCGGCGATACCGCTGGGTAGGCCGGTGCTACCGCTGGGTAGGTCTGCGCTACCGCTGAGTAGGTCGGCGCTACCTTTGAGTAGGTCTGCACTACCTTTTAGTAGGTCGGCGCCACCGCTAAGTAGGTCGGCGCTACCTTTGAGTAGGTCAGCGCCACCGTTAAGTAGGTCGGCGCTACCGCTGAGTAGATCGGCGCTAACGCTGAGTAAGTCGGCGCTACCGCTGGATAGGTCGGCGCTTACGCTTAGTAAGTCGGCGCTACCGCTGGGTAGGTCGGCGCAACCGCTGGGTAGGTGGGCGCTACCACTGAGTAGGTCGGCGCTACAGCTGAGTACGTCGGCGCTACCTTTTAGTAGGTCGGCGCTACCTTTGAGTAGGTCGGCGCCACCGCTAAGTAGGTCGGCGCTACCGCTGAGTAGGTCGGCGCTAACGCTGAGTAAGTCGGCCCTACCGCTGGGTAGGCCGGCGCTACTGCTGGGTAGGTTGGCGCAACCTCTGAGTACGTCGGCGCTACCTTTGAGTAGGTCTGCGCTACCTTTGAGTAGGTCGGCGCCACCGCTAAGTAGGTAGGCGCTACCTTTGAGTAGGTCGGCGCCACCGCTAAGTAGGTCGGCGATACCGCTAAGTAGGTCGGCGCTAACGCTAAGTAAGTCAGTGCTACCGCTGGGTAGGTCGGCGCAACCGCTGGGTAGTCTGGCGCTACTGCTGAGTACGTCGGCGCTACCTCTGAGTACTTCGGCGCTACCTTTGAGTAGGTCGGCGCTACCTTTGAGTAGGTTGGCGCCACCGCTGGGTAGGTCGGTGCTACCGCTGAGTAGGTCGGCGCTACCGCTGGGTAGGTCGGTTCCACCGCTGGCTAGGTCGGCGCTACCGCTGGGTTGGTCGGCGCTACCGATGGGTAGGTCGGCGCTACCTTTGAGTAGGTCGGCGCCATCGCTAAGTAGGTCGGCGCTACCGCTGGGTAGGTCGGCGCGACCGCTGGGTAGGTCGGCGCTACCGCTGGGTAGGTCGGCGCTAACGCTGAGTAGGTCGGCGCTACCTCTGAGTACGTCGGCGCTACCTTTAAGTAGGTCGGCGCTACCTTTGAGTAGGTCGGCGATACCGCTGGGTAGGCCGGTGCTACCGCTGGGTAGGTCTGCGCTACCGCTGAGTAGGTCGGCGCTACCTTTGAGTAGGTCTGCACTACCTTTTAGTAGGTCGGCGCCACCGCTAAGTAGGTCGGCGCTACCTTTGAGTAGGTCAGCGCCACCGTTAAGTAGGTCGGCGCTACCGCTGAGTAGATCGGCGCTAACGCTGAGTAAGTCGGCGCTACCGCTGGATAGGTCGGCGCTTACGCTTAGTAAGTCGGCGCTACCGCTGGGTAGGTCGGCGCAACCGCTGGGTAGGTGGGCGCTACCACTGAGTAGGTCGGCGCTACAGCTGAGTACGTCGGCGCTACCTTTTAGTAGGTCGGCGCTACCTTTGAGTAGGTCGGCGCCACCGCTAAGTAGGTCGGCGCTACCGCTGAGTATGTCGGCGCTAACGCTAAGTAAGTCGGCGCTACCGCTGAGTAGGTCGGCGCTAACGCTGTGTAAGTCGGCGCTACCGCTGAGTAGGTCGGCGCCACCTCTGAGTAGGTCTGCGCTACCTTTGAGTAGGTCGGCGCTACCTTTGACTAGGTCAGCGGCACCGCTAAGTAGGTCGGCGCTTCCACTGAGTAGGTCGGCGCCACCGCTAAGTAGGTCGGCGCTACCTTTGACTAGGTCAGCGCCACCGCTAAGTAGGTTGGCGCTACCGCTGAGTAGATCGGCGCTAACGCTGAGTAAGTCGGCACTACCGCTGGGTAGGTCGGCGCAACCGCTGGGTAGGTGGGCGCTACCACTGAGTAGGTCGGCGCTACAGCTGAGTACGTCGGCGCTACCTTTTAGTAGGTCGGCGCTACCTTTGAGTAGGTCGGCGCCACCGCTAATAAGGTCGGCGCTACCGCTAAGCATGTCGGCGCGAACGCTGAGTAAGTCGGCGCTACTGCTGGGTAGGCCGGCGCTACTGCTGGGTAGGTCGGCGCAACCTCTGAGTACGTCGGCGCTACCTTTGAGTAGGTCGGCGCTAACGCTGAGTAGGATGGCGCTACCTCTGAGTACGTCGGCGCTACCTTTGAGTAGGTCTGCGCTACCTCTGAGTAGGTCTGCGCTACCTTTGAGTAGGTCGGCGCCACCGCTAAGTAGGTCGGCGCTACCTTTGAGTAGGTCAGCGCCACCGCTAAGTAGGTCGGCTCTACCGCTGAGTAGATCGACGCTAACGCTGAGTAAGTCGGCGCTACCGCTGGGTAGGTCGGCGCTAACGCTTAGTAAGTCGGCGCTACCGCTGGGTAGGTCGGCGCAACCGCTGGGTAGGTGGGCGCTACCACTGAGTAGGTCGGCGCTACAGCTGAATACGTCGGCGCTATCTTTTAGTAGGTCGGCGCTACCTTTGAGTAGATCGGCGCCACCGCTAAGTAGGTCGGCGCTACCGCTGGGTAGGCCGGCGCTACCGCTGGGTATGTCGGCGCTACCGCTGGGTAGGTCGGCGCTACCGCTGAGTAGGTCGGCGCTACCTCTGTGTAAGTCGGCGCTACCGCTGAGTAGGTCGGCGCTACCTCTGAGTAGGTCTGCGCTACCTTTTAGTAGGTCGGCGCCTACTCTAAGTAGGTCGGCGCTACCTTTGACTAGGTCAGCGCCACCGCTAAGTAGGTTGGCGCTACCGCTGAGTAGATCGGCGTTAACGCTGAGTATGTCGGCACTACCGCTGGATAGGTCGGCGCTAACGCTTATTAAGTCGGCGCTACCGCTGGGTAGGTCGGCGCAAACGCTGGGTAGGTGGGCGCTACCACTGAGTAGGTCGGCGCTACAGCTGAGTACGTCGGCGCTACCTTTTAGTAGGTTGGCGCTACCTTTGAGTAGGTCGGCGCCACCGCTAAGTAGGTCGGCGCTACCGCTGAGTAGGTCGGCGCTAACGCTGAGTAAGTCGGCCCTACCGCTGGGTAGGCCGGCGCTACTGCTGGGTAGGTTGGCGCAACCTCTGAGTACGTCGGCGCTACCTTTGAGTAGGTCTGCGCTACCTTTGAGTAGGTCGGCGCCACCGCTAAGTAGGTAGGCGCTACCTTTGAGTAGGTCGGCGATACCGCTAAGTAGGTCGGCGCTAACGCTAAGTAAGTCAGTGCTACCGCTGGGTAGGTCGGCGCAACCGCTGGGTAGTCTGGCGCTACTGCTGAGTAGGTCGGCGCTACCTCTGAGTACTTCGGCGCTACCTTTGAGTAGGTCGGCGCTACCTTTGAGTAGGTTGGCGCCACCGCTGGGTAGGTCGGTGCTACCGCTGAGTAGGTCGGCGCTACCGCTGGGTAGGTCGGTTCCACCGCTGGCTAGGTCGGCGCTACCGCTGGGTTGGTCGGCGCTACCGATGGGTAGGTCGGCGCTACCTTTGAGTAGGTCGGCGCTACCGCTGGGTAGGTCGGCGCGACCGCTGGGTAGGTCGGCGCTACCGCTGGGTAGGTCGGCGCTAACGCTGAGTAGGTCGGCGCTACCTCTGAGTACGTCGGCGCTACCTTTAAGTAGGTCGGCGCTACCTTTGAGTAGGTCGGCGATACCGCTGGGTAGGCCGGTGCTACCGCTGGGTAGGTCTGCGCTACCGCTGAGTAGGTCGGTGCTACCGCTGGGTAGGTCGGCGCAACCGCTGGGTAGGTGGGCGCTACCACTGAGTAGGTCGGCGCTACAGCTGAGTACGTCGGCGCTACCTTTTAGTAGGTCGGCGCTACCTTTGAGTAGGTCGGCGCCACCGCTAAGTAGGTCGGCGCTACCGCTGAGTATGTCGGCGCTAACGCTAAGTAAGTCGGCGCTACCGCTGAGTAGGTCGGCGCTAACGCTGTGTAAGTCGGCGCTACCGCTGAGTAGGTCGGCGCCACCTCTGAGTAGGTCTGCGCTACCTTTGAGTAGGTCGGCGCTACCTTTGACTAGGTCAGCGGCACCGCTAAGTAGGTCGGCGCTACCACTGAGTAGGTCGGCGCCACCGCTAAGTAGGTCTGCACTACCTTTTAGTAGGTCGGCGCCACCGCTAAGTAGGTCGGCGCTACCTTTGAGTAGGTCAGCGCCACCGCTAAGTAGGTCGGCGCTACCGCTGAGTAGATCGGCGCTAACGCTGAGTAAGTCGGCGCTACCGCTGGATAGGTCGGCGCTTACGCTTAGTAAGTCGGCGCTACCGCTGGGTAGGTCGGCGCAACCGCTGAGTAGGTCTGCGCTACCTTTGAGTAGGTCGGCGCTACCTTTGACTAGGTCAGCGGCACCGCTAAGTAGGTCGGCGCTACCACTGAGTAGGTCGGCGCCACCGCTAAGTAGGTCGGCGCTACCTTTGACTAGGTCAGCGCCACCGCTAAGTAGGTTGGCGCTACCGCTTAGTAGATCGGCGCTAACGCTGAGTAAGTCGGCACTACCGCTGGGTAGGTCGGCGCAACCGCTGGGTAGGTGGGCGCTACCACTGAGTAGGTCGGCGCTACAGCTGAGTACGTCGGCGCTACCTTTTAGTAGGTCGGCGCTACCTTTGAGTAGGTCGGCGCCACCGCTAAGTAGGTCGGCGCTACCGCTGAGTATGTCGGCGCTAACGCTAAGTAAGTCGGCGCTACCGCTGAGTAGGTCGGCGCTAACGCTGTGTAAGTCGGCGCTACCGCTGAGTAGGTCGGCGCCACCTCTGAGTAGGTCTGCGCTACCTTTGAGTAGGTCGGCGCTACCTTTGACTAGGTCAGCGGCACCGCTAAGTAGGTCGGCGCTACCACTGAGTAGGTCGGCGCCACCGCTAAGTAGGTCGGCGCTACCTTTGACTAGGTCAGCGCCACCGCTAAGTAGGTTGGCGCTACCGCTTAGTAGATCGGCGCTAACGCTGAGTAAGTCGGCACTACCGCTGGGTAGGTCGGCGCAACCGCTGGGTAGGTGGGCGCTACCACTGAGTAGGTCGGCGCTACAGCTGAGTACGTCGGCGCTACCTTTTAGTAGGTCGGCGCTACCTTTGAGTAGGTCGGCGCCACCGCTAATAAGGTCGGCGCTACCGCTAAGCATGTCGGCGCGAACGCTGAGTAAGTCGGCGCTACTGCTGGGTAGGCCGGCGCTACTGCTGGGTAGGTCGGCGCAACCTCTGAGTACGTCGGCGCTACCTTTGAGTAGGTCGGCGCTAACGCTGAGTAGGATGGCGCTACCTCTGAGTACGTCGGCGCTACCTTTGAGTAGGTCTTCGCTACCTCTGAGTGGGTCTGCGCTACCTTTGAGTAGGTCGGCGCCACCGCTAAGTAGGTCGGCGCTACCTTTGAGTAGGTCAGCGCCACCGCTAAGTAGGTCGGCTCTACCGCTGAGTAGATCGACGCTAACGCTGAGTAAGTCGGCGCTACCGCTGGGTAGGTCGGCGCTAACGCTTAGTAAGTCGGCGCTACCGCTGGGTAGGTCGGCGCAACCGCTGGGTAGGTGGGCGCTACCACTGAGTAGGTCGGCGCTACAGCTGAATACGTTGGCGCTATCTTTTAGTAGGTCGGCGCTACCTTTGAGTAGATCGGCGCCACCGCTAAGTAGGTCGGCGCTACCGCTGGGTAGGCCGGCGCTACCGCTGGGTATGTCGGCGCTACCGCTGGGTAGGTCGGCGCTACCGCTGAGTAGGTCGGCGCTACCTCTGTGTAAGTCGGCGCTACCGCTGAGTAGGTCGGCGCTACCTCTGAGTAGGTCTGCGCTACCTTTTAGTAGGTCGGCGCCTACTCTAAGTAGGTCGGCGCTACCTTTGACTAGGTCAGCGCCACCGCTAAGTAGGTTGGCGCTACCGCTGAGTAGATCGGCGTTAACGCTGAGTATGTCGGCACTACCGCTGGATAAGTCGGCGCTAACGCTTATTAAGTCGGCGCTACCGCTGGGTAGGTCGGCGCAACCGCTGGGTAGGTGGGCGCTACCACTGAGTAGGTTGGCGCTACAGCTGAGTACGTCGGCGCTACCTTTTAGTAGGTCGGCGCTACCTTTGAGTAGGTCGGCGCCACCGCTAAGTAGGTCGGCGCTACCACTGAGTAGGTTGGCGCTAACGCTGAGTAAGTCGGCCCTACCGCTGGGTAGGCCGGCGCTACTGCTGGGTAGGTTGGCGCAACCTCTGAGTACGTCGGCGCTACCTTTGAGTAGGTCTGCGCTACCTTTGGGTAGGTCGGCGCCACCGCTAAGTAGGTAGGCGCTACCTTTGAGTAGGTCGGCGCCACCGCTAAGTAGGTCGGCGATACCGCTAAGTAGGTCGGCGCTAACGCTAAGTATGTCGGCGATAACGCTGGGTAGATCGGCGCTACAGCTGAGTACGTCGGCGCTACCTTGGAGTAGGTCGGCGCCACCGCTGGGTAGGTCGTCGCTACCGCTGAGAAGGTCGGCCCTACCTCTGAGTACGTCGTCGCTACCTTTGAGTAGGTCGGCGCTACCTTTGAGTAGGTCGGCGCCACCGCTAAGTAGGTCGGCGCTACCGCTGGGTAGGCCGGCGCTACTACCTTTTAGTAGGTCGGCGCTACTTTGGAGTAGGTCGGCGCCACCGCTAAGTAGATCGGCGCTACCGCTGGGTAGGTCGGCGCTACCGCCAAGTAGGTCGGCGCTATCGCTGGGTAGGTCGGCACTACCGCTGGGTAGGTCGGCACTACCGCTGGGTGGGTCGGCGCTACCGCTGGGTTGGTCGGTGCTACCGCTGAGTAGGTCGGCACTACCGCTGGGTAGGTCGGTGCCACCGCTGGCTAGGTCGGCGCTACCGCTGGGTAGGTCGGCGCTACCGCTGGGTGGGTCGGCGCTACCGCTGGGTTGGTCGGTGCTACCGCTGAGTAGGTCGTCGCTACCGCTGGGTAGGTCGGTGCCACCGCTGGCTAGGTCTGCGCAACCGCTGGGTAGGTTGGCGCTACCTTTGAGTAGGTCGGCGCCACCGCTAAGTAGGTCGGCGCTACCGCTGGGTAGGTCGGCGCTACCGCTGGGTAGGTCGGTGCCACCGCTGGCTAGGTCGGCGCTACCGCTGAGTAGGTCGGCGCTACCTCTGAGTACGTCGGCGCTACCTTTGAGTAGGTCTGCGCTACCTTTGAGTAGGTCGGCGCCACCGCTAAATAGGTCGGCACTACCGCTGGGTAGGTCGGTGCCACCGCTGGCTAGGTCGGCGCTACCGCTGGGTAGGTCGGCGCTACCGCTGGGTGGGTCGGCGCTACCGCTGGGTTGGTCGGCGCTACCTCTGAGTACGTCGGCGCTACCTTTGAGTAGGTCTGCGCTACCTTTGAGTAGGTCGGCGCCACCGCTAAATAGGTCGGCACTACCGCTGGGTAGGTCGGTGCCACCGCTGGGTAGGTCGGCGCAACCACTGGGTAGGTGGGCGCTACCACTGAGTAGGTCGGCGCTACAGCTGAATACGTCGGCGCTATCTTTTAGTAGGTCGGCGCTACCTTTGAGTAAGTCGGCGCCACCGCTATGTAGGTCGGCGCTACCGCTTTGTAGGCCGGCGCTACCGCTGGGTATGTTGGCGCCACCGCTAAGTAGGTCGGTGCTACCTTTGAGTAGGTCAGCGCCACCGCTAAGTAGGTCGGCGCTACCGCTGAGTAGATCGGCGCTAACGCTGAGTAAGTCGGCGCTACCGCTGGATAGGTCGGCGCTTACGCTTACGCTAACTTTGAGTAGGTCGGCGCTACCGCTAAGTAGGTCGGCGCAACCGCTGGGTAGGTGGGCGCTACCACTGAGTAGGTCGGCGCTACAGCTGAGTACGTCGGCGCTACCTTTTAGTAGGTCGGCGCTACCTTTGAGTAGGTCGGCGCCACCGCTAAGTAGGTCGGCGCTACCGCTGAGTAGGTCGGCGCTAACGCTGAGTAAGTCGGCGCTACCGCTGAGTAGGTCGGCGCTAACGCTGTGTAAGTCGGCGCTACCGCTGAGTAGGTCGGCGCTACCTCTGAGTAGGTCTGCGCTACCTTTGAGTAGGTCGGCGCATACGCTAAGTAGGTCGTCGCTACCTTTGACTAGGTCAGCGCCACCGCTAAGTAGGTTGGCGCTACCGCTGAGTAGATCGGCGCTAACGCTGAGTAAGTCGGCACTACCGCTGGATAGGTCGGCGCTAACGCTTAGTAAGTCGGCGCTACCGCTGGGTAGGTCGGCACAACCGCTGGGTAGGTGGGCGCTACCACTGAGTAGGTCGGCGCTACAACTGAGTACGTCGGCGCTACCTTTTAGTAGGTCGGCGCTACCTTTGAGTAGGTCGGCGCCACCGCCAAGTAGGTCGGCGCTATCGCTGGGTAGGTCGGCACTACCGCTGGGTAGGTCGGCGCTACCGCTGGGTGGGTCGGCGCTAACGCTGGGTTGGTCGGTGCTACCGCTGAGTAGGTCGGCGCTACCGCTGGGTAGGTGGGCGCTACCGCTGAGTAGGTCGGCGCTACCTCTAAGTACGACGGCGCTACCTTTGAGTAGGTCTGCGCTACCTTTAAGTAGGTTGGCGCTACCTTTGAATAGGATGGCGCTACCACTGGGTAGGTCGGCGCTAACGCTTAGTAAGCCGGCGCTATCTTTTAGTAGGTCGGCGCTACCTTTAAGTAGGTTGGCGCTACCTTTGAATAGGATGGCGCTACCGCTGAGTAGGTCGGCGCTACCTCTGATTACGTCGGCGCTACCTTTTAGTAGGTCGGCACTACCGATGGGTAGGTCAGCGCTAGCTCTGAGTACGTCAGCGCTACCTTTTAGTAGGTCGGCGCTACCTTTGAGTAGGTCGGCGCCACCGCTGAGTAAGTCGGCGCTACCGCTGGGTAGGTCGGCGCTAACGCTTAGTAAGTCGGCGCTACCGCTGGGTAGGTCGGCGCAACCGCTGGGTAGGTGGGGGCTACCACTGAGTAGGTCGGCGCTACCTCTGAGTACGTCGGCGCTACCTTTGAGTAGGTCGGCGCTACCTTTTAGTAGGTCGGCGCCACCGCTTAGTAGGTCGGCGCTACCGCTGGGTAGGTCGGCGCTACCGCTGGGTAGGTCGGGGCTACCGCTGGGTAGGTCGGCGCAACCGCTGGGTAGGTCGGCGCTACCGTTGAGTAGGTCGTCGCTACCGTTGAGTAGGTCGGCGCTACCTCTTAGTACGTCGGTGCTACCTTTGAGTGGGTCGGCGCTTCCTTTGAGTAGGTCGGCGCTACCTTTGAGTAGGTCGGCGCTTCCTTTGCGTAGGTCGGCGCTTCCGCTAAGTAGGTCGGCGCTACCGCTGAGTATGTTGGCGCCACCTCTAAGTAGGTCGGCGCTACCGCCGTGTATGTCGGCGCTACCGCTGGGTAGGTCGGCGCTACCTCTGAATATGTTGGCGCTACCTTTTAGTAGGTCGGCACTACCGATGGGTAGGTCGGCGCTAGCTCTGAGTACGTCGGCGCTACCTTTTAGTAGGTCGGCGCTACCTTTAAGTAGGTCGGCGCCACCGCTAAGTAGGTCGGTGCAACCGCTAAGTAGGTCGGCGCTACCGCTGGGTAGGTCGGCGCTACCGCTGAGTAGGTCGGCGCTAACGCTGAGTAGGATGGCGCTACCTCTGAGTACGTCGGCGCTACCTTTGAGTAGGTCTGCGCTACCTTTGAGTAGGTCTTCGCTACCTTTGAGTAGGTCGGCGCCACCGCTAAGTAAGTCGGCGCAACCTTTGAGTAGGTTAGCGCCACCGCTGGCTAGGTCGGCGCAACCGCTGAGTAGATCGACGCTAACGCTCAGTAAGTCGGCGCTACCGCTGGGTAGGTCGGCTCTAACGCTTAGAAAGTCGGCGCTACCGCTGGGTAGGTCGGCGCAACCGCTGGGTAGGTGGGGGCTACCACTGAGTAGGTCGGCGCTACAGCTGAATACGTCGGCGCTACTTTTGAGTACGTCGGCGCTACCTTTGAGTAGGTCTCCGCTACCTTTGAGTAGATCGGCGCCACCGCTAAGTAGGTCGGCGCTACCTTTGAGTAGGTCAGCGCCACCGCTAAGTAGGTCGGCGCTACCGCTGAGTAGATCGGCGCTAACGCTGAGTAAGTCGGCGCTACCGCTGGATAGGTCGGCGCTTACGCTTAGTAAGTCGGCGCTACCACTGGGTAGGTCGGCGCAACCGATGGGTAGGTGGGCGCTACCACTGAGTAGGTCGGCGCTACAGCTGAGTACGTCGGCGCTACCTTTTAGTAGGTCGGCGCTACCTTTTAGTAGGTCGGCGCTACCGCTGATTAGGTCGGCGCTACCTCTGAGTACGTCGGCGCTACCTTTGAGTAGGTCTCCGCTACCTTTGAGTAGATCGGCGCCACCGCTAAGTAGGTGGGCGCTACCTTTGAGTAGGTCAGCGCCACCGCTAAGTAGGTCGGCGCTACCGCTGAGTAGATCGGCGCTAACGCTGAGTAAGTCGGCGCTACCGTGGATAGGTCGGCGCTTACGCTTATAAGTCGGCGCTACCGCTGGGTAGGTCGGCGCAACCGCTGGGTAGGTGGGCGCTACCACTGAGTAAGTCGGCGCTACAGCTGAGTACGTCGGCGCTACCTTTTAGTAGGTCGGCGCTACCTTTGAGTAGGTCGGCGCCACCGCTAATAAGGTCGGCGCTACCGCTTAGCATGTCGGCGCGAACGCTGAGTAAGTCGGCGCTACTGCTGGGTAGGCCGGCGCTACTGCTGGGTACGTCGGCGCTACCTTTTAGTAGGTCGGCGCTAACGCTGAGTAGGATGGCGCTACCTCTGAGTACGTCGGCGCTACCTTTGAGTAGGTCTGCGCTACCTTTAAGTAGGTCTGCGCTACCTTTGAGTAGGCCGGCGCCACCGCTAAGTAGGTCGGCGCTACCTTTGAGTAGGTCAGCGCCACCGCTAAGTAGGTCGGCGCTACCGCTGAGTAGATCGACGCTAACGCTGAGTAAGTCGGCGTCACCACTGGGTAGGTCGGCGCTAACGCTTAGTAAGTCGGCGTTACCGCTGGGTAGGTCGGCGCAACAACTGGGTAGGTGGGCGCTACCACTGAGTAGGTCGGCGCTACAGCTGAATACGTCGGCGCTATCTTTTAGTAGGTCGGCGCTACCTTTGAGTAAGTCGGCGCCACCGCTAAGTAGGTCGGCGCTACCGCTGGGTAGGCCGGCGCTACCGCTGGGTATGTTGGCGCTACCGCTGGGTAGGTCGGCGCTACCGCTGAGTAGGTCGGCGCTACCTCTGAGTAAGTCGGCGCTACCTTTGAGTAGGTCTGCGCTACCTTTGAGTAGGTCGGCGCTATTTTTGAGTAGGTCGGCGCCACCGCTAAGTAGGTCGGCGCTACCGCTGAGTAGGTCGGCGCTAACGCTGAGTAAGTCGGCGCTACCGCTGGGTAGGCCGGCGCTACTGCTGGGTAGGTCGGCGCAACCTCTGAGTACGTCGGCGCTACCTTTGAGTAGGTCGGCGCTAACGCTGTGTAGGATGGCGCTACCTCTGAGTACGTCGGCGCTACCTTTGAGTAGGTGTGCGCTACCTTTGAGTAGGTCTGCGCTACCTTTGAGTAGGTCGGCGCCACCGCTAAGTAGGTCGGCGCTACCTTTGAGTAGGTCAGCGCCACCGCTAAGTAGGTCGGCGCTACCGCTGAGTATATCGACGCTAACGCTGAGTAAGCCGGCGCTACCGCTGGGTAGGTCGGCGCTAACGCTTAGTAAGTCGGCGCTACCGCTGGGTAGGTCGGCGCAACCGCTGGGTAGGTGGGCGCTACCACTGAGTAGGTCGGCGCTACAGCTGAATACGTCGGCGCTATCTTTTGGTAGGTCGGCGCTACCTTTAAGTAGGTTGGCGCTACCTTTGAATAGGATGGCGCTACCGCTGAGTAGGTCGGCGCTACCTCTGATTACGTCGGCGCTACCATTTAATAGGTCGGCGCTACCTTTGAGTAGGACGGCGCCACCGCCAAGTAGGTCGGCGCTATCGCTGGGTAGGTCGGCACTACCGCTGGGTAGGTCGGCTCTACCGCTGGGTGGGTCGGCGCTACCGCTGGGTTGGTCGGTGCTACCGCTGAGTAGGTCGGCACTACCGCTGGGTAGGTCGGTGCCACCGCTGGCTAGGTCGGCGCTACCGCTGGGTAGGTCGGCGCTACCGCTGGGTGGGTCGGCGCTACCGCTGGGTTGGTCGGTGCTACCGCTGAGTAGGTCGGCGCTACCGCTGGGTAGGTCGGTGCCACCGCTGGCTAGGTCTGCGCAACCGCTGGGTGGGTCGGCGCTACCGCTGAGTAGATCGACGCTAACGCTGAGTAAGTCGGTGCTACCGCTGGGTAGGTCGGCGCTAACGCTTAGTAAGTCGGCGCTACCGCTGGGTAGGTCGGCGCAACCGCTGGGTAGGTGGGCGCTACCACTGAGTAGGTCGGCGCTACAGCTGAATACGTCGGCGCTATCTTTTAGTAGGTCGGCGCTACCTTTGAGTAGGTCGGCGCCACCGCTAAGTAGGTCGGCGCTACCGCTGGGTAGGCCGGTGCTACCGCTGGGTATGTCGGCGCTACCGCTGGGTAGGTCGGCGCTACCGCTGAGTAGGTCGGCGCTACCTCTGAGTACGTCGGCGCTACCTTTGAGTAGAACTGCGCTACCTTTGAGTAGGTCAGCGCTATTTTTGAGTAGGTCGGCGCCACCGCTAAGTAGGTCGGCGATACCGCTAAGTAGGTTGGCGCCAACGCTAAGTAAGTCAGCGCTACCGCTAGGTAGGTCGGCGCAAACGCTGGGTAGGTGGGCGCTACCGCTGAGTAAGTCGGCGCTACCTCTAAGTACGACGGCGCTACCTTTGAGTAGGTCTGCGCTACCTTTAAGTAGGTTGGCGCTACCTTTGAATAGGATGGCGCTACCGCTGAGTAGGTCGGCGCTACCTCTAATTACGTCGGCGCTACCATTTAATAGGTCGGCGCTACCTTTGAGTAGGACGGCGCCACCGCCAAGTAGGTCGGCGCTATCGCTGGGTAGGTCGGCACTACCGCTGGGTAGGTCGGCGCTACCGCTTTGTGGGTCGGCGCTAACGCTGGGTTGGTCGGTGCTACCGCTGAGTAGGTCGGCGCTACCGCTGGGTAGGTCGGCGCTACCGCTGGGTAGGTCGGCGCTACCGCTGAGTAGGTCGGCGCTACCTCTGAGTACGTCGGCGCTACCTTTAAGTAGGTCGGCGCTACCTTTGAGTAGTTCGGCGCCACCACTAAGTAGGTCGGCGCTACCGCTGGGCAGGCCGGTGCTACCACTGGGTAGGTCGGCGCTACCGCTGGGTAAGTCGGCGCAACCGCTGAGTAGGTCGGCGCTACCTCTGAGTACGTCGGCGCTACCTTTGAGTAGGTCTGCGCTACCTTTGAGTAGATCGGCGCCACCGCTAAGTAGGTCGGTGCTACCTTTGAGTCGGTCAGCGCCACTGCTAAGTAGGTCGGCGCTACCGCTGAGTAGATCGGTGCTAACGCTGAGTAAGTCGGCGCTACCGCTGGATAGGTCGGCGCTTACGCTTACGCTACCTTTGAGTAGGTCGGCGCCACCGCTAAGTAGGTCGGCGCAACCGCTGGGTAGGTGGGCGCTACCACTGAGTAGGTCGGCGCTACAGCTGAGTACGTCGGCGCTACCTTTTAGTAGGTCGGCGCTATCTTTGAGTAGGTCGGCGCCACCGCTAAGTAGGTCGGCGCTACCGCTGAGTAGGTCGGCGCTAACGCTGTGTAAGTCGGCGCTACCGCTGAGTAGGTCGGCGCTACCTCTGAGTAGGTCTGCGCTACCTTTGAGTAGGTCGGCGCCACCGCTAAGTAGGTCGGCGCTACCGCTGAGTAAGTCGGCGCTACCGCTGAGTAGGTCTGCGCTAACGCTGTGTAAGTCGGCGCTACCGCTGAGTAGGTCTGCGCTACCTTTGAGTAGGTCGGCGCATACGCTAAGTAGGTCGTCGCTACCTTTGACTAGGTCAGCGCCACCGCTAAGTAGGTTGGCGCTACCGCTGAGTAGATCGGCGCTAACGCTGAGTAAGTCGGCACTACCGCTGGATAGGTCGGCGCTAACGCTTAGTAAGTCGGCGCTACCGCTGGGTAGGTTGGCACAACCGCTGGGTAGGTGGGCGCTACCACTGAGTAGGTCGGCGCTACAGCTGAGTACGTCGGCGCTATCTTTTAGTAGGTCGGCGCTACCTTTAAGTAGGTTGGCGCTACCTTTGAATAGGATGGCGCTACCGCTGAGTAGGTCGGCGCTACCTCTGATTACGTCGGCGCTACCATTTAATAGGTCGGCGCTACCTTTGAGTAGGACGGCGCCACCGCCAAGTAGGTCGGCGCTATCGCTGGGTAGGTCGGCACTACCGCTGGGTAGGTCTGCTCTACCGCTGGGTGGGTCGGCGCTACCGCTGGGTTGGTCGGTGCTACCGCTGAGTAGGTCGGCACTACCGCTGGGTAGGTCGGTGCCACCGCTGGCTAGGTCGGCGCTACCGCTGGGTAGGTCGGCGCTACCGCTGGGTTGGTCGGTGCTACCGCTGAGTAGGTCGTCGCTACCGCTGGGTAGGTCGGTGCCACCGCTGGCTAGGTCTGCGCAACCGCTGGGTAGGTCGGCGCTACCTTTGAGTAGGTCGGCGCCACCGCTAAGTAGGTCGGCGCTACCGCTAGGTAGGTCGGCGCTACCGCTGGGTAGGTCGGCGCTACCGCTGGGTAGGTCGGCGCTACCGCTGAGTAGGTCGGCGCTACCTCTGAGTACGTCGGCGCTACCTTTGAGTAGGTCTGCGCTACCTTTGAGTAGGTCGGCGCCACCGCTGAGTAGATCGACGCTAACGCTGAGTAAGTCGGTGCTACCGCTGGGTAGGTCGGCACTACCGATGGGTAGGTCGGCGCTAGCTCTGAGTACGTCGGCGCTACCTTTTAGTAGGTCGGCGCTACCTTTGAGTAGGTCGGCGCTACCGCTAAGTAGGTCGGTGCAACCGCTAAGTAGGTCGGCGCTACCGCTGGGTAGGTCGGCGCTACCGCTGAGTAGGTCGGCGCTAACGCTGAGTAGGATGGCGCTACCTCTGAGTACGTCGGCGCTACCTTTGAGTAGGTCTGCGCTACCTTCGGGTAGGTCGGCACCACCGCTAAGTAGGTCGGCGCTACCTTTGAGTAGGTCAGCGCCACCGCTAAGTAGGTCGGCGCTACCGCTGAGTAGATCGACGCTAACGCTGAGTAAGTCGGTGCTACCGCTGGGTAGGTCGGCGCTAACGCTTAGTAAGTCGGCGCTACCGCTGGGTAGGTCGGCGCAACCGCTGGGTAGGTGGGCGCTACCACTGAGTAGGTCGGCGCTACAGCTGAATACGTCGGCGCTATCTTTTAGTAGGTCGGCGCTACCTCTGAGTAGGTCGGCGCCACCGCTAAGTAGGTCGGCGCTACCGCTGGGTAGGCCGGTGCTACCGCTGGGTATGTCGGCGCTACCGCTGGGTAGGTCGGCGCTACCGCTGAGTAGGTCGGCGCTACCTCTGAGTACGTCGGCGCTACCTTTGAGTAGGTCTGCGCTACCTTTGAGTAGGTCGGCGCTATTTTTCAGTAGGTCGGCGCCACCGCTAAGTAGGTCGGCGATACCGCTGAGTAGGTTGGCGCCAACGCTAAGTAAGTCAGCGCTACCGCTAGGTAGGTCGGCGCAAACGCTGGGTAGGTGGGCGCTACCGCTGAGTAGGTCGGCGCTACCTCTAAGTACGACGGCGCTACCTTTGAGTAGGTCTGCGCTACCTTTAAGTAGGTTGGCGCTACCTTTGAACAGGATGGCGCTACCGCTGAGTAGGTCGGCGCTACCTCTAATTACGTCGGCGCTACCATTTAATAGGTCGGCGCTACCTTTGAGTAGGACGGCGCCACCGCCAAGTAGGTCGGCGCTATCGCTGGGTAGGTCGGCACTACCGCTGGGTAGGTCGGCGCTACAGCTGGGTGGGTCGGCGCTAACGCTGGGTTGGTCGGTGCTACCGCTGAGTAGGTCGGCGCTACCGCTGGGTAGGTCGGCGCTACCGCTGGGTAGGTCGGCGCTACCGCTGAGTAGGTCGGCGCTACCTCTGAGTACGTCGGCGCTACCTTTAAGTAGGTCGGCGCTACCTTTGAGTAGTTCGGCGCCACCACTGAGTAGGTCGGCGCTACCGCTGGGCAGGCCGGTGCTACCACTGGGTAGGTCGGCGCTACCGCTGGGTAGGTCGGCGCAACCGCTGAGTAGGTCGGCGCTACCTCTGAGTACGTCGGCGCTACCTTTGAGTAGGTCTGCGCTACCTTTGAGTAGGTCGGCGCTATTTTTGAGTAGGTCGGCGCCACCGCTAAGTAGGTCGGTGCTACCTTTGAGTAGGTCAGCGCCACCGCTAAGTAGGTCGGCGCTACCGCTGAGTAGATCGGCGCTAACGTTGAGTAAGTCGGCGCTACCTTTGAGTAGGTCGGCGCTACCGCTAAGTAGGTCGGTGCAACCGCTAAGTAGGTCGGCGCTACCGCTGGGTAGGTCGGCGCTACCGCTGAGTAGGTCGGCGCTAACGCTGAGTAGGATGGCGCTACCTCTGAGTACGTCGGCGCTACCTTTGAGTAGGTCTGCGCTACCTTTGGGTAGGTCGGCGCCACCGCTAAGTAGGTCGGCGCTACCTTTGAGTAGGTCAGCGCCACCGCTAAGTAGGTCGGCGCTACCGCTGAGTAGATCGACGCTAACGCTGAGTAAGTCGGTGCTACCGCTGGGTAGGTCGGCGCTAACGATTAGTAAGTCGGCGCTACCGCTGGGTAGGTCGGCGCAACCGCTGGGTAGGTGGGCGCTACCACTGAGTAGGTCGGCGCTACAGCTGAATACGTCGGCGCTATCTTTTAGTAGGTCGGCGCTACCTTTGAGTAGGTCGGCGCCACCGCTAAGTAGGTCGGCGCTACCGCTGGGTAGGCCGGTGCTACCGCTGGGTATGTCGGCGCTACCGCTGGGTAGGTCGGTGCTACCGCTGAGTAGGTCGGCGCTACCTCTGAGTACGTCGTCGCTACCTTTGAGTAGGTCTGCGCTACCTTTGAGTAGGTCGGCGCTATTTTTGAGTAGGTCGGCGCCACCGCTAAGTAGGTCGGCGATACCGCTGAGTAGGTTGGCGCCAACGCTAATTAAGTCAACGCTACCGCTAGGTAGGTCGGCGCAAACGCTGGGTAGGTGGGCGCTACCGCTGAGTAGGTCGGCGCTACCTCTAAGTACGACGGCGCTACCTTTGAGTAGGTCTGCGCTACCTTTAAGTAGGTTGGCGCTACCTTTGAATAGGATGGCGCTACCGCTGAGTAGGTCGGCGCTACCTCTAATTACGTCGGCGCTACCATTTAATAGGTCGGCGCTACCTTTGAGTAGGACGGCGCCACCGCCAAGTAGGTCGGCGCTATCGCTGGGTAGGTCGGCACTACCGCTGGGTAGGTCGGCGCTACAGCTGGGTGGGTCGGCGCTAACGCTGGGTTGGTCGGTGCTACCGCTGAGTAGGTCGGCGCTACCGCTGGGTAGGTCGGCGCTACCGCTGGGTAGGTCGGCGCTACCGCTGAGTAGGTCGGCGCTACCTCTGAGTACGTCGGCGCTACCTTTAAGTAGGTCGGCGCTACCTTTGAGTAGTTCGGCGCCACCACTAAGTAGGTCGGCGCTACCGCTGGGCAGGCCGGTGCTACCACTGGGTAGGTCGGCGCTACCGCTGGGTAGGTCGGCGCAACCGCTGAGTAGGTCGGCGCTACCTCTGAGTACGTCGGCGCTACCTTTGAGTAGGTCTGCACTACCTTTGAGTAGGTCAGCGCCACCGCTAAGTAGGTCGGCGCTACCGCTGAGTAGATCGGCGCTAACGCTGAGTAAGTCGGCGCTACCGCTGGATAGGTCGGCGCTTACGCTTACGCTACCTTTGAGTAGGTCGGCGCCACCGCTAAGTAGGTCGGCGCAACCGCTGGGTAGGTGGGCGCTACCACTGAGTAGGTCGGCGCTACAGCTGAGTACGTCGGCGCTACCTTTTAGTAGGTCGGCGCGACCTTTGAGTAGGTCGGCGCCACCGCTAAGTAGGTCGGCGCTACCGCTGAGTAGGTCGGCGCTAACGCTGAGTAAGTCGGCGCTACCGCTGAGTAGGTCGGCGCTAACGCTGTGTAAGTCGGCGCTACCGCTGAGTAGGTCGGCGCTACCTCTGAGTAGGTCTGCGCTACCTTTGAGTAGGTCGGCGCATACGCTTAGTAGGTCGGCGCTACCTTTGACTAGGTCAGCGCCACCGCTAAGTAGGTTGGCGCTACCGCTGAGTAGATCGGCGCTAACGCTGAGTAAGTCGGCACTACCGCTGGATAGGTCGGCGCTAACGCTTAGTAAGTCGGCGCTACCGCTGGGTAGGTCGGCACAACCGCTGGGTAGGTGGGCGCTACCACTGAGTAGGTCGGCGCTACAGCTGAGTACGTCGGCGCTACCTTTTAGTAGGTCGGCGCTACCTTTGAGTAGGTCGGCGCCACCGCCAAGTAGGTCGGCGCTATCGCTGGGTAGGTCAACACTACCGCTGGGAAGGTCGGCGCTACCGCTGGGTGGGTCGGCACAAACGCTGGGTTGGTCGGTGCTACCGCTGAGTAGGTCGGCGCTACCGCTGGGTAGGTGGGCGCTACCGCTGAGTAGGTTGGCGCTACCTCTAAGTACGACGGCGCTACCTTTGAGTAGGTCTGCGCTACCTTTAAGTAGGTTGGCGCTACCTTTGAATAGGATGGTGCTACCGCTGGGTAGGTCGGCGCTAACGCTTAGTAAGTCGGCGCTACCGCTGGGTAGGTCGGCGCAACCGCTGGATGAATTGGGCGCTACCACTGAGTAGGTCGGCGCTACAGCTGAATACGTCGGCGCTATCTTTTAGTAGGTCGGCGCTACCTTTAAGTAGGTTGGCGCTACCTTTGAATAGGATGGCGCTACCGCTGAGTAGGTCGGCGCTACCTCTGATTACGTCGGCGCTACCATTTAATAGGTCGGCGCTACCTTTGAGTAGGACGGCGCCACCGCCAAGTAGGTCGGCGCTATCGCTGGGTAGGTCGGCACTACCGCTGGGTAGGTCGGCTCTACCGCTGGGTGGGTCGGCGCTACCGCTGGGTTGGTCGGTGCTACCGCTGAGTAGGTCGGCACTACCGCTGGGTAGGTCGGTGCCACCGCTGGCTAGGTCGGCGCTACCGCTGGGTAGGTCGGCGCTACCGCTGGGTGGGTCGGCGCTACCGCTGGGTTGGTCGGTGCTACCGCTGAGTAGGTCGGCGCTACCGCTGGGTAGGTCGGTGCCACCGCTGGCTAGGTCTGCGCAACCGCTGGGTAGGTCGGCGCTACCTTTGAGTAGGTCGGCGCCACCGCTAAGTAGGTCGGCGCTACCGCTGGGTAGGTCGGCGCTACCGCTGGGTAGGTCGGCGCTACCGCTGGGTAGGTCGGCGCTATCGCTGAGTAGGTCGGCGCTACCTCTGAGTACGTCGGCACTACCTTTGAGTAGGTCTGCGCTACCTTTGAGTAGGTCGGCGCCACCGCTAAGTAGGTCGGCGCTACCTTTGAGTAGGTCAGCGCCACCGCTAAGTAGGTCGGCGCTACCGCTGAGTAGATCGACGCTAACGCTGAGTAAGTCGGTGCTACCGCTGGGTAGGTCGGCACTACCGATGGGTAGGTCGGCGCTAGCTCTGAGTACGTCGGCGCTACCTTTTAGTAGGTCGGCGCTACCTTTGAGTAGGTCGGCGCTACCGCTAAGTAGGTCGGTGCAACCGCTAAGTAGGTCGGCGCTAACGCTGAGTAGGATGGCGCTACCTCTGAGTACGTCGGCGCTACCTTTGAGTAGGTCTGCGCTACCTTTGGGTAGGTCGGCGCCACCGCTAAGTAGGTCGGCGCCACCTTTGAGTAGGTCAGCGCCACCGCTAAGTAGGTCGGCGCTACCGCTGAGTAGATCGACGCTAACGCTGAGTAAGTCGGTGCTACCGCTGGGTAGGTCGGCGCAACCGCTGGGTAGGTGGGCGCTACCACTGAGTAGGTCGGCGCTACAGCTGAATACGTCGGCGCTATCTTTTAGTAGGTCGGCGCTACCTTTGAGTAGGTCGGCGCCACCGCTAAGTAGGTCGGCGCTACCGCTGGGTAGGCCGGTGCTACCACTGGGTATGTCGGCGCTACCGCTGGGTAGGTCGGCGCTACCGCTGAGTAGGTCGGCGCTACCTCTGAGTACGTCGGCGCTACCTTTGAGTAGGTCTGCGCTACCTTTGAGTAGGTTGGCGCTATTTTTGAGTAGGTCGGCGCCACCGCTAAGTAGGTCGGCGATACCGCTGAGTAGGTTGGCGCCAACGCTAAGTAAGTCAGCGCTACCGCTAGGTAGGTCGGCGCAAACGCTGGGTAGGTGGGCGCTACCGCTGAGTAGGTCGGCGCTACCTCTAAGTACGACGGCGCTACCTTTGAGTAGGTCTGCGCTACCTTTAAGTAGGTTGGCGCTACCGTTGAATAGGATGGCGCTACCGCTGAGTAGGTCGGCGCTACCTCTAATTACGTCGGCGCTACCATTTAATTGGTCGGCGCTACCTTTGAGTAGGACGGCGCCACCGCCAAGTAGGTCGGCGCTATCGCTGGGTAGGTCGGCACTACCGCTGAGTAGGTCGGCGCTACCGCTGGGTGGGTCGGCGCTAACGCTGCGTTGGTCGGTGCTACCGCTGAGTATGTCGGCGCTACCGCTGGGTAGGTCGGCGCTACCGCTGGGTAGGTCGGCGCTACCGCTGAGTAGGTCGGCGCTACCTCTGAGTACGTCGGCGCTACCTTTAAGTAGGTCGGCGCTACCTTTGAGTAGTTCGGCGCCACCACTAAGTAGGTCGGCGCTACCGCTGGGCAGGCCGGTGCTACCACTGGGTAGGTCGGCGCTACCGCTGGGTAGGTCGGCGCAACCGCTGAGTAGGTCGGCGCTACCTCTGAGTACGTCGGCGCTACCTTTGAGTAGGTCTGCGCTACCTTTGAGTAGATCGGCGCCACCGCTAAGTAGGTCGGTGCTACCTTTGAGTAGGTCAGCGCCACCGCTAAGTAGGTCGGCGCTACCGCTGAGTAGATCGGCGCTAACGCTGAGTAAGTCGGCGCTACCGCTGGATAGGTCGGCGCTTACGCTTACGCTACCTTTGAGTAGGTCGGCGCCACCGCTAAGTAGGTCGGCGCAACCGCTGGGTAGGTGGGCGCTACCACTGAGTAGGTCGGCGCTACAGCTGAGTACGTCGGCGCTACCTTTTAGTAGGTCGGCGCTACCTTTGAGTAGGTTGGCGCCACCGCTAAGTAGGTCGGCGCTACCGCTGAGTAGGTCGGCGCTAACGCTGAGTAAGTCGGCGCTACCGCTGAGTAGGTCGGCGCTAACGCTGTGTAAGTCGGCGCTACCGCTGAGTAGGTCGGCGCTACCTCTGAGTAGGTCTGCGCTACCTTTGAGTAGGTCGGCGCATACGCTAAGTAGGTTGGCGCTACCGCTGAGTAGATCGGCGCTAACGCTGAGTAAGTCGGCACTACCGCTGGATAGGTCGGCGCTAACGCTTAGTAAGTCGGCGCTACCGCTGGGTAGGTCGGCACAACCGCTGGGTACGTGGGCGCTACCACTGAGTAGGTCGGCGCTACAGCTGAGTACGTCGGCGCTACCTTTTAGTAGGTCGGCGCTACCTTTGAGTAGATCGGCGCCACCGCCAAGTAGGTCGGCGCTATCGCTGGGTAGGTCGGCACTACCACTGGGTAGGTCGGCGCTACCGCTGGGTGGGTCGGCGCTAACGCTGGGTTGGTCGGTGCTACCGCTGAGTAGGTCGGCGCTACCGCTGGGTAGGTCGGCGCTACCGCTGGGTAGGTCGGCGCTACCGCTGAGTAGGTCGGCGCTACCTCTGAGTACGTCGGCGCGACCTTTAAGTAGGTCGGCGCTACCTTTGAGTAGGTCGGCGCCACCACTAAGTAGGTCGGCGCTACCGCTGGGCAGGCCGGTGCTACCACTGGGTAGGTCGGCGCTACCGCTGGGTAGGTCGGCGCAACCGCTGAGTAGGTCGGCGCTACCTCTGAGTACGTCGGCGCTACCTTTGAGTAGGTCTGCGCTACCTTTGAGTAGATCGGCGCCACCGCTAAGTAGGTCGGTGCTACCTTTGAGTAGGTCAGCGCTAACGCTGAGTAAGTCGGCGCTACCGCTGGATAGGTCGGCGCTTACGCTTACGCTACCTTTGAGTAGGTCGGCGCCACCGCTAAGTAGGTCGGCGCAACCGCTGGGTAGGTGGGCGCTACCACTGAGTAGGTCGGCGCTACAGCTAAGTACGTCGGCGCTACCTTTTAGTAGGTCGGCGCTACCTTTGAGTAGGTCGGCGCCACCGCTAAGTAGGTCGGCGCTACCACTGAGTAGGTCGGCGCTAACGCTGAGTAAGTCGGCGCTACCGCTGAGTAGGTCGGCGCTAACGCTGTGTAAGTCGGCGCTACCGCTGAGTAGGTCGGCGCTACCTCTGAGTAGGTCTGCGCTACCTTTGAGTAGGTCGGCGCATACGCTAAGTATGTCGGCGCTACCTTTGACTAGGTCAGCGCCACCGCTAAGTAGGTTGGCGCTACCGCTGAGTAGATCGGCGCTAACGCTGAGTAAGTCGGTACTACCGCTGGATAGGTCGGCGCTAACGCTTAGTAAGTCGGCGCTACCGCTGGGTAGGTCGGCGCAACCGCTGGGTAGGTGGGCGCTACCACTGAGTAGGTCGGCGCTACAGCTGAGTACGTCGGCGCTACCTTTTAGTAGGTCGGCGCTACCTTTGAGTAGGTCGGCGCCACCAGTAAGTAGGTCGGCGCTACCGCTGAGTAGGTCGGCGCTAACGCTGAGTAAGTCGGCGCTAGCGCTGGGTAGGCCGGCGCTACTGCTGGGTAGGTCGGCGCAACCTCTGAGTACGTCGGCGCTACCTTTGAGTAGGTCGGCACTAACGCTGAGTAGGATGGCGCTACCTCTGAGTACGTCGGCGCTACCTTTGAGTAGGTCTGCGCTACCTTTGAGTAGGTCTGCGCTACCTTTGAGTAGGTCGGCGCCACCGCTAAGTAGGTCGGCGCTACCTTTGAGTAGGTCAGAGCCACCGCTAAGTAGGTCGGCGCTACCGCTGAGTAGATCGACGCTAACGCTGAGTAAGTCGGCGCTACCGCTGGGTAGGTCGGCGCTAACGCTTAGGAAGTCGGCGCTACCGCTGGGTAGGTCGGCGCAACCGCTGGGTAGGTGGGCGCTACCACTGACTAGGTCGGCGCTACAGCTGAATACGTCGGCGCTATCTTTTAGTAGGTCGGCGCTACCTTTGAGTGGATCGGCGCCACCGCTAAGTAGGTCGGCGCTACCGCTGGGTAGGCCGACGCTACCGCTGGGTATGTCGGCGCTACCGCTGTATAGGTCGGCGCTACCGCTGAGTAGGTCGGCGCTACCTCTGTATAAGTCGGCGCTACCGCTGAGTAGGTCGGCGCTACCTCTGAGTAGGTCTGCGCTATCTTTGAGTAGGTCGGCGCCTACTCTAAGTAGGTCGGCGCTACCTTTGACTAGGTCAACGCCACCGCTAAGTAGGTTGGCGCTACCGCTGAGTAGATCGGCGCTAACGCTGAGCATGTCGGCACTACCGCTGGATAGGTCGGCGCTAACGCTTATTAGGTTGGCGCTACCGCTGGGTAGGTCGGCGCAACCGCTGGGTAGGTGGGCGCTACCACTGAGTAGGTCGGCGCTACAGCTGAGTACGTCGGCGCTACCTTTTAGTAGGTCGGCACTACCTTTGAGTAGGTCGGCGCCACCGCTAAGTAGGTCGGCGCTACCGCTGAGTAGGTCGGCGCTAACGCTGAGTAAGTCGGCCCTACCGCTGGGTAGGCCGGCGCTACTGCTGGGTAGGTCGGCGCAACCTCTGAGTACGTCGGCGCTACCTTTGAGTAGGTCTGCGCTACCTTTGAGTGGGTCGGCGCCACCGCTAAGTAGGTCGGCGATACCGCTGAGTAGGTCGGCGCTAACGCTATGTAAGTCAGCGCTACCGCTGGGTAGGTCGGCGCAACCGCTGGGTAAACTGGCGCTACTGCTGAGTAGGTTGGCGCTACCTCTGAGTACTTCGGCGCTACCTTTTAGTAGGTCGGCGCTACCTTTGAGTAGGTCGGCGCCACCGCTGGGTAGGTCGGTGCTACCGTTGAGTAGGTCGGCGCTACCGCTGGGTAGGTCGGTGCCACCGCTGGCTAGGTCGGCGCTACCGCTGGGTAGGTCGGCGCTACCGATGGGTAGGTCGGCGCTACCTTTGAGTAGGTCGGCGCCATCGCTAAGTAGGTCGGCGCTACCGCTGGGTAGGTCGGCGCGACCGCTGGGTAGGTCGGCGCTACCGCTGGGTAGGTCGGCGCTAACGCTGAGTAGGTCGGCGCTACCTCTGAGTACGTCGGCGCTACCTTTAAGTAGGTCGGCGCTACCTTTGAGTAGGTCTGCGCTACCGCTGGGTAAGCCGGCGCTACCGCTGGGTAGGTCGGCGCTACCGCTGAGTAGGTCGGCGCTACATTTGAGTAGGTCTGCGCTACCTTTGAGTAGGTCGGCGCCACCGCTAAGTAGGTCGGCGCTACCTTTGAGTAGGTCAGCGCCACCGCTAAGTAGGTCGGCGCTACCGCTGAGTAGATCGGCGCTAACGCTGAGTAAGTCGGCACTACCGCTGGATAGGTCGGCGTTAACGCTTAGTAAGTCGGCGCTACCGCTCGGTAGGTCGGCGCTACCGCTGGATAGGTCGGCGCTAACGCTTATTAAGTCGGCGCTACCGCTGGGTAGGTCGGCGCAACCGCTGGGTAGGTGGGCTCTACCACTGAGTAGGTCGGCGCTACAGCTGAGTACGTCGGCGCTACCTTTTAGTAGGTCGGCGCAACCTTTGAGTAGGTCGGCGCCACCGCTAAGTAGGTCGGCGCTACCGCTGAGTAGGTTGGCGCTAACGCTGAGTAAGTCGGCCCTACCGCTAGGTAGGCCGGCGCTACTGCTGGGTAGGTCGGCGCAACCTCTGAGTACGTCGGCGCTACCTTTGAGTAGGTCTGTGCTACCTTTGAGTAGGTCGGCGCCACCGCTAAGTAGGTCGGCGCTACCTTTGAGTAGGTCGGCGCCACAGCTAAGTAGGTCGGCGATACCGCTAAGTAGGTCGGCGCTAACGCTAAGTAAGTCAGCGCTACCGCTGGGTAGGTCGGCGCAACTGCTGGGTAGGTCGGCGCTACCTCTTTTACTTCGGCGCTACCTTTGAGTAGGTCGGCGCTACCTTTGAGTAGGTCGGTGCTACCGCTGAGTAGGTCAGCGCTACCGCTGGGTAGGTCGGTGCCACAGCTGGCTAGGCCGGCGCTACCGCTGGGTAGGTCGGCGCTACCGCTGGGTAGGTCGGCGCTACCGCTGGGTAGGTCGGCGCTACCTTTGAGTAGGTCGGCGCCATCGCTAAGTAGGTCGGCGCTACCGCTGGGTAGGTCGGCGCGACCGCTGGGAAGGTCGGCGCTACCGCTGGGTAGGTCGTCGCTAACGCTGAGTAGGTCGGCGCTACCTCTGAGTACGTCGGCGTTACCTTTAAGTAGGTCGGCGCTACCTTTGAGTAGGTCGGCGCTACCGCTGGGTAGGCCGGCGCTACCGCTGGGTAGGTCGGCGCTACCGCTGAGTAGGTCGGCGCAACCTTTGAGTAGGTCTGCGCTACCTTTGAGTAGGTCGGCGCCACCGCTAAGTAGGTCGGCGCTACCTTTGAGTAGGTCAGCGCCACCGCTAAGTAGGTCGGCGCTATCGCTGAGTAGATCGGCGCTAACGCTGAGTAAGTCGGCACTACCGCTGGATAGGTCGGCGTTAACGCTTAGTAAGTCGGCGCTACCGCTCGGTAGGTCGTCGCTACCGCTGGGTAGGTCGGCGCTAACGCAGGGTAGGTCGGCGCTACCGCTGAGTAGGTCGGCGCTACCTCTGAGTACGTCGGCGCTACCTTTAAGTAGGTCGGCGCCACCGCTAAAAAGGTCGGCGCTACCGCTGGGTAGGCTGGAGCTACCGCTGGGTATGTCGGCGCTACCGCTGGGTAGGTCGGCGCTATTGCTGAGTAGGTCGGCGCTACCTCTGCGTACGTCGGCGCCACCGCTAAGTAGGTCGGCGATAACGCTGGGTAGATCGGCGCTACAGCTGAGTAGGTTGGCGCTACCTCTGAGTACGTCGGCGCTACCTTTGAGTAGGTCGGCGCTACTCCTGAGCAGGTCGGCGCTACCTCTGAGTACGTCGGCACTACCTTGGAGTAGGTCGGCGCCACCGCTGGGTAGGTCGGCGCTACCGATGAGAAGGTCGGCGCTACCTCTGAGTACGTCGGCGCTACCTTTGAGTAGGTCGGCGCTACCTTTGAGTAGGTCGGCGCCACCGCTAAGTAGGTCGGCGCTACCTTGGAGTAGGCCGGCGCCACCGCTAAGTAGATCGGCGCTACCGCTGGGTAGGTCGGCGCAACCGCTGGGTAGGTAGGCGCTACCACTGAGTAGGTCGGCGCTACAGCTGAATACGTCGGCGCTATCTTTTAGTAGGTCGGCGCTACCTTTGAGTAGATCGGCGCCACCGCTAAGTAGGTCGGCGCTACCGCTGGGTAGGCCGGCGCTACCACTGGGTATGTCGGCGCTACCGCTGGGTAGGTCGGCGCTACCTCTGTGTAAGTCGGCGCTACCGCTGAGTAGGTTGGCGCTACCTCTGAGTAGGTCTGCGCTACCTTTGAGTAGCTCGGCGCCTACTCTAAGTAGGTCGGCGCTACCTTTGACTAGGTCAGCGCCACCGCTAAGTAGGTTGGCGCTACCGCTGAGTAGATCGGCGCTAACGCTGAGTATGTCGGCACTACCGCTGGATAGGTCGGCGCTAACGCTTATTAAGTCGGCGCTACCGCTGGGTAGGTCGGCGCTAACGCTGTGTAAGTCGGCGCTACCGCTGAGTAGGTCGGCGCTACCTCTGAGTAGGTCTGCGCTACCTTTGAGTAGGTCGGCGCCTACGCTAAGTAGGTCGGCGCTACCTTTGACTAGGTCAGCGCCACCGCTAAGTAGGTTGGCGCTACCGCTGAGTAGATCGGCGCTAACGCTGAGTAAGTCGGCACTACCGCTGGATAGGTCGGCGCTCACGCTTAGTAAGTCGGCGCTAACGCTGGGTAGGTCGGCGCAACCGCTGGGTAGGTGGGCGCTACCACTGAGTAGGTCGGCGCTACAGCTGAGTACGTCGGCGCTACCTTTTAGTAGGTCGGCGCTACATTTGAGTAGGTCGGCGCCACCAGTAAGTAGGTCGGCGCTACCGCTGAGTAGGTCGGCGCAAACGCGGAGTAAGTCGGCGCTACCGCTGGGTAGGCCAGGCACTACTGCTGGGTAGGTCGGCGCAACCTCTGAGTACGTCGGCGCTACCTTTGAGTAGGTCGGCGCTAACGCTGAGTAGGATGGCGCTACCTCTGAGTACGTCGGCGCTACCTTTGAGTAGGTCTGCGCTACCTTTGAGTAGGTCTGCGCTACCTTTGAGTAGGTCGGTGCCACCGCTAAGTAGGTCGGAGCTACCTTTGAGTAGGTCAGCGCCACCGCTAAGTAGGTCGGCGCTACCGCTGAGTAGATCGACGCTAACGCTGAGTAAGTCGGCGCTACCGCTGGGTAGGTCGGCGCTAACGCTTAGTAAGTCGGCGCTCTCGCTGGGTAGGTCGGCGCAACCGCTGGGTAGGTGGGCGCTACCACTGAGTAGGTCGGCGCTACAGCTGAATACGTCGGCTTTATCTTTTAGTAGGTCGGCGCTACCTTTGAGTAGATCGGCACCACCGCTAAGTAGGTCGGCGCTACCACTGGGTAGGCCAGCGCTACCGCTGGGTATGTCGGCGCTACCGCTGGGTAGGTCGGCGCTACCGCTGAGTAGGTCGGCGCTACCTCTGTGTAAGTCGGCGCTACCGCTGAGTAGGTCGGCGCTACCTCTGAGTAGGTCTGCGCTACCTTTTAGTAGGTCGGCGCCTACACTAAGTAGGTCGGCGCTACCTTGACTAGGTCAGCGCCACCGCTAAGTAGGTTGGCGCTACCGCTGAGTAGATCGGCGTTAACGCTGAGTATGTCGGCCCTACCGCTGGATAGGTCGGCGCTAACGCTTATTAAGTCGGCGCTACCGCTGGGTAGGTCGGCGCAACCGCTGGGTAGGTGGGCGCTACCACTGAGTAGGTCGGCGCTACAGCTGAGTACGTCGGCGCTACCTTTTAGTAGGTCGGCGCTACCTTTGAGTAGGTCGGCGCCACCGCTAAGTAGGTCGGCGCTACCGCTGAGTAGGTCGGCGCTAACGCTGAGTAAGTCGGCCCTACCGCTGGGTAGGCCGGCGCTACTGCTGGGTAGGTTGGCGCAACCTCTGAGTACGTCGGCGCTACCTTTTAGTAGGTCTGCGCTACCTTTGAGTAGGTTGGCGCCACCGCTGGCTAGGTCGGCGCTACTGCTGGGTAGGTCGGCGCTACCGATGGGTAGGTCGGCGCTACCTTTGAGTAGGTCGGCGCCATCGCTAAGTAGGTCGGCGCTACCGCTGGGTAGGTCGGCGCTACCGATGGGTAGGTCGGCGCTACCTTTGAGTAGGTCGGCGCCATCGCTAAGTAGGTCGGCGCTACCGCTGGGTAGGTCGGCGCGACCGCTGGGTAGGTCGGCGCTACCGCTGGGTAGGTCGGCGCTAACGCTGAGTAGGTCGGCGCTACCTCTGAGTACGTCGGCGCTACCTTTAAGTAGGTCGGCGCTACCTTTGAGTAGGTCGGCGCTACCGCTGGGTAGGCCGGCGCTACCGCTGGGTAGGTCGGCGCTACCGCTGAGTAGGTCGGCGCTACCTTTGAGTAGGTCTGCACTACCTTTGAGTAGGTCGGCGCCACCGCTAAGTAGGTCGGCGCTACCTTTGAGTAGGTCAGCGCCACCGCTGAGTAGATCGGCGCTAACGCTGAGTAAGTCGGCACTACCGCTGGATAGGTCGGCGTTAACGCTTAGTAAGTCGGCGCTACCGCTCGGTAGGTCGGCGCTACCGCTGGATAGGTCGGCGCTAACGCTTATTAAGTCGGCGCTACCGCTGGGTAGGTCGGCGCAACCGCTGGGTAGGTGGGCTCTACCACTGAGTAGGTCGGCGCTACAGCTGAGTACGTCGGCGCTACCTTTTAGTAGGTCGGCGCTACCTTTGAGTAGGTCGGCGCCACCGCTAAGTAGGTCGGCGCTACCGCTGAGTAGGTCGGCGCTAACGCTGAGTAAGTCGGCCCTACCGCTGGGTAGGCCGGCGCTACTGCTGGGTAGGTCGGCGCAACCTCTGAGTACGTCGGCGCTACCTTTGAGTAGGTCTGCGCTACCTTTGAGTAGGTCGGCGCCACCGCTAAGTAGGTCGGCGCTACCGCTGAGTAGGTCGGCGCGACCGCTGGGTAGGTCGGCGCTACCGCTGGGTAGGTCGGCGCTAACGCTGAGTAGGTCGGCGCTACCTCTGAGTACGTCGGCGCTACCTTTAAGTAGGTCGGCGCTACCTTTGAGTAGGTCGGCGCTACCGCTGGGTAGGCCGGCGCTACCGCTGGGTAGGTCGGCGCTACCGCTGAGTAGGTCGGCGCTACCTTTGAGTAGGTCTGCACTACCTTTGAGTAGGTCGGCGCCACCGCTAAGTAGGTCGGCGCTACCTTTGAGTAGGTCAGCGCCACCGCTGAGTAGATCGGCGCTAACGCTGAGTAAGTCGGCACTACCGCTGGATAGGTCGGCGTTAACGCTTAGTAAGTCGGCGCTACCGCTCGGTAGGTCGGCGCTACCGCTGGATAGGTCGGCGCTAACGCTTATTAAGTCGGCGCTACCGCTGGGTAGGTCGGCGCAACCGCTGGGTAGGTGGGCTCTACCACTGAGTAGGTCGGCGCTACAGCTGAGTACGTCGGCGCTACCTTTTAGTAGGTCGGCGCTACCTTTGAGTAGGTCGGCGCCACCGCTAAGTAGGTCGGCGCTACCGCTGAGTAGGTCGGCGCTAACGCTGAGTAAGTCGGCCCTACCGCTGGGTAGGCCGGCGCTACTGCTGGGTAGGTCGGCGCAACCTCTGAGTACGTCGGCGCTACCTTTGAGTAGGTCTGCGCTACCTTTGAGTAGGTCGGCGCCACCGCTAAGTAGGTCGGCGCTACCTTTGAGTAGGTCGGCGCCACAGCTAAGTAGGTCGGCGATACCGCTGAGTAGGTCGGCGCTAACGCTAAGTAAGTCAGCGCTACCGCTGGGTAGGTCGGCGCAACCGCTGGGTAGTCTGGCGCTACCGCTGAGTAGGTCGGCGCTACCTCTGAGTACTTCGGCGCTACCTTTGAGTAGGTCGGCGCTACCTTTGAGTAGGTCGGTGCTACCGCTGAGTAGGTCAGCGCTACCGCTGGGTAGGTCGGTGCCACCGCTGGCTAGGTCGGCGCTACCGCTGGGTAGGTCGGCGCTACCGCTGGGTAGGTCGGCGCTACCTTTGAGTAGGTCGGCGATACCGCTAAGTAGGTCGGCGCTAACGCTAAGTAAGTCAGTGCTACCGCTGGGTAGGTCGGTGCAACCGCTGGGTAGTCTGGCGCTACTGCTGAGTAGGTCGGCGCTACCTCTGAGTACTTCGGCGCTACCTTTGAGTAGGTCGGCGCTACCTTTGAGTAGGTTGGCGCCACCGCTGGGTAGGTCGGTGCTACCTTTGAGTAGGTCGGCGCCACAGCTAAGTAGGTCGGCGATACCGCTGAGTAGGTCGGCGCTAACGCTAAGTAAGTCAGCGCTACCGCTGGGTAGGTCGGCGCAACCGCTGGGTAGTCTGGCGCTACCGCTGAGTAGGTCGGCGCTACCTCTGAGTACTTCGGCGCTACCTTTGAGTAGGTCGGCGCTACCTTTGAGTAGGTCGGTGCTACCGCTGAGTAGGTCAGCGCTACCGCTGGGTAGGTCGGTGCCACCGCTGGCTAGGTCGGCGCTACCGCTGGGTAGGTCGGCGCTACCGCTGGGTAGGTTGGCGCTACCTTTGAGTAGGTCGGCGATACCGCTAAGTAGGTCGGCGCTAACGCTAAGTAAGTCAGTGCTACCGCTGGGTAGGTCGGCGCAACCGCTGGGTAGTCTGGCGCTACTGCTGAGTAGGTCGGCGCTACCTCTGAGTACTTCGGCGCTACCTTTGAGTAGGTCGGCGCTACCTTTGAGTAGGTTGGCGCCACCGCTGGGTAGGTCGGTGCTACCGCTGAGTAGGTCTGCGCTACCGCTGGCTAGGTCGGCGCTACCGCTGGGTAGGTCGGCGCTACCGATGGGTAGGTCGGCGCTACCTTTGAGTAGGTCGGCGCCATTGCTAAGTAGGTCGGCGCTACCGCTGGGTAGGTCGGCGCGACCGCTGGGTAGGTCGGCGCTACCGCTGGGTAGGTCGGCGCTAACGCTAAGTAGGTCGGCGCTACCTCTGAGTACGTCGGCGCTACCTTTAAGTAGGTCGGCGCTACCTTTGAGTAGGTCGGCGCTACCGCTGGGTAGGCCGGCGCTTCCGCTGGGTAGGTCGGCGCTACCGCTGAGTAGGTCGGCGATACCTTTGAGTAGGTCTGCACTACCTTTGAGTAGGTCGGAGCCACCGCTAAGTATGTCGGCGCTACCTTTGAGTAGGTCAGCGCCACCGCTAAGTAGGTCGGCGCTACCGCTGAGTAGATCGGCGCTAACGCTGAGTAAGTCGGCACTACCGCTGGATAGGTCGGCGTTAACGCTTAGTAAGTCGGCGCTACCGCTCGGTAGGTCGGCGCTACCGCTGGATAGGTCGGCGCTAACGCTTATTAAGTCGGCGCTACCGCTGGGTAGGTCGGCGCAACCGCTGGGTAGGTGGGCTCTACCACTGAGTAGGTCGGCGCTACAGCTGAGTACGTCGGCGCTAACTTTTAGTAGGTCGGCGCTACCTTTGAGTAGGTCGGCGCCACCGCTAAGTAGGTCGGCGCTACCGCTGAGTAGGTCGGCGCTAACGCTGAGTAAGTCGGCCCTACCGCTGGGTAGGCCGGCGCTACTGCTGGGTAGGTCGGCGCAACCTCTGAGTACGTCGGCGCTACCTTTGAGTAGGTCTGCGCTACCTTTGAGTAGGTCGGCGCCACCGCTAAGTAGGTCGGCGCTACCTTTGAGTAGGTCGGCGCCACAGCTAAGTAGGTCGGCGATACCGCTGAGTAGGTCGGCGCTAACGCTAAGTAAGTCAGCGCTACCGCTGGGTAGGTCGGCGCAACCGCTGGGTAGTCTGGCGCTACCGCTGAGTAGGTCGGCGCTACCTCTGAGTACTTCGGCGCTACCTTTGAGTAGGTCGGCGCTACCTTTGAGTAGGTCGGTGCTACCGCTGAGTAGGTCAGCGCTACCGCTGGGTAGGTCGGTGCCACCGCTGGCTAGGTCGGCGCTACCGCTGGGTAGGTCGGCGCTACCGCTGGGTAGGTCGGCGCTACCTTTGAGTAGGTCGGCGATACCGCTAAGTAGGTCGGCGCTAACGCTAAGTAAGTCAGTGCTACCGCTGGGTAGGTCGGCGCAACCGCTGGGTAGTCTGGCGCTACTGCTGAGTAGGTCGGCGCTACCTAAGAGAACTTCGGCGCTACCTTTGAGTAGGTCGGCGCTACCTTTGAGTAGGTTGGCGCCACCGCTGGGTAGGTCGGTGCTACCGCTGAGTAGGTCTGCGCTACCGCTGGGTAGGTCGGTGCCACCGCTGGCTAGGTCGGCGCTACCGCTGGGTAGGTCGGCGCTACCGATGGGTAGGTCGGCGCTACCTTTGAGTAGGTCGGCGCCATTGCTAAGTAGGTCGGCGCTACCGCTGGGTAGGTCGGCGCGACAGCTGGGTAGGTCGGCGCTACCGCTGGGTAGGTCGGCGCTAACGCTGAGTAGGTCGGCGCTACCTCTGAGTACGTCGGCGCTACCTTTAAGTAGGTCGGCGCTACCTTTGAGTAGGTCGGCGCTACCGCTGGGTAGGCCGGCGCTTCCGCTGGGTAGGTCGGCGCTACCGCTGAGTAGGTCGGCGCTACCTTTGAGTAGGTCTGCACTACCTTTGAGTAGGTCGGAGCCACCGCTAAGTATGTCGGCGCTACCTTTGAGTAGGTCAGCGCCACCGCTAAGTAGGTCGGCGCTACCGCTGAGTAGATCGGCGCTAACGCTGAGTAAGTCGGCACTACCGCTGGATAGGTCGGCGTTAACGCTTAGTAAGTCGGCGCTACCGCTCGGTAGGTCGGCGCTACCGCTGGATAGGTCGGCGCTAACGCTTATTAAGTCGGCGCTACCGCTGGGTAGGTCGGCGCAACCGCTGGGTAGGTGGGCTCTACCACTGAGTAGGTCGGCGCTACAGCTGAGTACGTCGGCGCTAACTTTTAGTAGGTCGGCGCTACCTTTGAGTAGGTCGGCGCCACCGCTAAGTAGGTCGGCGCTACCGCTGAGTAGGTCGGCGCTAACGCTGAGTAAGTCGGCCCTACCGCTGGGTAGGCCGGCGCTACTGCTGGGTAGGTCGGCGCAACCTCTGAGTACGTCGGCGCTACCTTTGAGTAGGTCTGCGCTACCTTTGAGTAGGTCGGCGCCACCGCTAAGTAGGTCGGCGCTACCTTTGAGTAGGTCGGCGCCACAGCTAAGTAGGTCGGCGATACCGCTGAGTAGGTCAGCGCTAACGCTAAGTAAGTCAGCGCTACCGCTGGGTAGGTCGGCGCAACCGCTGGGTAGTCTGGCGCTACCGCTGAGTAGGTCGGCGCTACCTCTGAGTACTTCGGCGCTTCCTTTGAGTAGGTCGGCGCTACCTTTGAGTAGGTCGGTGCTACCGCTGAGTAGGTCGGCGCTACCGCTGGGTAGGTCGGTGCCACCGCTGGCTAGGTCGGCGCTACCGCTGGGTAGGTCGGCGCTACCGCTGGGTAGGTCGGCGCTACCTTTGAGTAGGTCGGCGCCATCGCTAAGTAGGTCGGCGCTACCGCTGGGTAGGTCGGCGCGACCGCTGGGAAGGTCGGCGCTACCGCTGGGTAGGTCGTCGCTAACGCTGAGTAGGTCGGCGCTACCTCTGAGTACGTCGGCGCTACCTTTAAGTATGTCGGCGCTACCTTTGAGTAGGTCGGTGCTACCGCTGAGTAGGTCGGCGCTACCGCTGGGTAGGTCGGTGCCACCGCTGGCTAGGTCGGCGCTACCGCTGGGTAGGTCGGCGCTACCGCTGGGTAGGTCGGCGCTACCTTTGAGTAGGTCGGCGCTACCTTTGAGTAGGTCGGCGCTACCGCTGGGTAGGCCGGCGCTACCGCTAGGTAGGTCGGCGCTACCGCTGAGTAGGTCGGCGCAACCTTTGAGTAGGTCGGCGCTACCTTTGAGTAGGTCGGCGCTACCGCTGGGTAGGCCAGCGCTACCGCTAGGTAGGTCGGCGCTACCGCTGAGTAGGTCGGTGCTACCGCTGAGTAGGTCGGCGCTACCGCTGGGTAGGTCGGTGCCACCGCTGGCTAGGTCGGCGCTACCGCTGGGTAGGTCGGCGCTACCGCTGGGTAGGTCGGCGCTACCTTTGAGTAGGTCGGCGCTACCTTTGAGTAGGTCGGCGCTACCGCTGGGTAGGCCGGCGCTACCGCTAGGTAGGTCGGCGCTACCGCTGAGTAGGTCGGCGCAACCTTTGAGTAGGTCTGCGCTACCTTTGAGTAGGTCGGCGCCACCGCTAAGTAGGTCGGCGCTACCTTTGCGTAGGTCAGCGCCACCGCTAAGTAGGTCGGCGCTACCGCTGAGTAGATCGGCGCTAACGCTGAGTAAGTCGGCACTACCGCTGGATAGGTCGGCGTTAACGCTTAGTAAGTCGGCGCTACCGCTGAGTAGATCGACGCTAACGCTGAGTAAGTCGGCGCTACCGCTGGGTAAGTCGGCGCTAACGCTTAATAAGTCGGTGCTACCGCTGGGTAGGTCGGCGCAACCGCTGGGTAGGTGGGCGCTACCACTGAGTAGGTCGGCGCTACAGCTGAATACGTCGGCGCTATCTTTTAGTAGGTCGGCGCCACCTTTGAGTAGATCGGCGCCACCACTAAGTAGGTCGGCGCTACCGCTGGGTAGGCCGGCGCTACCGCTGGGTATGTCGGCGCTACCGCTGGGTAGGTGGGCGCTACCGCTGAGTAGGTCGGCGCTACCTCTGTGTAAGTCGGCGCTACCGATGAGTAGGTCGGCGCTACCTCTGAGTAGGTCTGCGCTACCTTTGAGTACGTCGGCGCTACCTTTTAGTAGGTCGGCGCTACCTTTGAGTAGGTCGACGCCACCGCTAAGTAGGTCGGCGCTACCGCTGAGTAGGTCGGCGCTAACGCTGAGTAAGTCGGCCCTACCGCTGGGTAGGCCGGCGCTACCTTGGAGTAGGTCTGCGCTACCTTTGAGTAGGTCGGCGCCACCGCTAAGTAGTTCGGCGCTACCTTTGAGTAGGTCGGCGCCACCGCTAAGTAGGTCGGCGATACCGCTGAGTAGGTCGGCGCTAACGCTAAGTAAGTCAGCGCTACCGCTGGGTAGGTCGGCGTTACCGCTGGGTAGGTCGGCACTACCGCTGAGTAGGTCGGCGCTACCTTTGAGTAGGTCTGCGCTACCTTTGTCGGTAGGTCGGCGCCACCGCTAAGTAGGTCGGCGCTACCTTTGAGTAGGTCAGCGCCACCGCTAAGTAGGTCGGCGCTACCGCTGAGTAGATCGGCGCTAACGCTGAGTAAGTCGGCACTACCGCTGGATAGGTCGGCGTTAACGCTTAGTAAGTCGGCGCTACCGCTCGGTAGGTCGGCGCTACCGCTGGATAGGTCGGCGCTAACGCTTATTAAGTCGGCGCTAACGCTGAGTAAGTCGGCCCTACCGCTGGGTAGGCCGGCGCTACTGCTGGGTAGGTCGGCGCAACCTCTGAGTACGTCGGCGCTACCTTTGAGTAGGTCTGCGCTACCTTTGAGTAGGTCGGCGCCACCGCTAAGTAGGTCGGCGCTACCTTTGAGTAGGTCGGCGCCACAGCTAAGTAGGTCGGCGATACCGCTGAGTAGGTCGGCGCTAACGCTAAGTAAGTCAGCGCTACCGCTGGGTAGGTCGGCGCAACCGCTGGGTAGTCTGGCGCTACCGCTGAGTAGGTCGGCGCTACCTCTGAGTACTTCGGCGCTACCTTTGAGTAGGTCGGCGCTACCTTTGAGTAGGTCGGTGCTACCGCTGAGTAGGTCGGCGCTACCGCTGGGTAGGTCGGTGCCACCGCTGGCTAGGTCGGCGCTACCGCTGGGTAGGTCGGCGCTACCGCTGGGTAGGTCGGCGCTACCTTTGAGTAGGTCGGCGCCATCGCTAATTAGGTCGGCGCTACCGCTGTGTTGGTCGGCGCGACCGCTGGGAAGGTCGGCGCTACCGCTGGGTAGGTCGTCGCTAACGCTGAGTAGGTCGGCGCTACCTCTGAGTACGTCGGCGCTACCTTTAAGTAGGTCGGCGCTACCTTTGAGTAGGTCGGTGCTACCGCTGAGTAGGTCGGCGCTACCGCTGGGTAGGTCGGTGCCACCGCTGGCTAGGTCGGCGCTACCGCTGGGTAGGTCGGCGCTACCGCTGGGTAGGTCGGCGCTACCTTTGAGTAGGTCGGCGCTACCGCTGGGTAGGCCGGCGCTACCGCTATTTAGGTCGGCGCTACAGCTGAGTAGGTCGGCGCAACCTTTGAGTAGGTCTGCGCTACCTTTGAGTAGGTCGGCGCCACCGCTAAGTAGGTCGGCGCTACCTTTGAGTAGGTCAGCGCCACCGCTAAGTAGGTCGGCGCTACCGCTGAGTAGATCGGCGCTAACGCTGAGTAAGTCGGCACTACCGCTGGATAGGTCGGCGTTAACGCTTAGTAAGTCGGCGCTACCGCTCGGTAGGTCGTCGCTACCGCTGGGTAGGTCGGCGCTAACGCTTAGTAAGTCGGCGCTACCGCTCGGTAGGTCGTCGCTACCGCTGGGTAGGTCGGCGCTAACGCAGGGTAGGTCGGCGCTACCGCTGAGTAGGTCGGCGCTACCTCTGAGTACGTCGGCGCTACCTTTAAGTAGGTCGGCGCCACCGCTAAAAAGGTCGGTGCTACCGCTGGGTAGGCCGGCGCTACCGCTGGGTATGTCGGCGCTACCGCTGGGTAGGTCGGCGCTATTGCTGAGTAGGTGGGCGCTACCTCTGCGTACGTCGGCGCCACCGCTAAGTATGTCGGCGATAACGCTGGGTAGATCGGCGCTACAGCTGAGTACGTCGGCGCTACCTTGGAGTAGGTCGGCGCCACCGCTGGGTAGGTCGGCGCTACCGCTGAGAAGGTCGGCGCTACCTCTGAGTACGTCGGCGCTAACTTTGAGTAGGTCGGCGCTACCTTTGAGTAGGTCGGCGCCACCGCTAAGTAGGTCGGCGCTACCGCTGGGTAGGCCGGCGCTACTACCTTTTAGTTGGTCGGCGCTACCTTGGAGTAGGTCGGTGCCACCGCTAAGTAGATCGGCGCTACCGCTGGGTAGGTCGGCGCTACCGGTGGGTAGGTCGGCGCTAACGCTGGGTAGGTCGGCGCTACCGCTGAGTAGGTCGGCGCTACCTCTGAGTACGTCGGCGCTACCTTTGAGTAGGTCGGCGCCACCGCTAAGTAGGTCGGCGCTACCGCTGGGTAGGCCGGCGCAACCTCTGGGTATGTCGGCGCCACCGCTAAGTAGGTCGGCGATACCGCTGGGTAGGTCGGCGCTACCGCTGAGTAGGTCGGCGCTACCTCTGAGTACGTCGGCGCCACCGCTAAGTAGGTCGGCGATACCGCTGGGTAGGTCGGCGCTACAGCTGAGTAGGTTGGCGCTACCTCTGAGTACGTCGGCGCTACCTTTGAGTAAGTCGGCGCTACTCCTGAGTAGGTCGGCGCTACCTCTGAGTACGTCGGCGCTACCTTGGAGTAGGTCTGCGCTAACTTTGAGTAGGTCGGCGCCACCGCTAAGTAGGTCGGCGCTACCTTTGAGTAGGTCGGCGCCACCGCTAAGTAGGTCGGCGATACCGCTGAGTAGGTCGGCGCTAACGCTAAGTAAGTCAGCGCTACCGCTGGGTAGGTCGGCGTTACCGCTGGGTAGGTCGGCACTACCACTGAGTAGGTCGGCGCTACCTTTGAGTAGGTCTGCGCTACCTTTGAGTAGGTCGGCGCCACCGCTAAGTAGGTCGGCGCTACATTTGAGTAGGTCAGCGCCACCGCCAAGTAGGTCGGCGCTACCGCTGAGTAGATCGGCGCTAACGCTGAGTAAGTCGGCACTACCGCTGGATAGGTCGGCGTTAACGCTTAGTAAGTCGGCGCTACCGCTCGGTAGGTCGGCGCTACCGCTGGATAGGTCGGCGCTAACGCTTATTAAGTCGGCGCTACCGCTGGGTAGGTCGGCGCAACCGCTGGGTAGGTGGGCGCTACCACTGAGTAGGTCGGCGCTACAGCTGAGTACGTCGGCGCTACCTTTTAGTAGGTCGGCGCTACCTTTGAGTAGGTCGGCGCCACCGCTAAGTAGGTCGGCGCTACCGCTGAGTAGGTCGGCGCTAACGCTGAGTAAGTCGGCCCTACCGCTGGGTAGGCCGGCGCTACTGCTGATTAGGTCGGCGCAACCTCTGAGTACGTCGGCGCTACCTTTGAGTAGGTCTGCGCTACCTTTGAGTAGGTCGGCGCCACAGCTAAGTAGGTCGGCGATACCGCTGAGTAGGTCGGCGCTAACGCTAAGTAAGTCAGCGCTACCGCTGGGTAGGTCGGCGCAACCGCTGGGTAGTCTGGCGCTACCGCTGAGTAGGTCGGCGCTACCTCTGAGTACTTCGGCGCTACCTTTGAGTAGTTCGGCGCTACCTTTGTGTAGGTCGGTGCTACCGCTGAGTATGTCGGCGCTACCGCTGGGTAGGTCGGTGCCACCGCTGGCTAGGTCGGCGCTACCGCTGGGTAGGTCAACGCTATCTTTGAGTAGGTCGGCGCTATCGCTAAGTAGGTCGGCGCTACCGCTGGGTAGGTCGGCGCGACCGCTGGGTAGGTCGGCGCTACCGCTGGGTAGGTCGGCGCTAACGCTGAGTAGGTCGGCGCTACCTCTGAGTACGTCGGCGCTACCTTTAAGTAGGTCGGCGCTACCTTTGAGTAGGTCGGCGCTACCGCTGGGTAGGCCGGCGCTACCGCTGGGTAGGTCGGCGCTACCGCTGAGTAGGTCGGCGCAACCTTTGAGTAGGTCTGCGCTACCTTTGAGTAGGTCGGCGCCACCGCTAAGTAGGTCGGCGCTACCTTTGAGTAGGTCAGCGCCACCGCTAAGTAGGTCGGCGCTACCGCTGAGTAGATCGGCGCTAACGCTGAGTAAGTCGGCACTACAGCTGGATAGGTTGGCGTTAACGCTTAGTAAGTCGGCGTTACCGCTCGGTAGGTCGTCGCTACCGCTGGGTAGAACGGCGCTAACGCAGGGTAGGTCGGCGCTACCGCTGAGTAGGTCGGCGCTACCTCTGAGTACGTCGGCGCTACCTTTGTGTAGGTGGGCGTAAACGCTGTGTAAGTCGGCGCTACCGCTGAGTAGGTCGGCGCTACCTCTGAGTAGGTCTGCGCTACCTTTGAGTAGGTCGGCGCCTACGCTAAGTAGGTTGGCGCTACCTTTGACTAGGTCAGCGCCACCGCTAAGTAGGTTGGCTCTACCGCTGAGTAGATCGGCGCTAACGCTGAGTACGTCGGCACTACCGCTGGATAGGTCAGCGCTAACGCTTAGTAAGTCGGCGCTACCGCTGGGTAGGTCGGCGCAACTGCTGGGTAGGTGGGCGCTACCACTGAGTAGGTCGGCGCTACAGCTGAGTACGTCGGCGCTACCTTTTAGTAGGTCGGCGCTACCTTTGAGTAGGTCGGCGCCACCAGTAAGTAGGTCGGCGCTACCGCTGAGTAGGTCGGCGCTAACGCTGAGTATTTCGGCGCTACCGCTGGGTAGGCCGGCGCTACTGCTAGGTAGGTCGGCGCAACCTCTGAGTACGTCGGCGCTACCTTTGAGTAGGTCGGCGCTAACGCTGAGTAGGATGGCGCTACCTCTGAGTACGTCGGCGCTAACTTTGAGTAGGTCTGCGCTACCTTTGAGTAGGTCTGCGCTACCTTTGAGTAGGTCGGCGCCACCGCTAAGTAGGTCGGCGCTACCTTTGAGTAGGTCAGCACCACCGCTAAGTAGGTCGGCGCTACCGCTGAGTAGATCGACGCTAACGCTGAGTAAGTCGGCGCTACCGCTGGGTAGGTCGGCGCTAACGCTTAGTAAGTCGGCGCTACCGCTGGGTAGGTCGGCGCAACCGCTGGGTAGGTGGGCGCTACCACTGAGTAGGTCGGCGCTACAGCTGAATACGTCGGCGCTATCTTTTAGTAGGTCGGCGCTACCTTTGAGTAGATCGGCGCCACCACTAAGTAGGTCGGCGCTACCGCTGGGTAGGCCGGCGCTACCGCTGGGTATGTCGGCGCTACCGCTGGGTAGGTCGGCGCTACCGCTGAGTAGGTCGGCGCTACCTCTGTGTAAGTCGGCGCTACCGATGAGTAGGTCGGCGCTACCGATGAGTAGGTCTGCGCTACCTTTGAGTAGGTCGGCGCCTACTCTAAGTAGGTCGGCGCTACCTTTGACTAGGTCAGCGCCACCGCTAAGTAGGTTGGCGCTACCGCTGAGTAGATCGGCTCTAACGCTGAGTATGTCGGCACTAACGCTGGATAGGTCGGCGCTAACGCTTATTAAGTCGGCGCTACCGCTGGGTAGGTCGGCGCAACCGCTGGGTAGTTGGGCGCTACCACTGAGTAGGTCGGCGCTACGGCTGAGTACGTCGGCGCTACCTTTTAGTAGGTCGGCGCTACCTTTGAGTAGGTCGGCGCCACCGCTAAGTAGGTCGGCGCTATCGCTGAGTAGGTCGGCGCTAACGCTGAGTAAGTCGGCCCTACCGCTGGGTAGGTCGGCGCAACCGCTGGGTAGTCTGGCGCTACTGCTGAGTAGGTCGGCGCTACCTTTGAGTAGGTCGGCGCCACCGCTGGGTAGGTCGGTGCTACCGCTGAGTAGGTCGGCGCTACCGCTGGGTAGGTCGGTGCCACCGCTGGCTAGGTCGGCGCTACCGCTGGGTAGGTCGGCGCTACCGATGGGTAGGTCGGCGCTACCTTTGAGTAGGTCGGCGCCATCGCTAAGTAGGTCGGCGCTACCGCTGGGTAGGTCGGCGCGACCGCTGGGTAGGTCGGCGCTACCGCTGGGTAGGTCGGCGCTAACCCTGAGTAGGTCGGCGCTACCTCTGAGTACGTCGGCGCTACCTTTAAGTAGGTCGGCGCTACCTTTGAGTAGGTCGGCGCTACCGCTGGGTAGGCCGGCGCTACCGCTGGGTAGGTCGGCGCTACCGCTGAGTAGGTCGGCGCTACCTTTGAGTAGGTCTGCGCTACCTTTGAGTAGGTCGGCGCCACCGCTAAGTAGGTCGGCGCTACCTTTGAGTAGGTCAGCGCCACCGCTAAGTAGGTCGGCGCTACCGCTGAGTAGATCGGCGCTAACGCTGAGTAAGTCGGCACTACCGCTGGATAGGTCGGCGTTAACGCTTAGTAAGTCGGCGCTACCGCTCGGTAGGTCGGCGCTACCGCTGGATAGGTTGGCGCTAACGCTTATTAAGTCGGCGCTACCTTTGAGTAGGTCTACGCTACCGCTGGGTAGGCCGGCGCTACCGCTGGGTAGGTCGGCGCTACCGCTGAGTAGGTCGGCGCTACCTTTGAGTAGGTCTGCGCTACCTTTGAGTAGGTCGGCGCCACCGCTAAGTAGGTCGGCGCTACCTTTGAGTAGGTCAGCGCCACCGCTAAGTAGGTCGGCGCTACCGCTGAGTAGATCGGCGCTAACGCTGAGTAAGTCGGCACTACCGCTGAATAGGTCGGCGTTAACGCTTAGTAAGTCGGCGCTACCGCTCAGTAGGTCGGCGCTACCGCTGGGTAGGTCGGCGCTAACGCAGGGTAGGTCGGCGCTACCGCTGGGTAGGTCGGCGCTAAAGCATGGTAGGTCGGCGCTTCCGCTGAGTAGGTCGGCGCTACCTCTGAGTACGTCGGCGCTACCTTTGAGTAGGTCGGCGCCACCGCTGAGTAGGTCAGCGCTACCACTGAGTAAGTCGGCGCTAACGCTGAGTAAGTCGGCGCTACCGCTTAGTAGGTCGGCGCTAACGCTGTGTAAGTCGGCGATACCGCTGAGTAGGTCGGCGCTACCTCTGAGTAGGTCTGCGCTACCTTTGAGTAGGTCGGCGCCTACTCTAAGTAGGTCGGCGCTACATTTGACTAGGTCAGCGCCACCGCTAAGTAGGTTGGCGCTAACGCTGAGTAGATCGGCGCTAACGCTGAGTATGTCGGCACTACCGCTGGATAGGTCGGCGCTAACGCTTATTAAGTCGGCGCTACCGCTGGGTAGGTCGGCGCAACCGCTGGGTAGGTGGGCGCTACCACTGAGTAGGTCGGCGCTACAGCTGAGTACGTCGGCGCTACCTTTTAGTAGGTCGGCGCTACCTTTAAGTAGGTTGGCGCCACCGCTAAGTAGGTCGGCGCTACCGCTGAGTAGGTCGGCGCTAACGCTGAGTAAGTCGGCCCTACCGCTGGGTAGGCCGGCGCTACTGCTGGGTAGGTCGGCGCAACCTCTGAGTACGTCGGCGCTACCTTTGAGTAGGTCTGCGCTACCTTTGAGTAGGTCGGCGCCACCGCTAAGTAGGTCGGCGCTACATTTGACTAGGTCAGCGCCACCGCTAAGTAGGTTGGCGCTAACGCTGAGTAGATCGGCGCTACCGCTGGGTAGGTCGTCGCTAACGCTGAGTAGGTCGGCGCTACCTCTGAGTACGTCGGCGCTACCTTTAAGTAGGTCGGCGCTACCTTTGAGTAGGTCGGTGCTACCGCTGAGTAGGTCGGCGCTACCGCTGGGTAGGTCGGTGCCACCGCTGGCTAGGTCGGCGCTACCGCTGGGTAGGTCGGCGCTACCGCTGGGTAGGTCGGCGCTACCTTTGAGTAGGTCGGCGCTACCGCTGGGTAGGCCGGCGCTACCGCTAGTTAGGTCGGCGCTACAGCTGAGTAGGTCGGCGCAACCTTTGAGTAGGTCTGCGCTACCTTTGAGTAGGTCGGCGCCACCGCTAAGTAGGTCGGCGCTACCTTTGAGTAGGTCAGCGCCACCGCTAAGTAGGTCGGCGCTACCGCTGAGTAGATCGGCGCTAACGCTGAGTAAGTCGGCACTACCGCTGGATAGGTCGGCGTTAACGCTTAGTAAGTCGGCGCTACCGCTCGGTAGGTCGTCGATACCGCTGGGTAGGTCGGCGCTAACGCTTAGTAAGTCGGCGCTACCGCTCGGTAGGTCGTCGCTACCGCTGGGTAGGTCGGCGCTAACGCAGGGTAGGTCGGCGCTACCGCTGAGTAGGTCGGCGCTACCTCTGAGTACGTCGGCGCTACCTTTAAGTAGGTCGGCGCCACCGCTAAAAAGGTCGGTGCTACCGCTGGGTAGGCCGGCGCTACCGCTGGGTATGTCGGCGCTACCGCTGGGTAGGTCGGCGCTATTGCTGAGTAGGTGGGCGCTACCTCTGCGTACGTCGGCGCCACCGCTAAGTATGTCGGCGATAACGCTGGGTAGATCGGCGCTACAGCTGAGTACGTCGGCGCTACCTTGGAGTAGGTCGGCGCCACCGCTGGGTAGGTCGGCGCTACCGCTGAGAAGGTCGGCGCTACCTCTGAGTACGTCGGCGCTAACTTTGAGTAGGTCGGCGCTACCTTTGAGTAGGTCGGCGCCACCGCTAAGTAGGTCGGCGCTACCGCTGGGTAGGCCGGCGCTACTACCTTTTAGTTGGTCGGCGCTACCTTGGAGTAGGTCGGTGCCACCGCTAAGTAGGTCGGCGCTACCGCTGGGTAGGCCGGCGCAACCTCTGGGTATGTCGGCGCCACCGCTAAGTAGGTCGGCGATACCGCTGGGTAGGTCGGCGCTACCGCTGAGTAGGTCGGCGCTACCTTTGAGTACGTCGGCGCCACCGCTAAGTAGGTCGGCGATACCGCTGGGTAGGTCGGCGCTACAGCTGAGTAGGTTGGCGCTACCTCTGAGTACGTCGGCGCTACCTTTGAGTAGGTCTGCGCTAACTTTGAGTAGGTCGGCGCCACCGCTAAGTAGGTCGGCGCTACCTTTGAGTAGGTCGGCGCCACCGCTAAGTAGGTCGGCGATACCGCTGAGTAGGTCGGCGCTAACGCTAAGTAAGTCAGCGCTACCGCTGGGTAGGTCGGCGTTACCGCTGGGTAGGTCGGCACTACCGCTGAGTAGGTCGGCGCTACCTTTGAGTAGGTCTGCGCTACCTTTGAGTAGGTCGGCGCCACCGCTAAGTAGGTCGGCGCTACCTTTGAGTAGGTCAGCGCCACCGCCAAGTAGGTCGGCGCTACCGCTGAGTAGATCGGCGCTAACGCTGAGTAAGTCGGCACTACCGCTGGATAGGTCGGCGTTAACGCTTAGTAAGTCGGCGCTACCGCTCGGTAGGTCGGCGCTACCGCTGGATAGGTCGGCGCTAACGCTTATTAAGTCGGCGCTACCGCTGGGTAGGTCGGCGCAACCGCTGGGTAGGTGGGCGCTACCACTGAGTAGGTCGGCGCTACAGCTGAGTACGTCGGCGCTACCTTTTAGTAGGTCGGCGCTACCTTTGAGTAGGTCGGCGCCACCGCTAAGTAGGTCGGCGCTACCGCTGAGTAGGTCGGCGCTAACGCTGAGTAAGTCGGCCCTACCGCTGGGTAGGCCGGCGCTACTGCTGATTAGGTCGGCGCAACCTCTGAGTACGTCGGCGCTACCTTTGAGTAGGTCTGCGCTACCTTTGAGTAGGTCGGCGCCACAGCTAAGTAGGTCGGCGATACCGCTGAGTAGGTCGGCGCTAACGCTAAGTAAGTCAGCGCTACCGCTGGGTAGGTCGGCGCAACCGCTGGGTAGTCTGGCGCTACCGCTGAGTAGGTCGGCGCTACCTCTGAGTACTTCGGCGCTACCTTTGAGTAGTTCGGCGCTACCTTTGTGTAGGTCGGTGCTACCGCTGAGTATGTCGGCGCTACCGCTGGGTAGGTCGGTGCCACCGCTGGCTAGGTCGGCGCTACCGCTGGGTAGGTCAACGCTATCTTTGAGTAGGTCGGCGCTATCGCTAAGTAGGTCGGCGCTACCGCTGGGTAGGTCGGCGCGACCGCTGGGTAGGTCGGCGCTACCGCTGGGTAGGTCGGCGCTAACGCTGAGTAGGTCGGCGCTACCTCTGAGTACGTCGGCGCTACCTTTAAGTAGGTCGGCGCTACCTTTGAGTAGGTCGGCGCTACCGCTGGGTAGGCCGGCGCTACCGCTGGGTAGGTCGGCGCTACCGCTGAGTAGGTCGGCGCAACCTTTGAGTAGGTCTGCGCTACCTTTGAGTAGGTCGGCGCCACCGCTAAGTAGGTCGGCGCTACCTTTGAGTAGGTCAGCGCCACCGCTAAGTAGGTCGGCGCTACCGCTGAGTAGATCGGCGCTAACGCTGAGTAAGTCGGCACTACAGCTGGATAGGTTGGCGTTAACGCTTAGTAAGTCGGCGTTACCGCTCGGTAGGTCGTCGCTACCGCTGGGTAGAACGGCGCTAACGCAGGGTAGGTCGGCGCTACCGCTGAGTAGGTCGGCGCTACCTCTGAGTACGTCGGCGCTACCTTTGAGTAGGTGGGCGTAAACGCTGTGTAAGTCGGCGCTACCGCTGAGTAGGTCGGCGCTACCTCTGAGTAGGTCTGCGCTACCTTTGAGTAGGTCGGCGCCTACGCTAAGTAGGTTGGCGCTACCTTTGACTAGGTCAGCGCCACCGCTAAGTAGGTTGGCTCTACCGCTGAGTAGATCGGCGCTAACGCTGAGTACGTCGGCACTACCGCTGAATAGGTCAGCGCTAACGCTTAGTAAGTCGGCGCTACCGCTGGGTAGGTCGGCGCAACTGCTGGGTAGGTGGGCGCTACCACTGAGTAGGTCGGCGCTACAGCTGAGTACGTCGGCGCTACCTTTTAGTAGGTCGGCGCTACCTTTGAGTAGGTCGGCGCCACCAGTAAGTAGGTCGGCGCTACCGCTGAGTAGGTCGGCGCTAACGCTGAGTATTTCGGCGCTACCGCTGGGTAGGCCGGCGCTACTGCTAGGTAGGTCGGCGCAACCTCTGAGTACGTCGGCGCTACCTTTGAGTAGGTCGGCGCTAACGCTGAGTAGGATGGCGCTACCTCTGAGTACGTCGGCGCTAACTTTGAGTAGGTCTGCGCTACCTTTGAGTAGGTCTGCGCTACCTTTGAGTAGGTCGGCGCCACCGCTAAGTAGGTCGGCGTTACCTTTGAGTAGGTCAGCACCACCGCTAAGTAGATCGGCGCTACCGCTGAGTAGATCGACGCTAACGCTGAGTAAGTCGGCGCTACCGCTGGGTAGGTCGGCGCTAACGCTTAGTAAGTCGGCGCTACCGCTGGGTAGGTCGGCGCAACCGCTGGGTAGGTGGGCGCTACCACTGAGTAGGTCGGCGCTACAGCTGAATACGTCGGCGCTATCTTTTAGTAGGTCGGCGCTACCTTTGAGTAGATCGGCGCCACCACTAAGTAGGTCGGCGCTACCGCTGGGTAGGCCGGCGCTACCGCTGGGTATGTCGGCGCTACCGCTGGGTAGGTCGGCGCTACCGCTGAGTAGGTCGGCGCTACCTCTGTGTAAGTCGGCGCTACCGATGAGTAGGTCGGCGCTACCGATGAGTAGGTCTGCGCTACCTTTGAGTAGGTCGGCGCCTACTCTAAGTAGGTCGGCGCTACCTTTGACTAGGTCAGCGCCACCGCTAAGTAGGTTGGCGCTACCGCTGAGTAGATCGGCTCTAACGCTGAGTATGTCGGCACTAACGCTGGATAGGTCGGCGCTAACGCTTATTAAGTCGGCGCTACCGCTGGGTAGGTCGGCGCAACCGCTGGGTAGTTGGGCGCTACCACTGAGTAGGTCGGCGCTACGGCTGAGTACGTCGGCGCTACCTTTTAGTAGGTCGGCGCTACCTTTGAGTAGGTCGGCGCCACCGCTAAGTAGGTCGGCGCTATCGCTGAGTAGGTCGGCGCTAACGCTGAGTAAGTCGGCCCTACCGCTGGGTAGGTCGGCGCAACCGCTGGGTAGTCTGGCGCTACTGCTGAGTAGGTCGGCGCTACCTTTGAGTAGGTCGGCGCCACCGCTGGGTAGGTCGGTGCTACCGCTGAGTAGGTCGGCGCTACCGCTGGGTAGGTCGGTGCCACCGCTGGCTAGGTCGGCGCTACCGCTGGGTAGGTTGGCGCTACCGATGGGTAGGTCGGCGCTACCTTTGAGTAGGTCGGCGCCATCGCTAAGTAGGTCGGCGCTACCGCTGGGTAGGTCGGCGCGACCGCTGGGTAGGTCGGCGCTACCGCTGGGTAGGTCGGCGCTAACCCTGAGTAGGTCGGCGCTACCTCTGAGTACGTCGGCGCTACCTTTAAGTAGGTCGGCGCTACCTTTGAGTAGGTCGGCGCTACCGCTGGGTAGGCCGGCGCTACCGCTGGGTAGGTCGGCGCTACCGCTGAGTAGGTCGGCGCTACCTTTGAGTAGGTCTGCGCTACCTTTGAGTAGGTCGGCGCCACCGCTAAGTAGGTCGGCGCTACCTTTGAGTAGGTCAGCGCCACCGCTAAGTAGGTCGGCGCTACCGCTGAGTAGATCGGCGCTAACGCTGAGTAAGTCGGCACTACCGCTGGATAGGTCGGCGTTAACGCTTAGTAAGTCGGCGCTACCGCTCGGTAGGTCGGCGCTACCGCTGGATAGGTCGGCGCTAACGCTTATTAAGTCGGCGCTACCTTTGAGTAGGTCTACGCTACCGCTGGGTAGGCCGGCGCTACCGCTGGGTAGGTCGGCGCTACCGCTGAGTAGGTCGGCGCTACCTTTGAGTAGGTCTGCGCTACCTTTGAGTAGGTCGGCGCCACCGCTAAGTAGGTCGGCGCTACCTTTGAGTAGGTCAGCGCCACCGCTAAGTAGGTCGGCGCTAAAGCATGGTAGGTCGGCGCTTCCGCTGAGTAGGTCGGCGCTACCGCTGGGTAGGTCGGCGCTAACGCTGAGTAAGTCGGCACTACCGCTGAATAGGTCGGCGTTAACGCTTAGTAAGTCGGCGCTACCGCTCAGTAGGTCGGCGCTACCGCTGGGTAGGTCGGCGCTAACGCAGGGTAGGTCGGCGCTACCGCTGGGTAGGTCGGCGCTAAAGCATGGTAGGTCGGCGCTTCCGCTGAGTAGGTCGGCGCTACCTCTGAGTACGTCGGCGCTACCTTTGAGTAGGTCGGCGCCACCGCTGAGTAGGTCAGCGCTACCACTGAGTAAGTCGGCGCTAACGCTGAGTAAGTCGGCGCTACCGCTTAGTAGGTCGGCGCTAACGCTGTGTAAGTCGGCGATACCGCTGAGTAGGTCGGCGCTACCTCTGAGTAGGTCTGCGCTACCTTTGAGTAGGTCGGCGCCTACTCTAAGTAGGTCGGCGCTACATTTGACTAGGTCAGCGCCACCGCTAAGTAGGTTGGCGCTAACGCTGAGTAGATCGGCGCTAACGCTGAGTATGTCGGCACTACCGCTGGATAGGTCGGCGCTAACGCTTATTAAGTCGGCGCTACCGCTGGGTAGGTCGGCGCAACCGCTGGGTAGGTGGGCGCTACCACTGAGTAGGTCGGCGCTACAGCTGAGTACGTCGGCGCTACCTTTTAGTAGGTCGGCGCTACCTTTAAGTAGGTTGGCGCCACCGCTAAGTAGGTGTGCGCTACCGCTGAGTAGGTCGGCGCTAACGCTGAGTAAGTCGGCCCTACCGCTGGGTAGGCCGGCGCTACTGCTGGGTAGGTCGGCGCAACCTCTGAGTACGTCGGCGCTACCTTTGAGAAGGTCTGCGTTACCTTTGAGTAGGTCGGCGCCACCGCTAAGTAGGTCGGCGCTACCTTTGAGTAGGTCGGCGCCACCGCTAAGTAGGTCGGCGATACCGCTGAGTAGGTCGGCGCTAACGCTAAGTAAGTCAGCGCTACCGCTGGGTAGGTCGGCGCAACCGCTGGGTAGTCTGGCGCTACCGCTAAGTAGGTCGGCGCCATCGCTAAGTAGGTCGGCGCTGTCGCTGGGTAGGTCGGTGCGACCGCTGGGTAAGTCGGCGCTACCGCTGGGTAGGTCGGCGCTAACGCTGAGTAGGTCGGCGCTACCTCTGAGTACGTCGGCGCTACCTTTAAGTAGTTCGGCGCTACCTTTGAGTAGGTCGGTGCTACCGCTGGGTAGGCCGGCGCTACCGCTGGGTAGGTCGGCGCTTCCGCTGAGTAGGTCGGCGCTACCTTTGAGTAGGTCGGCGCCACCGCTAAGTAGGTCGGCGCTACCTTTGAGTAGGTCAGCGCCACCGCTAAGTAGGTCGGCGCTACCGCTGAGTAGATCGGCGCTAACGCTGAGTAAGTCGGCACTACCGCTGGATAGGTCGGCGTTAACGCTTAGTAAGTCGGCGCTACCACTCGGTAGGTCGGCGCTACCGCTGGATAGGTCGGCGCTAACGCTTATTAAGTCGGCGCTACCGCTGGGTAGGTCGGCGCAACCGCTGGGTAGGTGGGCTCTACCACTGAGTAGGTCGGCGCTACAGCTGAGTACGTCGGCGCTACCTTTTAGTAGGTCGGCGCTACCTTTGAGTAGGTCGGCGCCACCGCTAAGTAGGTCGGCGCTACCGCTGAGTAGGTCGGCGCTAACGCTGAGTAAGTCGGCCCTACCGCTGGGTAGGCCGGCGCTACTGCTGGGTAGGTCGGCGCAACCTCTGAGTACGTCGGCGCTACCTTTTAGTAGGTCTGCGCTACCTTTGAGTAGGTCGGCGCCACCGCTAAGTAGGTCGGCGCTACCTTTGAGTAGGTCGGCGCCACCGCTAAGTAGGTCGGCGCTACCGCTGAGTAGGTCGGCGCTAACGCTGAGTAAGTCGGCCCTACCGCTGGGTAGGCCGGCGCTACTGCTGGGTAGGTCGGCGCAACCTCTGAGTACGTCGGCGCTACCTTTTAGTAGGTCTGCGCTACCTTTGAGTAGGTCGGCGCCACCGCCAAGTAGGTCGGCGCTACCTTTGAGTAGGTCGGCGCCACAGCTAAGTAGGTCGGCGATACCGCTCGGTAGGTCGGCGCAACCGCTGGGTAGTCTGGCGCTACCTTTGAGTAAGTCAGCGCTACCGCTGGGTAGGTCGGCGCAACCGCTGGGTAGGTCGCGCTACCTTTGAGTAGGTCGGCGCCATCGCTAAGTAGGTCGGCGCTACCGCTGGGTAGGTCGGCGCGACCGATGGGTAGGTCGGCGCTACCGCTGGGTAGGTCGGCGCTAACGCTGAGTAGGTCGGCGCTACCTCTGAGTACGTCGGCGCTACCTTTAAGTAGGTCGGCGCTACCTTTGAGTAGGTCGGCGCTACCGCTGGGTAGGCCGGCGCTACCGCTGGGTAGGTCGGCGCTACCGTTGAGTAGGTCGGCGCTACCTTTGAGTAGGTCGGCGCCACCGCTAAGTAGGTCGGCGCTACCTTTGAGTAGGTCAGCGCCATCGCTAAGTAGGTCGGCGCTACCGCTGGGTAGGTCGGCGCGACCGCTGGGTAGATCGGCGCTACCGCTGGGTAGGTCGGCGCTAACGCTGAGTAGGTCGGCGCTACCTCTGAGTACGTTGGCGCTACCTTTAAGTAGGTCGGCGCTACCTTTGAGTAGGTCTACGCTACCGCTGGGTAGGCCGGCGCTACCGCTTGGTAGGTCGGCGCTACCGCTGAGTAGGTCGGCGCTACCTTTGAGTAGGTCTGCGCTACCTTTGAGTAGGTCGGCGCCACCGCTAAGTAGGTCGGCGCTACCTTTGAGTAGGTCAGCGCCACCGCTAAGTAGGTCGGCGCTACCGCTGAGTAGATCGGCGCTAACGCTGAGTAAGTCGGCACTACCGCTGGATAGGTCGGCGTTAACGCTTAGTAAGTCGGCGCTACCGCTCGGTAGGTCGGCGCTACCGCTGGATAGGTCGGCGCTAACGCTTATTAAGTCGGCGCTACCTTTGAGTAGGTCTACGCTACCGCTGGGTAGGCCGGCGCTACCGCTGGGTAGGTCGGCGCTACCGCTGAGTAGGTCGGCGCTACCTTTGAGTAGGTCTGCGTTACCTTTGAGTAGGTCGGCGCCACCGCTAAGTAGGTCGGCGCTACCTTTGAGTAGGTCAGCGCCACCGCTAAGTAGGTCGGCGCTACCGCTGAGTAGATCGGCGCTAACGCTGAGTAAGTCGGCACTACCGCTAAATAGGTCGGCGTTAACGCTTAGTAAGTCGGCGCTACCGCTCAGTAGGTCGGCGCTACCGCTGGGTAGGTCGGCGCTAACGCAGGGTAGGTCGGCGCTACCGCTGGGTAGGTCGGCGCTAAAGCATGGTAGGTCGGCGCTTCCGCTGAGTAGGTCGGCGCTACATCTGAGTACGTCGGCGCTACCTTTGAGTAGGTCGGCGCCACCGCTAAGTAGGTCGGCGCTACCTTTGAGTAGGTCGGCGCCACCGCTAAGTAGGTCGGCGATACCGCTGAGTAGGTCGGCGCTAACGCTAAGTAAGTCAGCGCTACCGCTGGGTAGGTCGGCGCAACCGCTGGGTAGTCTGGCGCTACCGCTGAGTAGGTCGGCGCCATCGCTAAGTAGGTCGGCGCTGTCGCTGGGTAGGTCGGTGCGACCGCTGGGTATGTCGGCGCTACCGCTGGGTAGGTCGGCGCAAACGCTGAGTAGGTCGGCGCTACCTCTGAGTACGTCGGCGCTACCTTTAAGTAGGTCGGCGCTACCTTTGAGTAGGTCAATGCTACCGCTGGGTAGGCCGGCGCTACCGCTGGGTAGGTCGGCGCTTCCGCTGAGTAGGTCGGCGCTACCTTTGAGTAGGTCGGCGCCACCGCTAAGTAGGTCGGCGCTACCTTTGAGTAGGTCAGCGCCACCGCTAAGTAGGTCGGCGCTACCGCTGAGTAGATCGGCGCTAACGCTGAGTAAGTCGGCACTACCGCTGGATAGGTCGGCGTTAACGCTTAGTAAGTCGGCGCTACCACTCGGTAGGTCGGCGCTACCGCTGGATAGGTCGGCGCTAACGCTTATTAAGTCGGCGCTACCACTGGGTAGGTCGGCGCAACCGCTGGGTAGGTGGGCTCTACCACTGAGTAGGTCGGCGCTACAGCTGAGTACGTCGGCGCTACCTTTTAGTAGGTCGGCGCTACCTTTGAGTAGGTTGGCGCCACCGCTAAGTAGGTCGGCGCTACCGCTGAGTAGGTCGGCGCTAACGCTGAGTAAGTCGGCCCTACCGCTGGGTAGGCCGGCGCTACTGCTGGGTAGGTCGGCGCAACCTCTGAGTACGTCGGCGCTACCTTTTAGTAGGTCTGCGCTACCTTTGAGTAGGTCGGCGCCACCGCTAAGTAGGTCGGCGCTACCTTTGAGTAGGTCGGCGCCACCGCTAAGTAGGTCGGCGCTACCGCTGAGTAGGTCGGCGCTAACGCTGAGTAAGTCGGCCCTACCGCTGGGTAGGCCGGCGCTACTGCTGGGTAGGTCGGCGCAACCTCTGAGTACGTCGGCGCTACCTTTTAGTAGGTCTGCGCTACCTTTGAGTAGGTCGGCGCCACCGCTAAGTAGGTCGGCGCTACCTTTGAGTAGGTCGGCGCCACAGCTAAGTAGGTCGGCGATACCGCTGGGTAGGTCGGCGCAACCGCTGGGTAGTCTGGCGCTACCTTTGAGTAAGTCAGCGCTACCGCTGGGTAGGTCGGCGCAACCGCTGGGTAGGTCGCGCTACCTTTGAGTAGGTCGGCGCCATCGCTAAGTAGGTCGGCGCTACCGCTGGGTAGGTCGGCGCGACCGATGGGTAGGTCGGCGCTACCGCTGGGTAGGTCGGCGCTAACGCTGAGTAGGTCGGCGCTACCTCTGAGTACGTCGGCGCTACCTTTAAGTAGGTCGGCGCTACCTTTGAGTAGGTCGGCGCTACCGCTGGGTAGGCCGGCGCTACCGCTGGGTAGGTCGGCGCTACCTTTGAGTAGGTCGGCGCAACCTTTGAGTAGGTCTGCGCTACCTTTGAGTAGGTCGGCGCCACCGCTAAGTAGGTCGGCGCTACCTTTGAGTAGGTCAGCGCCATCGCTAAGTAGGTCGGCGCTACCGCTGGGTAGGTCGGCGCGACCGCTGGGTAGATCGGCGCTACCGCTGGGTAGGTCGGCGCTAACGCTGAGTAGGTCGGCGCTACCTCTGAGTACGTTGGCGCTACCTTTAAGTAGGTCGGCGCTACCTTTGAGTAGGTCTACGCTACCGCTGGATAGGTCGGCGTTAACGCTTAGTAAGTCGGCGCTACCGCTCGGTAGGTCGGCGCTACCGCTGGATAGGTCGGCGCTAACGCTTATTAAGTCGGCGCTACCTTTGAGTAGGTCTACGCTACCGCTGGGTAGGCCGGCGCTACCGCTGGGTAGGTCGGCGCTACCGCTGAGTAGGTCGGCGCTACCTTTGAGTAGGTCTGCGCTACCTTTGAGTAGGTCGGCGCCACCGCTAAGTAGGTCGGCGCTACCTTTGAGTAGGTCAGCGCCACCGCTAAGTAGGTCGGCGCTACCGCTGAGTAGATCGGCGCTAACGCTGAGTAAGTCGGCACTACCGCTGAATAGGTCGGCGTTAACGCTTAGTAAGTCGGCGCTACCGCTCAGTAGGTCGGCGCTACCGCTGGGTAGGTCGGCGCTAACGCAGGGTAGGTCGGCGCTACCGCTAGGTAGGTCGGCGCTAAAGCATGGTAGGTCGGCGCTTCCGCTGAGTAGGTCGGCGCTACATCTGAGTACGTCGGCGCTACCTTTGAGTAGGTCGGCGCCACCGCTAAGTAGGTCAGCGCTACCGCTGAGTAAGTCGGCGCTAACGCTGAGTAAGTCGGCGCTACCGCTGAGTAGGTCGGCGCTAACGCTGTGTAAGTCGGCGATACCGCTGAGTAGGTCGGCGCTACCTCTGAGTAGGTCTGCGCTACCTTTGAGTAGGTCGGCGCCTACTCTAAGTAGGTCGGCGCTACATTTGACTAGGTCAGCGCCACCGCTAAGTAGGTTGGCGCTACCGCTGAGTAGATCGGCGCTAACGCTGAGTATGTCGGCACTACCGCTGGATAGGTCGGCGCTAACGCTTATTAAGTCGGCGCTACCGCTGGGTAGGTCGGCGCAACCGCTGGGTAGGTGGGCGCTACCACTGAGTAGGTCGGCGCTACAGCTGAGTACGTCGGCGCTACCTTTTAGTAGGTCGGCGCTACCTTTAAGTAGGTTGGCGCCACCGCTAAGTAGGTCGGCGCTACCGCTGAGTAGGTCGGCGCTAACGCTGAGTAAGTCGGCCCTACCGCTGGGTAGGCCGGCGCTACTGCTGGGTAGGTCGGCGCAACCTCTGAGTACGTCGGCGCTACCTTTGAGTAGGTCTGCGCTACCTTTGAGTAGGTCGGCGCCACCGCTAAGTAGGTCGGCGCTACCTTTGAGTAGGTCGGCGCCACCGCTAAGTAGGTCGGCGATACCGCTGAGTAGGTCGGCGCTAACGCTAAGTAAGTCAGCGCTACCGCTGGGTAGGTCGGCGCAACCGCTGGGTAGTCTGGCGCTACCGCTGAGTAGGTCGGCGCCATCGCTAAGTAGGTCGGCGCTGTCGCTGGGTAGGTCGGTGCGACCGCTGGGTAAGTCGGCGCTACCGCTGGGTAGGTCGGCGCTAACGCTGAGTAGGTCGGCGCTACCTCTGAGTACGTCGGCGCTACCTTTAAGTAGGTCGGCGCTACCTTTGAGTAGGTCGGTGCTACCGCTGGGTAGGCCGGCGCTACCGCTGGGTAGGTCGGCGCTTCCGCTGAGTAGGTCGGCGCTACCTTTGAGTAGGTCGGCGCCACCGCTAAGTAGGTCGGCGCTACCTTTGAGTAGGTCAGCGCCACCGCTAAGTAGGTCGGCGCTACCGCTGAGTAGATCGGCGCTAACGCTGAGTAAGTCGGCACTACCGCTGGATAGGTCGGCGTTAACGCTTAGTAAGTCGGCGCTACCACTCGGTAGGTCGGCGCTACCGCTGGATAGGTCGGCGCTAACGCTTATTAAGTCGGCGCCACCGCTGGGTAGGTCGGCGCAACCGCTGGGTAGGTGGGCTCTACCACTGAGTAGGTCGGCGCTACAGCTGAGTACGTCGGCGCTACCTTTTAGTAGGTCGGCGCTACCTTTGAGTATGTCGGCGCCACCGCTAAGTAGGTCGGCGCTACCGCTGAGTACGTCGGCGCTACCTTTTAGTAGGTCGGCGCTACCTTTGAGTAGGTCGGCGCCACCGCTAAGTAGGTCGGCGCTACCGCTGAGTAGGTCGGCGCTAACGCTGAGTAAGTCGGCCCTACCGCTGGGTAGGCCGGCGCTACTGCTGGGTAGGTCGGCGCAACCTCTGAGTACGTCGGCGCTACCTTTTAGTAGGTCTGCGCTACCTTTGAGTAGGTCGGCGCCACCGCTAAGTAGGTCGGCGCTACCTTTGAGTAGGTCGGCGCCACCGCTAAGTAGGTCGGCGCTACCGCTGAGTAGGTCGGCGCTAACGCTGAGTAAGTCGGCCCTACCGCTGGGTAGGCCGGCGCTACTGCTGGGTAGGTCGGCGCAACCTCTGAGTACGTCGGCGCTACCTTTTAGTAGGTCTGCGCTACCTTTGAGTAGGTCGGCGCCACCGCTAAGTAGGTCGGCGCTACCTTTGAGTAGGTCGGCGCCACAGCTAAGTAGGTCGGCGATACCGCTGGGTAGGTCGGCGCAACCGCTGGGTAGTCTGGCGCTACCTTTGAGTAAGTCAGCGCTACCGCTGGGTAGGTCGGCGCAACCGCTGGGTAGGTCGCGCTACCTTTGAGTAGGTCGGCGCCATCGCTAAGTAGGTCGGCGCTACCGCTGGGTAGGTCGGCGCGACCGATGGGTAGGTCGGCGCTACCGCTGGGTAGGTCGGCGCTAACGCTGAGTAGGTCGGCGCTACCTCTGAGTACGTCGGCGCTACCTTTAAGTAGGTCGGCGCTACCTTTGAGTAGGTCGGCGCTACCGCTGGGTAGGCCGGCGCTACCGCTGGGTAGGTCGGCGCTACCGTTGAGTAGGTCGGCGCAACCTTTGAGTAGGTCTGCGCTACCTTTGAGTAGGTCGGCGCCACCGCTAAGTAGGTCGGCGCTACCTTTGAGTAGGTCAGCGCCATCGCTAAGTAGGTCGGCGCTACCGCTGGGTAGGTCGGCGCGACCGCTGGGTAGATCGGCGCTACCGCTGGGTAGGTCGGCGCTAACGCTGAGTAGGTCGGCGCTACCTCTGAGTACGTTGGCGCTACCTTTAAGTAGGTCGGCGCTACCTTTGAGTAGGTCTACGCTACCGCTGGATAGGTCGGCGTTAACGCTTAGTAAGTCGGCGCTACCGCTCGGTAGGTCGGCGCTACCGCTGGATAGGTCGGCGCTAACGCTTATTAAGTCGGCGCTACCTTTGAGTAGGTCTACGCTACCGCTGGGTAGGCCGGCGCTACCGCTGGGTAGGTCGGCGCTACCGCTGAGTAGGTCGGCGCTACCTTTGAGTAGGTCTGCGCTACCTTTGAGTAGGTCGGCGCCACCGCTAAGTAGGTCGGCGCTACCTTTGAGTAGGACAGCGCCACCGCTAAGTAGGTCGGCGCTACCGCTGAGTAGATCGGCGCTAACGCTGAGTAAGTCTGCACTACTGCTGAATAGGTCGGCGTTAACGCTTAGTAAGTCGGCGCTACCGCTCAGTAGGTCGGCGCTACCGCTGGGTAGGTCGGCGCTAACGCAGGGTAGGTCGGCGCTACCGCTAGGTAGGTCGGCGCTAAAGCATGGTAGGTCGGCGCTTCCGCTGAGTAGGTCGGCGCTACATCTGAGTACGTCGGCGCTACCTTTGAGTAGGTCGGCGCCACCGCTAAGTAGGTCAGCGCTACCGCTGAGTAAGTCGGCGCTAACGCTGAGTAAGTCGGCGCTACCGCTGAGTAGGTCGGCGCTAACGCTGTGTAAGTCGGCGATACCGCTGAGTAGGTCGGCGCTACCTCTGAGTAGGTCTGCGCTACCTTTAAGTAGGTCGGCGCCTACTCTAAGTAGGTCGGCGCTACATTTGACTAGGTCAGCGCCACCGCTAAGTAGGTTGGCGCTACCGCTGAGTAGATCGGCGCTAACGCTGAGTATGTCGGCACTACCGCTGGATAGGTCGGCGCTAACGCTTATTAAGTCGGCGCTACCGCTGGGTAGGTCGGCGCAACCGCTGGGTAGGTGGGCGCTACCACTGAGTAGGTCGGCGCTACAGCTGAGTACGTCGGCGCTACCTTTTAATAGGTCGGCGCTACCTTTAAGTAGGTTGGCGCCACCGCTAAGTAGGTCGGCGCTACCGCTGAGTAGGTCGGCGCTAACGCTGAGTAAGTCGGCCCTACCGCTGGGTAGGCCGGCGCTACTGCTGGGTAGGTCGGCGCAACCTCTGAGTACGTCGGCGCTACCTTTGAGTAGGTCTGCGCTACCTTTGAGTAGGTCGGCGCCACCGCTAAGTAGGTCGGCGCTACCTTTGAGTAGGTCGGCGCCACCGCTAAGTAGGTCGGCGATACCGCTGAGTAGGTCGGCGCTAACGCTAAGTAAGTCAGCGCTACCGCTGGGTAGGTCGGCGCAACCGCTGGGTAGTCTGGCGCTACCGCTGAGTAGGTCGGCGCCATCGCTAAGTAGGTCGGCGCTGTCGCTGGGTAGGTCGGTGCGACCGCTGGGTAAGTCGGCGCTACCGCTGGGTAGGTCGGCGCTAACGCTGAGTAGGTCGGCGCTACCTCTGAGTACGTCGGCGCTACCTTTAAGTAGGTCGGCGCTACCTTTGAGTAGGTCGGTGCTACCGCTGGGTAGGCCGGCGCTACCGCTGGGTAGGTCGGCGCTTCCGCTGAGTAGGTCGGCGCTACCTTTGAGTAGGTCGGCGCTACCTTTGAGTAGGTCGGCGCCACCGCTAAGTAGGTCGGCGCTACCTTTGAGTAGGTCAGCGCCACCGCTAAGTAGGTCGGCGCTACCGCTGAGTAGATCGGCGCTAACGCTGAGTAAGTCGGCACTACCGCTGGATAGGTCGGCGTTAACGCTTAGTAAGTCGGCGCTACCACTCGGTAGGTCGGCGCTACCGCTGGATAGGTCGGCGCTAACGCTTATTAAGTCGGCGCTACCGCTGGGTAGGTCGGCGCAACCGCTGGGTAGGTGGGCTCTACCACTGAGTAGGTCGGCGCTACAGCTGAGTACGTCGGCGCTACCTTTTAGTAGGTCGGCGCTACCTTTGAGTATGTCGGCGCCACCGCTAAGTAGGTCGGCGCTACCGCTGAGTAGGTCGGCGCTAACGCTGAGTAAGTCGGCGCTACCTTTTAGTAGGTCTGCGCTACCTTTGAGTAGGTCGGCGCCACCGCTAAGTAGGTCGGCGCTACCTTTGAGTAGGTCGGCGCCACAGCTAAGTAGGTCGGCGATACCGCTGAGTAGGTCGGCGCTAACGCTAAGTAAGTCAGCGCTACCGCTGGGTAGGTCGGCGCAACCGCTGGGTAGTCTGGCGCTACCTTTGAGTAAGTCAGCGCTACCGCTGGGTAGGTCGGCGCAACCGCTGGGTAGGTCGCGCTACCTTTGAGTAGGTCGGCGCCATCGCTAAGTAGGTCGGCGCTACCGCTGGGTAGGTCGGCGCGACCGATGGGTAGGTCGGCGCTACCGCTGGGTAGGTCGGCGCTAACGCTGAGTAGGTCGGCGCTACCTCTGAGTACGTCGGCGCTACCTTTAAGTAGGTCGGCGCTACCTTTGAGTAGGTCGGCGCTACCGCTGGGTAGGCCGGCGCTACCGCTGGGTAGGTTGGCGCTACCGTTGAGTAGGTCGGCGCAACCTTTGAGTAGGTCTGCGCTACCTTTGAGTAGGTCGGCGCCACCGCTAAGTAGGTCGGCGCTACCTTTGAATAGGTCAGCGCCATCGCTAAGTAGGTCGGCGCTACCGCTGGGTAGGTCGGCGCGACCGCTGGGTAGATCGGCGCTACCGCTGGGTAGGTCGGCGCTAACGCTGAGTAGGTCGGCGCTACCTCTGAGTACGTCGGCGCTACCTTTAAGTAGGTCGGCGCTACCTTTGAGTAGGTCTACGCTACCGCTGGGTAGGCCGGCGCTACCGCTTGGTAGGTCGGCGCTACCGCTGAGTAGGTCGGCGCTACCTTTGAGTAGGTCTGCGCTACCTTTGAGTAGGTCGGCGCCACCGCTAAGTAGGTCGGCGCTACCTTTGAGTCGGTCAGCGCCACCGCTAAGTAGGTCGGCGCTACCGCTGAGTAGATCGGCGCTAACGCTGAGTAAGTCGGCACTACCGCTGGATAGGTCGGCGTTAACGCTTAGTAAGTCGGCGCTACCGCTCAGTAGGTCGGCGCTACCGCTGGGTAGGTCGGCGCTAACGCAGGGTAGGTCGGCGTTACCGCTGGGTAGGTCGGCGCTAACGCAGGGTAGGTCGGCGCTAACGCTGAGTAAGTCGGCGCTACCGCTGAGTAGGTCGGCGCTAACGCTGTGTAAGTCGGCGATACCGCTGAGTAGGTCGGCGCTACCTCTGAGTAGGTCTGCGCTACATTTGAGTAGGTCGGCGCCTACTCTAAGTAGGTCGGCGCTACATTTGACTAGGTCAGCGCCACCGCTAAGTAGGTTGGCGCTACCGCTGAGTAGATCGGCGCTAACGCTGAGTATGTCGGCACTACCGCTGGAAAGGTCGGCGCTAACGCTTATTAAGTCGGCGCTACCGCTGGGTAGGTCGGCGCAACCGCTGGGTAGGTGGGCGCTACCACTGAGTAGGTCGGCGCTACAGCTGAGTACGTCGGCGCTACCTTTTAGTAGGTCGGCGCTACCTTTGAGTAGGTTGGCGCCACCGCTAAGTAGGTCGGCGCTACCGCTGAGTAGGTCGGCGCTAACGCTGAGTAAGTCGGCCCTACCGCTGGGTAGGCCGGCGCTACTGCTGGGTAGGTCGGCGCAACCTCTGAGTACGTCGGCGCTACCTTTGAGTAGGTCTGCGCTACCTTTGAGTAGGTCGGCGCCACCGCTAAGTAGGTCGGCACTACCTTTGAGTAGGTCGGCGCCACCGCTAAGTAGGTCGGCGATACCGCTGAGTAGGTCGGCGCTAACGCTAAGTAAGTCAGCGCTACCGCTGGGTAGGTCGGCGCAACCGCTGGGTAGTCTGGCGCTACCGCTGAGTAGGTCGGCGCTACCGCTGGGTAGGTCGGTGCCACCGCTGGCTAGGTCGGCGCTACCGCTGGGTAGGTCGGCGCTACCGCTGGGTAGGTCGGCGCTACCTTTGAGTAGGTCGGCGCCATCGCTAAGTAGGTCGGCGCTACCGCTGGGCAGGTCGGCGTGACCGCTGGGAAGGTCGGCGCTACCGCTAGGTAGGTCGTCGCTAACGCTGAGTAGGTCGGCGCTACCTCTGAGTACGTCGGCGCTACCTTTAAAAAGGTCGGCGCTACCTTTGAGTAGGTCGGTGCTACCGCTGAGTAGGTCGGCGCTACCGCTGGGTAGGTCGGTGCCAACGCTGGCTAGGTCGGCGCTACCGCTGGGTAGGTCGGCTCTACCGCTGGGTAGGTCGGCGCTACCTTTGAGTAGGTCGGCGCTACCGCTGGGTAGGCCGGCGCTACCGCTGGGTAGGTCGGCGCTACCGCTGAGTAGGTCGGCGCAACCTTTGAGTAGGTCTGCGCTACATTTGAGTAGGTCGGCGCCACCGCTAAGTAGGTCGGCGCTACCTTTGAGTAGGTCAGCGCCACCGCTAAGTAGGTCGGCGCTACCGCTGAGTAGATCGGCGCTAACGCTGAGTAAGTCGGCACTACCGCTGGATAGGTCGGCGTTAACGCTTAGTAAGTCGGCGCTACCGCTCGGTAGGTCGTCGCTACCGCTGGGTAGGTCGGCGCTAACGCAGGGTAGGTCGGCGCTACCGCTGATTAGGTCGGCGCTACCTCTGAGTACGTCGGCGCTACCTTTAAGTAGGTCGGCGCCACCGCTAAAAAGGTCGGCGCTACTGCTGGGTATGTCGGCGCTACCGCTGGGTAGGTCGGCGCTATTGCTGAGTAGGTCGGCGCTACCTCTGCGTACGTCGGCGCCACCGCTAAGTAGGTCGGCGATAACGCTGGGTAGATCGGCGCTACAGCTGAGTAGGTTGGCGCTACCTCTGAGTACGTCGGCGCTACCTTTGAGTAGGTCGGCGCTACTCCTGAGTAGGTCGGCGCTACCTCTGAGTACGTCGTCGCTACCTTGGAGTAGGTCGGCGCCACCGCTGGGTAGGTCGGCGCTACCGCTGAGAAGGTCGGCGCTACCTCTGAGTACGTCGGCGCTACCTTTGAGTAGGTCGGCGCTACCTTTGAGTAGGTCGGCGCCACCGCTAAGTAGATCGGCGCTACCGCTGGGTAGGTCGGCGCTACCGCTGGGTAGGTCGGCGCTAACGCAGGGTAGGTCGGCGCTACGGCTGAGTAGGTCGGCGCTACCTCTGAGTACGTCGGCGCTACCTTTGAGTAGGTCGGCGCCACCGCTAAGTAGGTCGGCGCTACCGCTGGGTAGGCCGGCTCTACCTCTGGGTATGTCGGCGCTACCGCTGGGTAGGTCGGCGCTACCGCTGAGTAGGTCGGCGCTACCTCTGAGTACGTCGGCGCCACCGCTAAGTAGGTCGGCGATACCGCTGGGTAGGTCGGCGCTACAGCTGAGTAGGTTGGCGCTACCTCTGAGTACGTCGGCGCTACCTTTGAGTAGGTCGGCGCTACCTCTGAGTACGTCGGCGCCACCGCTAAGTAGGTCGGCGATACCGCTGGGTAGGTCGGCGCTACAGCTGAGTAGGTTGGCGCCACCACTGAGTACGTCGGCGCTACCTTGGAGTAGGTCTGCGCTACCTTTGAGTAGGTCTGCGCCACCGCTAAGTAAGTCTGCGCTACCTTTGAGTAGGTCTGCGCCACCGCTAAGTAGGTCGGCGATACCGCTGAGTAGGTCGGCGCTAACGCTAAGTAAGTCAGCGCTACCGCTGGGTAGGTCGGCGTTACCGCAGTGTAGGTCGGCGCTACCGCTGAGTAGGTCGGCGCCATCGCTAAGTAGGTCGGCGCTGTCGCTGGGTAGGTCGGTGCGACCGCTGGGTAAGTCGGCGCTACCGCTGGGTAGGTCGGCGCTAACGCTGAGTAGGTCGGCGCTACCTCTGAGTACGTCGGCGCTACCTTTGAGTAGGTCGGTGCTACCGCTAGGTAGGTCGGCGCTACCGTTGAGTAGGTCGGCGCAACCTTTGAGTAGGTCTGCGCTACCTTTGAGTAGGTCGGCGCCACCGCTAAGTAGGTCGGCGCTACCTTTGAGTAGGTCAGCGCCATCGCTAAGTAGGTCGGCGCTACCGCTGGGTAGGTCGGCGCGACCGCTGGGTAGATCGGCGCTACCGCTGGGTAGGTCGGCGCTAACGCTGAGTAGGTCGGCGCTACCTCTGAGTACGTCGGCGCTACCTTTAAGTAGGTCGGCGCTACCTTTGAGTAGGTCTACGCTACCGCTGGGTAGGCCGGCGATACCGCTTGGTAGGTCGGCGCTACCGCTGAGTAGGTCGGCGCTACCTTTGAGTAGGTCTGCGCTACCTTTGAGTAGGTCGGCGCCACCGCTAAGTAGGTCGGCGCTACCTTTGAGTAGGTCAGCGCCACCGCTAAGTAGGTCGGCGCTACGGCTGAGTAGATCGGCGCTAACGCTGAGTAAGTCAGCACTACCGCTGGATAGGTCGGCGTTAACGCTTAGTAAGTCGGCGCTACCGCTCAGTAGGTCGGCGCTACCGCTGGGTAGGTCGGCGCTAACGCAGGGTAGGTCGGCGCTACCGCTGGGTAGGTCGGCGCTAACGCAGGGTAGGTCGGCGCTACCGCTGAGTAGGTTGGCGCTACCTCTGAGTACGTCGGCGCTACCTTTGAGTAGGTCGGCGCCACCGCTAAGTAGGTCAGCGCTACCGCTGAGTAGGTCGGCGCTAACGCTGAGTAAGTCGGCGCTACCGCTGAGTAGGTCGGCGCTAACGCTGTGTAAGTCGGCGATACCGCTGAGTAGGTCGGCGCTACCTCTGAGTAGGTCTGCGCTACATTTGAGTAGGTCGGCGCCTACTCTAAGTAGGTCGGCGCTACATTTGACTAGGTCAGCGCCACCGCTAAGTAGGTTGGCGCTACCGCTGAGTAGATCGGCGCTAACGCTGAGTATGTCGGCACTACCGCTGGAAAGGTCGGCGCTAACGCTTATTAAGTCGGCGCTACCGCTGGGTAGGTCGGCGCAACCGCTGGGTAGGTGGGCGCTACCACTGAGTAGGTCGGCGCTACAGCTGAGTACGTCGGCGCTACCTTTTAGTAGGTCGGCGCTACCTTTGAGTAGGTTGGCGCCACCGCTAAGTAGGTCGGCGCTACCGCTGAGTAGGTCGGCGCTAACGCTGAGTAAGTCGGCCCTACCGCTGGGTAGGCCGGCGCTACTGCTGGGTAAGTCGGCGCAACCTCTGAGTACGTCGGCGCTACCTTTGAGTAGGTCGGCGCTACCTTTGAGTAGGTCAGCGCTATCGCTAAGTAGGTCGGCGCTACCGCTGGGTAGGTCGGCGCGACCGCTGGGTAGATCGGCGCTACCGCTGGGTAGGTCGGCGCTAACGCTGAGTAGGTCGGCGCTACCTCTGAGTACGTCGGCGCTACCTTTAAGTAGGTCGGCGCTACCTTTGAGTAGGTCTACGCTACCGCTGGGTAGGCCGGCGATACCGCTTGGTAGGTCGGCGCTACCGCTGAGTAGGTCGGCGCTACCTTTGAGTAGGTCTGCGCTACCTTTGAGTAGGTCGGCGCCACCGCTAAGTAGGTCGGCGCTACCTTTGAGTAGGTCAGCGCCACCGCTAAGTAGGTCGGCGCTACCGCTGAGTAGATCGGCGCTAACGCTGAGTAAGTCAGCACTACCGCTGGATAGGTCGGCGTTAACGCTTAGTAAGTCGGCGCTACCGCTCAGTAGGTCGGCGCTACCGCTGGGTAGGTCGGCGCTAACGCAGGGTAGGTCGGCGCTACCGCTGGGTAGGTCGGCGCTAACGCAGGGTAGGTCGGCGCTACCGCTGAGTAGGTTGGCGCTACCTCTGAGTACGTCGGCGCTACCTTTGAGTAGGTCGGCGCCACCGCTAAGTAGGTCAGCGCTACCGCTGAGTAGGTCGGCGCTAACGCTGAGTAAGTCGGCGCTACCGCTGAGTAGGTCGGCGCTAACGCTGTGTAAGTCGGCGATACCGCTGAGTAGGTCGGCGCTACCTCTGAGTAGGTCTGCGCTACATTTGAGTAGGTCGGCGCCTACTCTAAGTAGGTCGGCGCTACATTTGACTAGGTCAGCGCCACCGCTAAGTAGGTTGGCGCTACCGCTGAGTAGATCGGCGCTAACGCTGAGTATGTCGGCACTACCGCTGGAAAGGTCGGCGCTAACGCTTATTAAGTCGGCGCTACCGCTGGGTAGGTCGGCGCAACCGCTGGGTAGGTGGGCGCTACCACTGAGTAGGTCGGCGCTACAGCTGAGTACGTCGGCGCTACCTTTTAGTAGGTCGGCGCTACCTTTGAGTAGGTTGGCGCCACCGCTAAGTAGGTCGGCGCTACCGCTGAGTAGGTCGGCGCTAACGCTGAGTAAGTCGGCCCTACCGCTGGGTAGGCCGGCGCTACTGCTGGGTAAGTCGGCGCAACCTCTGAGTACGTCGGCGCTACCTTTGAGTAGGTCTGCGCTACCTTTGAGTAGGTCGGCGCCACCGCTAAGTAGGTCGGCACTACCTTTGAGTAGGTCGGCGCCACCGCTAAGTTGGTCGGCGATACCGCTGAGTAGGTCGGCGCTAACGCTAAGTAAGTCAGCGCTACCGCTGGGTAGGTCGGCGCAACCGCTGGGTAGTCTGGCGCTACCGCTGAGTAGGTCGGCGCTACCGCTGGGTAGGTCGGTGCCACCGCTGGCTAGGTCGGCGCTACCGCTGGGTAGGTCGGCGCTACCGCTGGGTAGGTCGGCGCTACCTTTGAGTAGGTCGGCGCCATCGCTAAGTAGGTCGGCGCTACCGCTGGGTAGGTCGGCGTGACCGCTGGGAAGGTCGGCGCTACCGCTAGGTAGGTCGTCGCTAACGCTGAGTAGGTCGGCGCTACCTCTGAGTACGTCGGCGCTACCTTTAAAAAGGTCGGCGCTACCTTTGAGTAGGTCGGTGCTACCGCTGAGTAGGTCGGCGCTACCGCTAGGTAGGTCGGTGCCAACGCTGGCTAGGTCGGCGCTACCGCTGGGTAGGTCGGCTCTACCGCTGGGTAGGTCGGCGCTACCTTTGAGTAGGTCGGCGCTACCGCTGGGTAGGCCGGCGCTACCGCTGGGTAGGTCGGCGCTACCGCTGAGTAGGTCGGCGCAACCTTTGAGTAGGTCTGCGCTACATTTGAGTAGGTCGGCGCCACCGCTAAGTAGGTCGGCGCTACCTTTGAGTAGGTCAGCGCCACCGCTAAGTAGGTCGGCGCTACCGCTGAGTAGATCGGCGCTAACGCTGAGTAAGTCGGCACTACCGCTGGATAGGTCGGCGTTAACGCTTAGTAAGTCGGCGCTACCGCTCGGTAGGTCGTCGCTACCGCTGGGTAGGTCGGCGCTAACGCAGGGTAGGTCGGCGCTACCGCTGATTAGGTCGGCGCTACCTCTGAGTACGTCGGCGCTACCTTTAAGTAGGTCGGCGCCACCGCTAAAAAGGTCGGCGCTACTGCTGGGTATGTCGGCACTACCGCTGGGTAGGTCGGCGCTATTGCTGAGTAGGTCGGCGCTACCTCTGCGTACGTCGGCGCCACCGCTAAGTAGGTCGGCGATAACGCTGGGTAGATCGGCGCTACAGCTGAGTAGGTTGGCGCTACCTCTGAGTACGTCGGCGCTACCTTTGAGTAGGTCGGCGCTACTCCTGAGTAGGTCGGCGCTACCTCTGAGTACGTCGGCGCTACCTTGGAGTAGGTCGGCGCCACCGCTGGGTAGGTCGGCGCTACCGCTGAGAAGGTCGGCGCTACATCTGAGTACGTCGGCGCTACCTTTGAGTAGGTCGGCGCTACCTTTGAGTAGGTCGGCGCCACCGCTAAGTAGATCGGCGCTACCGCTGGGTAGGTCGGCGCTACCGCTGGGTAGGTCGGCGCTAACGCAGGGTAGGTCGGCGCTACCGCTGAGTAGGTCGGCGCTACCTCTGAGTACGTCGGCGCTACCTTTGAGTAGGTCGGCGCCACCGCTAAGTAGGTCGGCGCTACCGCTGGGTAGGCCGGCTCTACCTCTGGGTATGTCGGCGCTACCGCTGGGTAGGTCGGCGCTACCGCTGAGTAGGTCGGCGCTACCTCTGAGTACGTCGGCGCCACCGCTAAGTAGGTCGGCGATACCGCTGGGTAGGTCGGCGCTACAGCTGAGTAGGTTGGCGCTACCTCTGAGTACGTCGGCGCTACCTTTGAGTAGGTCGGCGCTACTCCTGAGTAGGTCGGCGCTACCACTGAGTACGTCGGCGCTACCTTGGAGTAGGTCTGCGCTACCTTTGAGTAGGTCTGCGCCACCGCTAAGTAAGTCGGCGCTACCTTTGAGTAGGTCGGCGCCACCGCTAAGTAGGTCGGCGATACCGCTGAGTAGGTCGGCGCTAACGCTAAGTAAGTCAGCGCTACCGCTGGGTAGGTCGGCGTTACCGCAGTGTAGGTCGGCGCTACCGCTGAGTAGGTCGGCGCTACCTTTGAGTAGGTCTGCGCTACCTTTGAGTAGGTCGGCGCCACCGCTAAGTAGGTCGGCGCTACCTTTGAGTAGGTCAGCGCCACCGCTAAGTAGGTCGGCGCTACCGCTGAGTAGATCGGCGCTAACGCTGAGTAAGTCGGCACTACCGCTGGATAGGTCGGCGTTAACGCTTAGTAAGTCGGCGCTACCGCTCGGTAGGTCGGCTCTACCGCTGGATAGGTCGGCGCTAACGCTTATTAAGTCGGCGCTACCGCTGGGTAGGTCGGCGCAACCGCTGGGTAGGTGGGCGCTACCACTGAGTAGGTCGGCGCTACAGCTGAGTACGTCGGCGCTACCTTTTAGTAGGTCGGCGCTACCTTTGAGTAAGTCAGCCCTACCGCTGGGTAGGCCGGCGCTACTGCTGGGTAGGTCGGCGCAACCTCTGAGTACGTCGGCGCTACCTTTGAGTAGGTCTGCGCTACCTTTGAGTAGGTCGGCGCCACCACTAAGTAGGTCGGCGCTACCTTTGAGTAGGTCGGCGCCACAGCTAAGTAGGTCGGCGATACCATTTAGTATGTCGGCGCTAACGCTAAGTAAGTCAGCGCTACCGCTGGGTAGGTCGGCGCTACCGCTGGGTAGTCTGGCGCTACCGCTGAGTAGGTCGGCGCTACCTTTGTGTAGGTCGGTGCTACCGCTGAGTAGGTCGGCGCTACCGCTGGGTAGGTCGGCGCTACCGCTGGGTAGGTCGGCGCGACCGCTGGGTAGGTCGGCGCTACCGCTGGGTAGGTCGGCGCTAACGCTGAGTAGGTCGGCGCTACCTCTGAGTACGTCGGCGCTACCGTTAAGTAGGTCGGCGCTACCTTTGAGTAGGTCGGCGCTACTGCTGGGTAGGCCGGCGCTACCGCTGGGTAGGTCGGCGCTACCGCTGAGTAGGTCGGCGCAACCTTTGAGTAGGTCTGCGCTACCTTTGAGTAGGTCGGCGCCACCGCTAAGTAGGTCGGCGCTACCTTTGAGTAGGTCAGCGCCACCGCTAAGTAGGTCGGCGCTACCGCTGAGTAGATCGGCGCTAACGCTGAGTAATTCGGCACTACCGCTGGATAGGTCGGCGTTAACGCTTAGTAAGTCGGCGCTACCGCTTGGTAGGTCGTCGCTACCGCTGGGTAGGTCAGCGCTAACGCAGGGTAGGTCGGCGCTAACGCAGGGTAGGTCGGCGCTACCGCTGAGTAGGTCGGCGCTACCTCTGAGTACGTCGGCGCTACCTTTGAGTAGGTCGGCGCTAACGCTGTGTAAGTCGGCGCTACCGCTGAGTAGGTCGGCGCTACCTCTGAGTAGGTCTGCGCTACCTTTGAGTAGGTCGGCGCCACCGCTAAGTAGGTCGGCGCTACCTTTGAGTAGGTCAGCGCCACCGCTAAGTAGGTCGGCGCTACCGCTGAGTAGATCGACGCTAACGCTGAGTAAGTCGGCGCTACCGCTGGGTAGGTCGGCGCTAACGCTTAGTAAGTCGGCGCTACCGCTGGGTAGGTCGGCGCAACCGCTGGGTAGGTGGGCGCTACCACTGAGTAGGTCGGCTCTACAGCTGAATACGTCGGCGCTATCTTTTAGTAGGTCGGCGCTACCTTTGAGTAGATTGGCGCCACCACTAAGTAGGTCGGCGCTACCGCTGGGTAGGCCGGCGCTACCGCTGGGTATGTAGGCGCTACCGCTGGGTAGGTCGGCGCTACCGCTGAGTAGGTCGGCGCTACCTCTGTGTAAGTCGGCGCTACCGCTGAGTAGGTCGGCTCTACCTCTGAGTAGGTCTGCGCTACCTTTGAGTAGGTCGGCGCCTACTCTAAGTAGGTCGGCGCTACCTTTGACTAGGTCAGCGCCACCGCTAAGTAGGTTGGCGCTACCGCTGAGTAGATCGGCGCTAACGCTGAGTATGTCGGCACTACCGCTGGATAGGTCGGCGCTAACGCTTATTAAGTCGGCGCTACCGCTGGGTAGGTCGGCGCAACCGCTGGGTAGGTGGGCGCTACCATTAAGTAGGTCGGCGCTACAGCTGAGTACGTCGGCGCTACCTTTTAGTAGGTCGGCGCTACCTTTGAGTAGGTCAGCGCCACCGCTAAGTAGGTCGGCGCTACCGCTGAGTAGATCGGCGCTAACGCTGGGTAAGTCGGCACTACCGCTGGATAGGTCGGCGTAAACGCTTAGTAAGTCGGCGCTACCGCTCGGTAGGTCGGCGCTACCGCTGGATAGGTCGGCGCTAACGCTTATTAAGTCGGCGCTATCGCTGGGTAGGTCATCGCAACCGCTGGGTAGGTGGGCGCTACCACTGAGTAGGTCGGCGCTACAGCTGAGTACGTCGGCGCTACCTTTTAGTAGGTCGGCGCTACCTTTGAGTAGGTCGGCGCCACCGCTAAGTAGGTCGGCGCTACCGCTGAGTAGGTCGGCGCTAACGCTGAGTAAGTCAGCCCTACCGCTGGGTAGGCCGGCGCTACTGCTGGGTAGGTCGGTGCAACCTCTGAGTACGTCGGCGCTACCTTTGAGTAGGTCTGCGCTACCTTTGAGTAGGTCGGCGCCACCGCTAAGTAGGTCGGCGCTACCTTTGAGTAGGTCGGCGCCACAGCTAAGTAGGTCGGCGATACCATTTAGTAGGTCGGCGCTAACGCTAAGTAAGTCAGCGCTACCGCTGGGTAGGCCGGCGCTACTGCTGGGTAGGTCGGAGCTACCTCTGAGTACTTCGGCGCTACCTTTGAGTAGGTCGGCGCTACCTTTGTGTAGGTCGGTGCTACCGCTGAGTAGGTCGGCGCTACCGCTGGGTAGGTCGGTGCCAACGCTGGCTAGGTCGGCGCTACCGCTGGGTAGGTCGGCGCTACTGCTGGGTAGGTCGGCGCTACCTTTGAGTAGGTCGGCGCTATCGCTAAGTAGGTCGGCGCTACCGCTGGGTAGGTCGGCGCGACCGCTGGGTAGGTCGGCGCTACCGCTGGGTAGGTCTGCGCTAACGCTGAGTAGGTCGGCGCTACCTCTGAGTACGTCAGCGCTACCTTTAAGTAGGTCGGCGCTACCTTTGAGTAGGTCGGCGCTACCGCTGGGTAGGCCGGCGCTACTGCTGGGTAGGTCGGCGCTACCGTTGAGTAGGTCGGCGCAACCTTTGAGTAGGTCTGCGCTACCTTTGAGTAGGTCGGCGCCACCGCTAAGTAGGTCGGCGCTACCTTTGAGTTGGTCAGCGCCACCGCTAAGTAGGTCGGTACTACCGCTGAGGAGATCGGCGCTAACGCTGAGTAAGTCGGCACTACCGCTGGATAGGTCGGCGTTAACGCTTAGTAAGTCGGCGCTACCGCTCGGTAGGTCGTCGCTACCGCTGGGTAGGTCGGCGCTAACGCAGGGTAGGTCGGCGCTACCGCTGAGTAGGTCGGCGCTACCTCTGAGTACGTCGGCGCTACCTTTGAGTAGGTCGGCGCTAACGCTGTGTAAGTCGGCGCTACCGCTGAGTATGTCGGCGCTACCTCTGAGTAGGTCTGCGCTACCTTTGAGTAGGTCGGCGTCTACGCTAAGTAGGTCGGCGCTACCTTTGACTAGGTCAGCGCCACCGCTAAGTAGGTTGGCGCTACCGCTGAGTAGATCGGCGCTAACGCTGAGTAGATCGACGCTAACGCTGAGTAAGTCGGCGCTACCGCTGGGTAGGTCGGCGCTAACGCTTAGTAAGTCGGCGCTACCGCTGGGTAGGTCGGCGCAACCGCTGGGTAGGTGGGCGCTACCACTGAGTAGGTCGGCGCTACAGCTGAATACGTCGGCGCTATCTTTTAGTAGGTCGGCGCTACCTTTGAGTAGATCGGCGCCACCACTAAGTAGGTCGGCGCTACCGCTGGGTAGGCCGGCGCTACCGCTGGGTATGTAGGCGCTACCGCTGGGTAGGTCGGCGCTACCGCTGAGTAGGTCGGCTCTACCTCTGAGTAGGTCTGCGCTACCTTTGAGTAGGTCGGCGCCTACTCTAAGTAGGTCGGCGCTACCTTTGACTAGGTCAGCGCCACCGCTAAGTAGGTTGGCGCTACCGCTGAGTAGATCGGCGCTAACGCTGAGTATGTCGGCACTACCGCTGGATAGGTCGGCGCTAACGCTTATTAAGTCGGCGCTACCGCTGGGTAGGTCGGCGCAACCGCTGGGTAGGTGGACGCTACCACTGAGTAGGTCGGCGCTACAGCTGAGTACGTCGGCGCTACCTTTTAGTACGTCGGCGCTACCTTTGAGTAGGTCGGCGCCACCGCTATGTAGGTCGGCGCTACCGCTGAGTAGGTCGGCGCTACCTTTGAGTAAGTCAGCCCTACCGCTGGGTAGGCCGGCGCTACTGCTGGGTAGGTCGGCGCAACCTCTGAGTACGTCGGCGCTACCTTTGAGTAGGTCTGCGCTACCTTTGAGTAGGTCGGCGCCACCGCTAAGTAGGTCGGCGCTACCTTTGAGTAGGTCGGCGCTACCGCTGGGTAGGTCGGAGCAACCGCTGGGTAGGTGGGCGCTACCACTGAGTAGGTCGGCGCTACAGCTGAGTACGTCGGCGCTACCTTTTAGTAGGTCGGCGCTACCTTTGAGTAGGTCGGCGCCACCGCTGAGTAGGTCGGCGCTAACGCTGAGTAAGTCAGCCCTACCGCTGGGTAGGCCGGCGCTACTGCTGGGTAGGTCGGCGCAACCTCTGAGTACGTCGGCGCTACCTTTGAGTAGGTCTGCGCTACCTTTGAGTAGGTCGGCGCCACCGCTAAGTAGGTCGGCGCTACCTTTGAGTAGGTCGGCGCCACAGCTAAGTAGGTCGGCGATACCATTTAGTAGGTCGGCGCTAACGCTAAGTAAGTCAGCGCTACCGCTGGGTAGGTCGGCGCAACCGCTGGGTAGTCTGGCGCTACCGCTGAGTAGGTCGGCGCTACCTCTGAGTACTTCGGCGCTACCTTTGAGTAGGTCGGCGCTACCTTTGTGTAGGTCGGTGCTACCGCTGAGTAGGTCGGCGCTACCGCTGGGTAGGTCGGCGCTACCGCTGGGTAGGTCGGCGCGACCGCTGGGTAGGTCGGCGCTACCGCTGGGTAGGTCGGCGCTAACGCTGAGTAGGTCGGCGCTACCTCTGAGTACGTCGGCGCTACCGTTAAGTAGGTCGGCGCTACCTTTGAGTAGGTCGGCGCTACTGCTGGGTAGGCCGGCGCTACCGCTGGGTAGGTCGGCGCTACCGCTGAGTAGGTCGGCGCAACCTTTGAGTAGGTCTGCGCTACCTTTGAGTAGGTCGGCGCCACCGCTAAGTAGGTCGGCGCTACCTTTGAGTAGGTCAGCGCCACCGCTAAGTAGGTCGGCGCTACCGCTGAGTAGATCGGCGCTAACGCTGAGTAATTCGGCACTACCGCTGGATAGGTCGGCGTTAACGCTTAGTAAGTCGGCGCTACCGCTTGGTAGGTCGTCGCTACCGCTGGGTAGGTCAGCGCTAACGCAGGGTAGGTCGGCGCTAACGCAGGGTAGGTCGGCGCTACCGCTGAGTAGGTCGGCGCTACCTCTGAGTACGTCGGCGCTACCTTTGAGTAGGTCGGCGCTAACGCTGTGTAAGTCGGCGCTACCGCTGAGTAGGTCGGCGCTACCTCTGAGTAGGTCTGCGCTACCTTTGAGTAGGTCGGCGCCACCGCTAAGTAGGTCGGCGCTACCTTTGAGTAGGTCAGCGCCACCGCTAAGTAGGTCGGCGCTACCGCTGAGTAGATCGACGCTAACGCTGAGTAAGTCGGCGCTACCGCTGGGTAGGTCGGCGCTAACGCTTAGTAAGTCGGCGCTACCGCTGGGTAGGTCGGCGCAACCGCTGGGTAGGTGGGCGCTACCACTGAGTAGGTCGGCTCTACAGCTGAATACGTCGGCGCTATCTTTTAGTAGGTCGGCGCTACCTTTGAGTAGATTGGCGCCACCACTAAGTAGGTCGGCGCTACCGCTGGGTAGGCCGGCGCTACCGCTGGGTATGTAGGCGCTACCGCTGGGTAGGTCGGCGCTACCGCTGAGTAGGTCGGCGCTACCTCTGTGTAAGTCGGCGCTACCGCTGAGTAGGTCGGCTCTACCTCTGAGTAGGTCTGCGCTACCTTTGAGTAGGTCGGCGCCTACTCTAAGTAGGTCGGCGCTACCTTTGACTAGGTCAGCGCCACCGCTAAGTAGGTTGGCGCTACCGCTGAGTAGATCGGCGCTAACGCTGAGTATGTCGGCACTACCGCTGGATAGGTCGGCGCTAACGCTTATTAAGTCGGCGCTACCGCTGGGTAGGTCGGCGCAACCGCTGGGTAGGTGGGCGCTACCATTAAGTAGGTCGGCGCTACAGCTGAGTACGTCGGCGCTACCTTTTAGTAGGTCGGCGCTACCTTTGAGTAGGTCAGCGCCACCGCTAAGTAGGTCGGCGCTACCGCTGAGTAGATCGGCGCTAACGCTGGGTAAGTCGGCACTACCGCTGGATAGGTCGGCGTAAACGCTTAGTAAGTCGGCGCTACCGCTCGGTAGGTCGGCGCTACCGCTGGATAGGTCGGCGCTAACGCTTATTAAGTCGGCGCTATCGCTGGGTAGGTCATCGCAACCGCTGGGTAGGTGGGCGCTACCACTGAGTAGGTCGGCGCTACAGCTGAGTACGTCGGCGCTACCTTTTAGTAGGTCGGCGCTACCTTTGAGTAGGTCGGCGCCACCGCTAAGTAGGTCGGCGCTACCGCTGAGTAGGTCGGCGCTAACGCTGAGTAAGTCAGCCCTACCGCTGGGTAGGCCGGCGCTACTGCTGGGTAGGTCGGTGCAACCTCTGAGTACGTCGGCGCTACCTTTGAGTAGGTCTGCGCTACCTTTGAGTAGGTCGGCGCCACCGCTAAGTAGGTCGGCGCTACCTTTGAGTAGGTCGGCGCCACAGCTAAGTAGGTCGGCGATACCATTTAGTAGGTCGGCGCTAACGCTAAGTAAGTCAGCGCTACCGCTGGGTAGGCCGGCGCTACTGCTGGGTAGGTCGGAGCTACCTCTGAGTACTTCGGCGCTACCTTTGAGTAGGTCGGCGCTACCTTTGTGTAGGTCGGTGCTACCGCTGAGTAGGTCGGCGCTACCGCTGGGTAGGTCGGTGCCAACGCTGGCTAGGTCGGCGCTACCGCTGGGTAGGTCGGCGCTACTGCTGGGTAGGTCGGCGCTACCTTTGAGTAGGTCGGCGCTATCGCTAAGTAGGTCGGCGCTACCGCTGGGTAGGTCGGCGCGACCGCTGGGTAGGTCGGCGCTACCGCTGGGTAGGTCTGCGCTAACGCTGAGTAGGTCGGCGCTACCTCTGAGTACGTCAGCGCTACCTTTAAGTAGGTCGGCGCTACCTTTGAGTAGGTCGGCGCTACCGCTGGGTAGGCCGGCGCTACTGCTGGGTAGGTCGGCGCTACCGTTGAGTAGGTCGGCGCAACCTTTGAGTAGGTCTGCGCTACCTTTGAGTAGGTCGGCGCCACCGCTAAGTAGGTCGGCGCTACCTTTGAGTTGGTCAGCGCCACCGCTAAGTAGGTCGGTACTACCGCTGAGGAGATCGGCGCTAACGCTGAGTAAGTCGGCACTACCGCTGGATAGGTCGGCGTTAACGCTTAGTAAGTCGGCGCTACCGCTCGGTAGGTCGTCGCTACCGCTGGGTAGGTCGGCGCTAACGCAGGGTAGGTCGGCGCTACCGCTGAGTAGGTCGGCGCTACCTCTGAGTACGTCGGCGCTACCTTTGAGTAGGTCGGCGCTAACGCTGTGTAAGTCGGCGCTACCGCTGAGTATGTCGGCGCTACCTCTGAGTAGGTCTGCGCTACCTTTGAGTAGGTCGGCGTCTACGCTAAGTAGGTCGGCGCTACCTTTGACTAGGTCAGCGCCACCGCTAAGTAGGTTGGCGCTACCGCTGAGTAGATCGGCGCTAACGCTGAGTAGATCGACGCTAACGCTGAGTAAGTCGGCGCTACCGCTGGGTAGGTCGGCGCTAACGCTTAGTAAGTCGGCGCTACCGCTGGGTAGGTCGGCGCAACCGCTGGGTAGGTGGGCGCTACCACTGAGTAGGTCGGCGCTACAGCTGAATACGTCGGCGCTATCTTTTAGTAGGTCGGCGCTACCTTTGAGTAGATCGGCGCCACCACTAAGTAGGTCGGCGCTACCGCTGGGTAGGCCGGCGCTACCGCTGGGTATGTAGGCGCTACCGCTGGGTAGGTCGGCGCTACCGCTGAGTAGGTCGGCTCTACCTCTGAGTAGGTCTGCGCTACCTTTGAGTAGGTCGGCGCCTACTCTAAGTAGGTCGGCGCTACCTTTGACTAGGTCAGCGCCACCGCTAAGTAGGTTGGCGCTACCGCTGAGTAGATCGGCGCTAACGCTGAGTATGTCGGCACTACCGCTGGATAGGTCGGCGCTAACGCTTATTAAGTCGGCGCTACCGCTGGGTAGGTCGGCGCAACCGCTGGGTAGGTGGACGCTACCACTGAGTAGGTCGGCGCTACAGCTGAGTACGTCGGCGCTACCTTTTAGTACGTCGGCGCTACCTTTGAGTAGGTCGGCGCCACCGCTATGTAGGTCGGCGCTACCGCTGAGTAGGTCGGCGCTACCTTTGAGTAAGTCAGCCCTACCGCTGGGTAGGCCGGCGCTACTGCTGGGTAGGTCGGCGCAACCTCTGAGTACGTCGGCGCTACCTTTGAGTAGGTCTGCGCTACCTTTGAGTAGGTCGGCGCCACCGCTAAGTAGGTCGGCGCTACCTTTGAGTAGGTCGGCGCTACCGCTGGGTAGGTCGGAGCAACCGCTGGGTAGGTGGGCGCTACCACTGAGTAGGTCGGCGCTACAGCTGAGTACGTCGGCGCTACCTTTTAGTAGGTCGGCGCTACCTTTGAGTAGGTCGGCGCCACCGCTGAGTAGGTCGGCGCTAACGCTGAGTAAGTCAGCCCTACCGCTGGGTAGGCCGGCGCTACTGCTGGGTAGGTCGGCGCAACCTCTGAGTACGTCGGCGCTACCTTTGAGTAGGTCTGCGCTACCTTTGAGTAGGTCGGCGCCACCGCTAAGTAGGTCGGCGCTACCTTTGAGTAGGTCGGCGCCACAGCTAAGTAGGTCGGCGATACCATTTAGTAGGTCGGCGCTAACGCTAAGTAAGTCAGCGCTACCGCTGGGTAGGTCGGCGCAACCGCTGGGTAGTCTGGCGCTACCGCTGAGTAGGTCGGCGCTACCTCTGAGTACTTCGGCGCTACCTTTGAGTAGGTCGGCGCTACCTTTGTGTAGGTCGGTGCTACCGCTGAGTAGGTCGGCGCTACCGCTGGGTAGGTCGGTGCCACCGCTGGCTAGGTCGGCGCTACCGCTGGGTAGGTCGGCGCTACCGCTGGGTAGGTCGGCGCTACCTTTGAGTAGGTCGACGCTATCGCTAAGTAGGTCGGCGCTACCGCTGGGTAGGTCGGCGCGACCGCTGGGTAGGTCGGCGCTACCGCTGGGTAGGTCTGCGCTAACGCTGAGTAGGTCGGCGCTACCTCTGAGTACGTCAGCGCTACCTTTAAGTAGGTCGGCGCTACCTTTGAGTAGGTCGGCGCTACCGCTGGGTAGGCCGGCGCAACCTTTGAGTAGGTCTGCGCTACCTTTGAGTAGGTCGGCGCCACCGCTAAGTAGGTCGGCGCTACCTTTGAGTAGGTCAGCGCCACCGCTAAGTAGGTCGGCGCTACCGCTGAGTAGATCGGCGCTAACGCTGAGTAAGTCGGCACTACCGCTGGATAGGTCGGCGCTAACGCTTATTAAGTCGGCGCTACCGCTGGGTAGGTCGGCGCAACCGCTGGGTAGGTGGGCGCTACCACTGAGTAGGTCGGCGCTACAGCTGAGTACGTCGGCGCTACCTTTTAGTAGGTCGGCGCTACCTTTGAGTAGGTCGGCGCAACCGCTATGTAGGTCGGCGCTACCGCTGAGTAGGTCGGCGCTAACGCTGAGTAAGTCGGCCCTACCGCTGGGTAGGCCGGCGCTACTGCTGGGTAGGTTGGCGCAACCTCTGAGTACGTCGGCGCTACCTTTGAGTAGGTCTGCGCTACCTTTGAGTAGGTCGGCGCCACCGCTAAGTAGGTAGGCTTTACCTTTGAGTAGGTCGGCGCCACCGCTAAGTAGGTCGGCGATACCGCTAAGTAGGTCGGCGCTAACGCTAAGTAAGTCAGCGCTACCGCTGGGTAGGTCGGCGCAACCGCTGGGTAGTCTGGCGCTACTGCTGAGTAGGTCGGCGCTACCTCTGAGTACTTCGGCGCTACCTTTGAGTAGGTCGGCGCTACCTTTGAGTAGGTCGGCGCCACCGCTGGGTAGGTCGGTGCTACCGCTGAGTAGGTCGGCGCTACCGCTGGGTAGGTCGGTGCCACCGCTGGCTAGGTCGACGCGACCGCTGGGTAGGTCGGCGCTACCGATGGGTAGGTCGGCGCTACCTTTGAGTAGGTCGGCGCCATCGCTAAGTAGGTCGGCGCTACCGCTAAGTAGGTCGGCGCGACCGCTGGGTAGGTCGGCGCTACCGCTGGGTAGGTCGGCGCTAACGCTGAGTAGGTCGGCGCTACCTCTGAGTACGTCGGCGCTACCTTTAAGTAGGTCGGCGCTACCTTTGAGTAGGTCGGCGCTACCGCTGGGTAGGATGGCGCTACCGCTAGGTAGGTCGGCGCTACCTTTGAGTACGTCTGCGCTACCTTTGAGTAGGTCGGCGCCACCGCTAAGTAGGTCGGCGCTACCTTTGAGTAGGTCAGCGCCACCGCTAAGTAGGTCGGCGCTACCGCTGAGTAGATCGCCGCTAACGCTGAGTAAGTCGGCGCTACCGCTCGGTAGGTCGGCGCTACCGCTGGATAGGTCGGCGCTAACGCTTATTAAGTCGGCGCTACCGCTGGGTAGGTCGGCGCAACCGTTGGGTAGGTGGGCTCTACCACTGAGTAGGTCGGCGCCACCGCTATCTAGGTCGGCGCTACCGCTGGGTAGGTCGGCGCTACCGCTGGGTAGGTCGGCGCTACCTTTGAGTAGGTCGGCGCCATCGCTAAGTAGGTCGGCGCTACCGCTGGGTAGGTCGGCGCGACCGCTGGGTAGGTCGGCGCTACCGCTGGGTAGGTCGGCGCTAACGCTGAGTAGGTCGGCGCTACCTCTGAGTACGTCGGCGCTACCTTTAAGTAGGTCGGCGCTACCTTTGAGTAGGTCGGCGTTACCGCTGGGTAGGCCGGCGCTACCGCTGGGTAGGTCGGCGCTACCGCTGAGTAGGTCGGCGCAACCTTTGAGTAGGTCTGCGCTACCTTTGAGTAGGTCGGCGCCACCGCTAAGTAGGTCGGCGCTACCATTGAGTAAGTCAGCGCCATCGCTAAGTAGGTCGGCGCTACCGCTGGGTAGGTCGGCGCTACCGCTGGGTAGGTCGGCGCTACCTTTGAGTAGGTCGGCGCCATCGCTAAGTAGGTCGGCGCTACCGCTGGGTAGGTCGGCGCGACCGCTGGGTAGGTCGGCGCTACCGCTGGGTAGGTCGGCGCTAACGCTGAGTAGGTCGGCGCTACCTCTGAGTACGTCGGCGCTACCTTTAAGTAGGTCGGCGCTACCTTTGAGTAGGTCGGCGCTACCGCTGGGTAGGCCGGCGCTACCGCTGGGTAGGTCGGCGCTACCGCTGAGTAGGTCGGCGCAACCTTTGAGTAGGTCTGCGCTACCTTTGAGTAGGTCGGCGCCACCGCTAAGTAGGTCGGCGCTACCATTGAGTAAGTCAGCGCCATCGCTAAGTAGGTCGGCGCTACCGCTGGGTAGGTCGGCGCGATCGCTGGGTAGATCGGCGCTACCGCTGGGTAGGTCGGCGCTAACGCTGAGTAGGTCGGCGCTACCTCTGAGTACGTCGGCGCTACCTTTAAGTAGGTCGGCGCTACCTTTGAGTAGGTCTACGCTACCGCTGGGTAGGCCGGCGCTACGGCTGGGTAGGTCGGCGCTACCGCTGAGTAGGTCGGCGCTACCTTTGAGTAGGTCTGCGCTACCTTTGAGTAGGTCGGCGTCACCGCTAAGTAGGTCGGCGCTACCTTTGAGTAGGTCAGCGCCACCGCTAAGTAGGTCGGCGCTACCGCTGAGTAGATCGGCGCTAACGCTGAGTAAGTCGGCACTACCGCTGGATAGGTCGGCGTTAACGCTTAGTAAGTCGGCGCTACCGCTCAGTAGGTCGGCGCTACCGCTGGGTAGGTCGGCGATAACGCAGGGTAGGTCGGCGCTACCGCTGGGTAGGTCAGCGCTAACGCAGGGTAGGTCGGCGCTACCGCTGAGTAGGTCGGCGCTACCTTTTAGTAGGTCGGCGCTACCTTTGAGTATGTCGGCGCCACCGCTTAGTAGGTCGGCGCTACCGCTGAGTAGGTCGGCGCTAACGCTGTGTAAGTCGGCGCTACCGCTGAGTTGGTCGGCGCTAACGATGTGTAAGTCGGCGCTACCGCTGAGTAGATCGGCGCTACATCTGAGTACGTCGGCGCTACCTTTTAGTAGGTCGGCGCTACCTTGGAATAGGTCGGCGCTACCGCTGGGTAGGTCGGCGCTAACGCTGGGTAGGTCGGCGCTACCGCTGAGTAGGTCGGCGCTACCTCTGAGTACGTCGGCGCTACCTTTGAGTAGGTCGGTGCCACCGCTAAGTAGGTCGGCGCTACCGCTGGGTAGGCCGGCGCTACCGCTGGGTAGGCCGGCGCTACCGCTGGGTACGTCGGCGCTACCTTTGAGTAGGTCTGCGCTACCTTTGAGTGGGTCGGTGCCACCGCTAAGTAGGTCGGCGCTACCTTTGAGTAGGTCGGCGCCACCGCTAAGTAGGTCGGCGATACCGCTGTGTAGGTCGGCGCTACAGCTGAGTAGGTTGGCGCTACCTCTGAGTACGTCGGCGATACCTTTGAGTAGGTCGGCGCTACTCCTGAGTACGTCGGCGCTACTACTGAGTACGTCTACGCTACTCCTGAGTACGTTTGCGCTACTCCTGAGTACGTCGGCGCTACTCCTGAGTACGTCTGCGGGAGTAGCGCCGACGTACTCGGGAGTAGCGTCGACGTATTCAAGAGTAGCAGCGACGTAGTCAGAAGTAGCGCCGACGTATACAGTAGTAGCGCGTACGTACTCAGGAGTAGCGCCGACGTAATCAGGAGTAGCAGCGACGTACTCGGGAGTAGCGCCGACGTACTCAGGAGTAGCGCCGACGTACGCAGGATTAGCGCCGACGTACTCTGGAGTAGCGCCGACGTACTCAGGAGTAGCGCCCACGTGCTCAGGAGCATCGCCGACGTGCTCAGGAGTATCGCCGACGTGCTCAGGAGTAGCGACGACGTGCTCAGGAATAGCGCCGACGTGCTCAGGAGTAGCGCCGACGTACTCAGGAGTAGCAGCGACGTATTCAGGAAAAGCGCCGACGTACTCAGGAGTAGCGCCAACGTACTAAGGAGTAGCGCCGACGTACTTAGGAGTAGCGACGACGTACTCGGGAGTAGCGCCGACGTACTCGGGAGTAGCGCCGACGTACTCGGGAGTAGCGTCGACGTTTTCAAGAGTAGCAACGACGTAGTCAGAAGTAGCGCCGACGTACATAGTAGTTGCGCCTACGTACTCAGAAGTAGCGCCGACGTACATAGTAGTTGCGCCTACGTACTCAGGAGTAGCGCCGACGTACTCAGGAGTAGCGCCGACGTACTCAGGAGTAGCGCCGACGTACGCAGGATTAGCGCCGACGTACTCAGGATTAGCGCCGACGTACTCAGGAGTAGCGCAGACGTACTCAGGAGTAGCGCATACGTACTCAGGGGTAGCGCAAACGTGCTCAGGAGTAGCGTAGACGTACTCAGTAGTAGCGCCGACGTTCTCAGGAGTAGCGCCGACGTACTCAGGAGTAGTGCCGACGTACTCAGGAGTAGCGCCGACGTACGCAGGATTAGCGCCGACGTACTCAGGATTAGTGCCGACGTACTCAGGAGTAGCGCAGACGTACTCAGGAGTAGCGCCTACGTACTCAGGGGTAGCGCAAACGTGCTCAGGAGTAGCGTAGACGTACTCAGTAGTAGCGCCGACGTTCTCAGGAGTATAGCCGACGTACTCAGGAGTAGCGCTGACGTACTCAACAGTAACACCGACGTACTCAGGAGTATCACCGACGTACTCAGGGTTGGCGCCGACGTACTCAGGAGTAGCGCCGACGTACTCAGGAGTTGCGCAGACGTACTCAGGAGTAGCGAAGACGTACTCAGGAGTTGCGAAGACGTACTCAGTAGTAGCGCCGACGTACTTAGGAGTAGGGCCGACGTACTTGGGAGTAGCGCCGACGTACTCGGGAGTAGCACCGACGTACTTAGTAGTGGCGCCGACGTACTCAGTAGTGGCGCCGACGTACTCAGGAGTTGCGCCGACGTACTCAGGAGTTGCGCAGACGTACTCAGGAGTAGCGAAGACGTACTCAGGAGTTGCGAAGACGTACTCAGTAGTAGCGCCGACGTACTCAGGAGTAGGGCCGACGTACTTGGGAGTAGCGCCGACGTACTCGGGAGTAGCGCCGACGTACTTAGTAGTGGCGCCGACGTACTCAGTAGCGCCAACGTACTCAGGAGTAGCAGCGACGTACTCAGGAGTAGCGCCAACGTACTCAGGAGTAGCACCGACGCACTCAGGATTAGCGCCAACGTACTCAGGAGTAGCGCCGACATACTCAGGAGTAGCGCCGATGTACTCAGGAGTAGCGCAGACGTACTCAGGTGTAGCGCACCGACGTACTCAGGAGTAGCGCCGACGTACTCAGGAGTAGCGCCGACGTACTCAGGAGTAGCGCCGACGTACTCAGGAGTAGCGCCGACGTTCTCAGGAGTAGCGCCGACGTACTCAGGAGTAGCGCCGACGTACTCAATAGTATAGCCGACGTACTCAGGAGTAGCGCTGACGTACTCAACAGTAACGCCGACGTACTCAGGAGTATCACCGACGTACTCAGGGTTGGCGCCGACGTACTCAGGAGTAGCGCCGACGTACTCAGGAGTAGCGCAGACGTACTCAGGAGTAGCGAAGACGTACTCAGGAGTTGCGAAGACGTACTCAGTAGTAGCGCCGACGTACTCAGGAGTAGGGCCGACGTACTTGGGAGTAGCGCCGACGTACTCGGGAGTAGCGCCGACGTACTTAGTAGTGGCGCCGACGTACTCAGTAGTGGCACCGACGTACTCAGGAGTAGCAGCGACGTACTCAGGAGTAGCGCCAACGTACTCAGGAGTAGCACCGACGCACTCAGGATTAGCGCCGTCGTACTCAGGAGTAGCGCCGACGTACTCAGGAGTAGCGCCGATGTACTCAGGAGTAGCGCAGACGTACTCAGGTGTAGCGCACCGACGTACTCAGGAGTAGCGCCGACGTACTCAGGAGTAGCGCCGACGTACTCAGGAGTAGCGCCGACGTACTCAGGAGTAGCGCCGACGTACTCAGGAGTAGCGCCGACGTACTCAGGAGTAGCGCCGACGTACTCAGGAGTAGCGCCGACGTACTCAGGAGTAGCGCCGACGTACTCAGGAGTAGCGCCGACGTACTTTATGCCACACTGTATGTTGACTGTAAAGCAGTTTCAAGTGTCTGGGCAAGGTCACTGCCACAGCCTCACAGGCTACTGCCACATGGACATGCTGATACCCAGACAAGTCTTATGGTGTTCATTTAGAATTTCCTTCTTTCTTTCATTGTACTGGACATGATTGACTTCACTGTGAGCATTTACTCTGTACAGGCATACTACACTTCAGGTAGTTTATGGTAAAATGATCAGCAAGTATCTTATCCACTCTTATAGGGTTGCATTAATTTTTTATTACCCCCTTTATTTGAAGTTGCATTTTCTGTCTGTCTGATTGCAATCATGCGTGCGTCGTGGGAGCAAGAATTGGCTTCGACAGCAGACTTGTGGCGCCTAACAATACATCCTATCAAATTTTCAGTTAAAACAACTTAATAATACTACACTTATGACAATTTTCATTTCTTAAAAGGAAAGTATAAGAAAAATGTTGCTTTCACTTTAAAAATGCCTGTGCAACTTTTTATAGTTTTTCGGCGCAAAGCTATAAAAAAAATTATGCGCTAAGATTATTTTTGAACAATTCATACGGAGTAAGGAGATATTTTTGAGATTTGCGACACAGATATTTTTCTGCACGTTTCATTTGCAGTAGTCAATCAATTATTTAATTACATGATGGTAAACTTAGTTTTCAAATAAAGGGAGTATAATGAAAACTTCGTTTTTATGGATTTCTTGTTAATAGTAATTCCAAGAGTTGAATATTTTAAGTACCGGTAAATAATCATATTATATTTATATTGCAAAAAAAAGCAAAACACTTCATTTTTTTGTATTTTCATTGTATACTGTGTATTGCTGTTTATGTGAGCATAAGTCAGTTTAGAAAGATCACTGTACTACTGCTTAAATTATTATCTTACAACTATTACAAGGCAGCTTTCTAAACTACAGTAAACAGAGGCACATTAGAACTGTGCTAATTAAGATTTACTACGGTATCTCTTCTAGCGGACTGACTCAGTAATGAATGGATATGTCAGTGGTTTCCAACCTGTGGGTCGTGAGTCGCGACCCTTAGGGGGTCGAATGACAATTTCAGGGAGGGGGGGGAGGTCGCCTAAGACCTTTTAAAAACACATAATTTTGCTGGTCCTAGGAACCGAGACACCGCCCATCTATCCGTCTCCAGGCAGCTACTTTGTTGAAAGCAGCAGTATTGACAGTGGCAGGGTTGTTACCACAATGTACTTATGCGAGCCAGCCATATGTGTAGAGTGCAGATGCTTTGTTTAAAGCAGCAGTATTGGCAGTAAAACAACACTTCATGAATATATTGGAATTCAGGGTGGATGCTATTCAGTCTATTATTCGGTGAGGCCGGCTGGTCTAGCGGTTGGCACACCAGACTGTTGTTACGTATGTCGGTCATAGATGAATGACGTACTAAGGCATTGACCTATTAACAAGTGAGTATTAGAGTCCAAGGTTTGACCTTTGTGCTCTGAGGGCAGTTTAAATAAAATAATTCGTCCAACCCCGTGGAATATGAAGGTTATAATCTGGATCGCAGTATCCTATAGACCAGTGTTATTGAAATGCGTATTAAGACCCTAAAGAATCTTCGATAATAGTTTTCTTTGTAAAGTCCCTACCTCCTTAAAGTTAGTTCAGTTTGAAAGTTTGTAGAGAGAAGTCGCTATATTGATACTTGTGTTACGTCCACAATCCCCTTGTGGCCAGAGCTGTGTAGATCTTGCTGATAATTCTCGTTAGTCCTAGGGGAGACTTTAATTATTAGTATTTATGTTTCAGTATTACACGAACTCTTCTTATAGTCCTGGGCACAAATTCAGTATTTGTATTCCAACATTTCCTTTCTTGGACATTAGAGTAGTAGATCAATCTTATTGTAATGTATACAACACAATATAATAGGAACTTGACAAGGAAGCTTCAGTGTAACTGTTGTTGATAGTTTATTTCAGGTGGTATGTTCAATATATACAATATATCTATTATGTACAGTTAGAATAAAATAGTGCAAACACAAACGTTCTCAAACGAACATATTTTGAAACTCTCTGTCTTTCAGACAAAACAAATCATTAAATACTATCCGAGTGGTGCAAGGGACAGACCCATTACCAGTAGGGGTGAAAATCATGGTATCATTACAAAACTCATAACAAAAACGATAGGAACTTCCCCTATTAAATAATGAGTCGTTCCCAGACTCTGAGAATTTAAGATCAACACAGAATCCCAGCATTACCTAGAACCTTTCGTTTTCCTACTAAACGTCCTAATATTGTGTGTAGTAAGAAAAGAGAGAGAGAGGAGAATAAACATTGCGTGTTCCAATTCTTGGAAAAACAATATACATGACACGCCCCCACCCAATGAAAGAAATAATGTACCATAATTACCCAAGTAATACTCAACATGGTACATTTTTCGTACTTAACACTATCGTTTTAACAACCAACAATCAATGGAAGATTATAAGACAATTTAAGCAAACATGGCTCACTGGCACAACTAAATTATAAAAAGTGTCACTACCCAATGATAATTGTGATTATAACGTGATGGACAAATATTTCCCCGTTAATATTAATATTAACTAATGTCTCAACAAGTACAAATAATACAAAAATATTCTAGTCATTCTTATTTTAACTATGTACAGTTGTGTGGATTTCCACCAAAAATTTGCAAAAAGTCTTAATCTATTTAAACAAATATAACATTGCTCAAACTCTGTCAATTTTCAACAGTTTACTTCTAATATACAAACCAAAAGATAAGTAATACGTAACTCGAATCAAACTATAGGTTACTTCCCCTTTAAATTACAGTGTCAACTTGACATTAACAGGGTTCATACCTAAGATGATGATACTTCCCCTTTTCTCAAATATGAGGAGAAAATACGCTCTAGTTACGATTACTACAGTAATCTCAATATTAAAATGTAATCCACTATTATGCGTTTTTGGCAAATTTGAAAGTTTAATATAAAAGATTGTTCAGGGTTGAATGAGTGCCCACCTTTAGGTACCTTTGTTTCCCTCCATTCCCGGATATATGGAATATATAACAACCTATATACAACATAGTGAATATCCACTAGTTTTTTTTTTTTTTTTCATTCTATTGCCATGATATAACAATTTAGCAATAGATTTCCAATATTATCTATTAATTTATACCAATTAAGATTACATCTCTTTCTAAGATAAAAATTGTACATGTTATTATTTAGTTCCATTCATTAACTAAAATAAAACAAGATAATAAGCACTATCTCAAAGTTTTCCCACTTAATTGCATGTGATGACAATTACTTTTATCCATCCATATCAAGTAAATACGTGCATATTATATATTTATTGCATCATGCATCAACATTTAAATGGAAATTCTTTTCCATAATCAAATGAATTTAAAATATATCAGAACATCAATATTATACATGATTATAAGAATTATTAATACTTTCAAAAGACTTGACTTCTGTATGATACAAGTATTCTATAGGTATTACATAATCAAAATTCAAACGAATGATAGGTTATCATGACACATTCTTAATGAATAAATGAGATGATCTGAAAAAGAAGTATGGGGTTATTCAGTCAATCATGTAGCACCCGAGATAGAGTATCAGCTATGACCTTGTCTCTATCTTGTCGATGATACGGGGAATGGGATACCAGTCGGTTTCTGTCAAATTACTTAATTTCCCAAAGTCTCTATAAAACTGCAGTGTGTGGTCTGCTTTTGGTACCATCACACAGGGTGTAGACCATTTGCTATCACATTTTCCTCCTATGTCATCTTCTAACATACACTTTACATCTAATTTAATATGCTCAGGTCTGATGGGGTCAAATGGATGCTGTTTAATAGACCTGGCACTATTGGTTAACACTACATCGTGCTCTATGACATGTGTCCTACTGGGAACATTTGTAAACATTGACTTATTTTCATGTACCAGCTCAATAATCTTCTCCTTATCTTCTACCGGAGGATGTTCTAGCCTTGTATCTAAACTCTTAAGGGCATCTGTATTATTAAGTTTACTTTCTGCTAACTTATATTCTATCCTAGATAAATCCGTCGGGACTCTAGCTAACGAAATCATGGGGACCTCCCGTGGTTTACTCTTTTCCCTGGAAACATAGGGCTTAAGTAAATTAATATGGCATACCCTCTGTTTTTGTCTCCGGTCAGGAGTCTTTATCAAATAATTGACCTCGCCAAGCTTTGACTCTATCTCATAGGGTCCACTAAACTTTGCACTTAAAGGCTGATTTTGCAAAGGTAGAAACACAAGAACTTTGTCACCTGGTGCAAAAGTTCTAGCTGTAGCTTTACGGTCATAGTTCTGTCTCATACGCTCCTGCATCTGTGGAAAATGAATCTTCACATGGTTAAAAGCATGATAAAGCCTATTTTTAAATTTATCTACATATGACAAAAGTCCAATCGGTTCACTGTCCGTTAGCCAAGTTTCATGTAGAAGTTTCAACGGACCTCTGACTGAGTGTCCATACACAAGTTCGAATGGGCTAAACCCCAGGGATTCCTGAGTGGCCTCCCTTGCAGCGAACAGTACATAAGGCACACCCTTATCCCAGTCTTTCTCGTTTTCATAACAGTACTTTTTAAGCATCGATTTTAATGTCTGATGAAACCTTTCCAGAGCTCCCTGGCTCTCAGGATGATAGGCACTTGATAGCCTATGGCTTATCCCTAATTGTTCCATGACTTGTTTGAAAATGTTCGAAGTAAAGTTAGTCCCCTGGTCGGACTGTACTGTCTTCGGTAGGCCATAACGTGTGAAGAAATTTGTCAGGGCGTCTACCACCTTCACTGTTGTTATGTTCCGCAAAGGAATGGCTTCCGGGAAGCGAGTGGATGAACACATGACTGTGAGCAGGTATTGAAAACCGGCTTTTGTTTTCGGCAACGGGCCCACGCAATCAATGAGTATATGACTGAATGGTTCGTCGAACGCTGGTATCGGCTGGAGTGGAGCGACAGGAATTCGTTGGTTAGGACGTCCTACCATTTGGCATACGTGGCAAGTCTTGCAGTATTGTTCGACATCTCTTCTCAGTCCTGGCCAGTAGAAGTAAGGGAGGATACGGTGGTGCGTTTTTCGGACTCCCATGTGACCAGCGAAAGGAAGATCATGCGCCATACGCAGTATATCTTGACGATAGCACTTAGGTATTACAATCTGGTGAATACTGTCCCACTCGTTTGTACCTGAGTTGAGCGGTTTCGACTTTCTCATCAACACTTCATCTTTCATGTAGAAACATTCCGCCATTGCATCTGCAGTCTTTTCATCAACAGCTTTCATTCTGAGTTGCATTATTACTTCGTCATTCAATTGTTCTTTCACCAATTTCTGCTTAGGTGACAAAATGTTATCGTTCTCGGTTGCATCACCAGTTGTTAGTTCAGCAAAGAACGTAGCACTTAAATCGATGTCAGGTGTTTCTGTTATCACTGTTTCATTCGCATGTGTGTCTTCAGAACAGACAAACACATCTTTCGTTGCACTACACGGCGTAGCATGAGTCTTTACCGACTTCTTTTTCTGCATTGCTCTTGTCAGTGCACATGTTGGGCGTTCATTGGCAGGACGTAGGTTTTTGTCCTCCGCCATCTTTGTCTCCAACACTTTAACCATGGGCTCGACAGTGACTCTGCCGCCCATAATGTCATTTCCTAATATCATGGTAACGCCTTTGACGGGTAGTGCGCGCCACACTCCCACTACGATGTTACCTGTAAAAATGTCCGACTCGAGTTTTATTCTGTGCAGTGGAGCTTCCACAGCCTCCATACTAGCACCTCTCAGCACAACAGACTCACCGGTACTGGTGGCATCCGTTAACGGCACACTGCCCTCCAGGATCACGCTGACAGCAGAACCCGTGTCACGTAATATCTGTATTTTCTTCTTGCTGAGTATATCGACTTTTGTCGACACTGTCCCTTCGTAGACAAAGGGTCGAAAATCGGATAGGTCGTCCTCTTCCGGGACTTTAGGAACCATCTGTTCCTCACGGCCTTCTGAAAGCATAATAGATTGAGTACAGCTATTCTCTTTTACCTTAGATAGACTGTTCTCAAAAATCATCGACTCCACAACTATGGGCGATGCCGGCCGCATTTCTTTTGAGTTTCTTGACCCTGTGTTGCACACTTCTTCTGTCTGCTTGCTATCTTTCTGCACTCTGGCACAGTGTAGAATAGCACCTTGCTTCTTGGTAAGGATCCAACAATCTTTCTTCATGTGGCCCTCTTTCTTGCAATTGAAACATACCACCTTTGCTTTATTTACATCTGTCTGCTTCCTGAAATGAACTAAGTTACTATTATTATTTACACCACTGTTCTTATTATTGTTTTCACTTGACTCTTTTGGTTTACTAGCCTCCTTGGACTCTGGTTTGTGCACTTTGGGTTTGTCAGCATAATATGGCTTTATGCTGGCGTGAATTATGGCATAGTTATCTGCCAATCTAGCAGCTTCATGCACATCTTCAACCCCTCGGTCTGAGATGTGAGTTTTAATATCCACTCGAATACAATCATTGAATTCCTCAAACAATATTAGGTTCTTGAGTTTATCAAACTCACTTACATTCTGTGACCTTAGCCACTGTTCTAACATTTTCTCCTTTTGTCTCAAAAAGTCTACATGAGTTTGATCATATGCCTTCTTTCTGTCTCTAAATAGCTTTCTATATTTTTCTGGTGTCAGGGAATAACTTTTTAGCACCCTATCTTTGATTACTTCATAGTCATTTATTTCCTCGGGTGTTAAACTCAACACTACGTCCAATGCTTTTCCTTTGTTGAGAGTTGACCTTAACAATAAAGCCATCTTATCATCAGGGAACTGATAATCTACAGCTATCCTCTCAAAAAGCAAAAAGAAATCTTGAACATCTTCTTCTCTGAATATAGGCAAGTGTTGCTTCATTGCGCTAATATCCATACCATTGCTGTCCCTACGATGGTCAGGTCTGTTCATGCGTGCCATCTCTATCCTTTCTCTGCTTTCAATCCTAATTCTTTCATTTTCCCTTTCAGTTTCTATCCTAATTCTTTCATTTTCTATCCTAATTCTTTCCAATTCCATTCTCTTCATAGCTAATTGGAATTTTAGGTTTTCACTCAACCCTTCATCTTCATCATTGTTTGATGATCTAGATGACATATTTCTTACCTCGTCTCCGTGGGCAATTACCTCGCCCCCACTGGGAGCTACATAACCTTCATTGATATCGTTCTGTCCCACTTCAACTACACTACCAGTGTTCATGGCATTCTGCCCGTTCAAACATGTCATAATTTCTTTGGTCAAACGATTACGATTAGGTCTTGCCTGTCCTGCCTCAATCCCAAAGGACTCAGCTAATTCTTTTAATTCAGCAAATGACATGGCATTAAGTTCCTCACTTGATATATTCGAAGCCATAGTGTAGCGTTCAAAATATTTGTGATAGTAGAGTAGTATATATTGTATAATAAAATATAAAGTTCCAACTTACGATTTGTCCAGAAATTTGCACAATATAATATTAAACACTTCGTGGAATCTTCACACTTCCCAAGGAATAAAAACGCAAACCAGTTCTCTCCTCTTTTTTAAAAAGAATAGTTTCACAGTCCTGAAAACGAAACACAAATATGCCGCTCTCAGTACTACTAATGTCACAAAATATTTATAGGTCAGGAAAAAATATAACTCAAATTTTCCAGACGAGATCAACAAATTTTTTTTCAATCCTAGATCAAGAAAAGTAGAACTCAAATCTACCGAACGAGACTACCAAATCTTGTCAATCCTAGGTCAGGAAAAGTAGAACTCAAATATACCGGGCGAGACCACCAAATTTTGTTACGTCCACAATCCCCTTGTGGCCAGAGCTGTGTAGATCTTGCTGATAATTCTCGTTAGTCCTAGGGGAGACTTTAATTATTAGTATTTATGTTTCAGTATTACACGAACTCTTCTTATAGTCCTGGGCACAAATTCAGTATTTGTATTCCAACATTTCCTTTCTTGGACATTAGAGTAGTAGATCAATCTTATTGTAATGTATACAACACAATATAATAGGAACTTGACAAGGAAGCTTCAGTGTAACTGTTGTTGATAGTTTATTTCAGGTGGTATGTTCAATATATACAATATATCTATTATGTACAGTTAGAATAAAATAGTGCAAACACAAACGTTCTCAAACGAACATATTTTGAAACTCTCTGTCTTTCAGACAAAACAAATCATTAAATACTATCCGAGTGGTGCAAGGGACAGACCCATTACCAGTAGGGGTGAAAATCATGGTATCATTACAAAACTCATAACAAAAACGATAGGAACTTCCCCTATTAAATAATGAGTCGTTCCCAGACTCTGAGAATTTAAGATCAACACAGAATCCCAGCATTACCTAGAACCTTTCGTTTTCCTACTAAACGTCCTAATATTGTGTGTAGTAAGAAAAGAGAGAGAGAGGAGAATAAACATTGCGTGTTCCAATTCTTGGAAAAACAATATACATGACACTTGTATATTATATGAAATTCTATGAAACTCTTATGTTGCCATCAGTTGATGCATTTATTTATCGTTTATATTGAGTCTACAATTTAAATAAAATTGTTTATTCAACAACTGGAGTTGTTTGATCTATCATTGTTGAGAAAGGTGTTGAAGATAATTATACCGAATATAACTACATTACTGCAAAGACCTGTCAGTCAAGGAACCCCTAGCTTGGGCTACAGATTAGCAGAATCTAGAGACTTCTAATAAAGATACAACTATACATTGAATCCGATTTAACGAGTCGTAATAATAGTCATCATAGTGACAGTCCATAACAATTTGGGGGCTCGTCCGGGATAGTTGTATAGTGAAGCATATATTCAAGTTGTGTTGTGTTGTGTGTGTAAAGCCGTGACCAACTGAGCAAGTCTAATAACGCTGAATTTATTCTTCCGATTGGAAAAACGTAAGTTGGAAAAATTTACTACTTTAAAAGTCTTTTAACTAAAGAATGGAATTTATTGAAAAACCAGAAGAAGAGGTTCTGAAAACTTTATCAATAAAAAAGTTAAAAGAGATCGCTGAGATCTTGAAGATAGAAATTACTGAAACTACACCATCAAGAATTGTGTTGACACAGCAGATAAAAGATGACTTGATTGCTAGTGGCAAAATGAAAGTAGAATCAGGCACGGAGGGATATCAAGTTGAAGGTCAGACGTTGAAATCTATGTCCGAACAGTTACGATTTCAGCTAGAAATGAAACGGATGGAAATAGAAGAAAAACGTCTTGATCGTGAGATGGAACAGAAACGTCTTGATCGTGAGATGGAACAGAAACGTCTAGAAAGTCAGGAAAGAATAGAACTAGCGAAGATAGGAGCTACTAAAAAAGAATCTCATAATGATGTAGAGATGGCCAGATGGAAAAAACTAGTCCCTACCTACATTGATAAAGAAAGTGAAATAGCTAATTTCTTCCAAACCTTTGAGATTTCTTGTAGAGATTTTAAGTTCCCAGAAGATAAATGGGGAATATTGGTTAGAACAGCTTTTACTCAAGGAAGGGCAAGAGATTGTGTTCTATTATTAAAAGAGGAACAATTAAATGATTATGAAGTCATAAAAGACACTGTACTTAAAGCCTATAACCAGATACCTGAAAGTTATCGAAAAAGGTTCCGTCAGTACACAATGTCCCCTTACCAAACACACTTGGACTTCCTTCGAGCAGAAGAAAAGTTAATGGATCAGTGGATAAAATCCAGAAATGTCTCCACATTAAAAGAAATGAAAGATATCATTCTTTTAGAAGATTTTATTAACAAAGTGAGGCCGGATGTGAGAATGTATCTATCCGAGTGTGATATCACTGACCCGCATAAAGCTGCTGATTTAGCAGAGCAATACACACTGTGTCATAGAACAGCTGATGTAAAGAATTTTAATAGGTCACAACGACCAGCAGAAAACACACAACAAAAACATCATGAAAAGGAGAACTTTTTTGAACAAAATGATGTTAATACAAAAACTGTCAACAAAAACGTCCAATGTACTTTTTGTAAGAGAGTAGGACATAGCATGGAAGACTGTTGGAGCATAAGAAGCGACAAAAGACCTAGCAAGGTGGTAATGTGTGCTAGCCACGCACTAAAACAAAATGTACAAGGAAGCGAAAATACAAACAAACTGAATTCGAAGAAAGATTCTTCTAATCCAGAAAAACTGAGGGTGGATTTGCCTGAGAGCAAAAGTCAGAAGGTAGAGAAATCTACAACTGAAGAAAATAAGGATGAATATCCTGATTATAAATACAGAATGGCTACTATTGGATTAATTGTCCAAGTCCACAGAGACGAAAAAGTAGACCAAAGTATTTTTGACTCGAACAAGAGTCTGAATTCGTCGGAAGATGAAGAACCACCCGAAAGTCATGGTCAAGGGAAGAATGAAATTGACACAGAGACCCTGTGCAGTTTTCAACCGTTCATTAGTGAAGGTTGTGTGGTCTTACAAAAGGAAGGACCACTGAAGTCCGTAAACATATTACGTGACACGGGGGCATCATTAACCCTGCTGCTTAAAGAAGTATTACCATTGAATGATAATACATTGACAGGACAGACTGTCCTATTGAGAGGTTTCGAATGGAAAGAAGAAATACCTCTACATAGGATATACCTCTCATCTGACTTGGTAACAGGATATGTGACAGTTGGAGTAGTATCAAAACTTCCTGTTGATGGCATATCTGTTATCCTAGCAAATGATTTGGCGAAAGGGAGGGTGAGACCTGAACTGATTGTGAAGGAAAATCCAGACCCTAGTCCTAATGTTGAGACAGGTGAAGAAAAAGAACTTTATCCTGTAGGTGATGTCACAAAGGGTATGACACCACAGAAAAAGAAAGAAGAAATTCTCTCACGAGAAAAGAAGGAAGAAATTCTCCCACGAGAGAAGAAAGAGGAAGAAGAAGTGGAACTTGATACTACTTTTTTCTCCATGATTGACGATTGTCCGAAAGGAAATGAACAATCAAAGAAGTCATCACGAAATGAATTGATTGCTGAACAGAAAGTAGACCCAGAGTTGCTACAGCTACATGAGGAAGCTGTCGACGAGAAAGAAACTCCTACTAATGATGTCTATGAACATATAGACCACAGCATGAACAAACAACAATGCAAACCTGCAGTTGCCGGTACAGATGAAGATTTGAGGAGCATCACTGAAGAAACGAGTGCTGAGAGCTGGACCGAAACTATCAAAAACTATGGGTTACCACAATCCATACCGACAGATCGAGGGACCACCTTCGTGTCGAAACATTCCATCTCAGGATGAATTGAATGACAAATTCACTGATAGTTAGTTACCAAACTTACTTTTTTAAAACTAAATCCCTTACTTGTGATTAAAAAGGACTGAGTAAAAGTATTGTTAGAGCAGATATCATTATATTGTGATATTTCTAAACAAACTTGTTAGATTGAGCATTAAAATAATTGCTATTAGAGAAAAAGATCAGTTTTATCCGCAGAATTGGTTTCTAAATCAGAGGACATTATAAATGTGGACTGATTATAAGATATGTTTGATAATCTCTGGAAATGATAATTGAAACATTTGGCAGAGAGGATAATTTGATTGAAAAAGATGTAAATGATTTTGAGAAAAGAGAATTTTTCTATCACTAAAGTATTGAGAAATGTTTTATTATTGTACTATGGAAATTTATTTTATCATGTACTGTTGTTGAAATAATTGCTCACTGAGTCAGGATGCAAATTTCTTCTATGTTAATTTATTCATTTGTTCTATTATCATTGAATGTATGATAATGTGGGGTAAAAATAGTTGCAACAAGGCAGAACTATGACTAACAAGATTCCAAGAAATGTATTATATATGATTTTTCACATTTAGGATACTGTTACATGAAAAGCAGATCAGAAGATGAAACTAATCTAAAACTTATCCTTGTTTTGTATAAATTTAGGATATGTGCCACTGACTTGACACTGTAAACCATTCTGGTTCATGGTTGAGAATTTATAATGTTGACATACCAATGTTCAACAACTGTATTATTAATTAAGGATTTCATGTCAAGATTGTAAAACTAATCTATATTTTTCTGTATTAGTTAAAATAGATTGAATGAATTGTATTGACAACTAAAAGAATCTATGGATAATGAATAAAATCTTTGTGGAACATGGAAAAGAGCAATGGATTCCACCGTACAAACTGAAAAGGATTGGAGATGGAATGTTTTCACCACACCAGTCAAACCAGCAGTTGTTTTGTACATAAATTGTTAGATTAATTTCTGTCTGAACAAAATTAATAGTATGCTCTTTAATCTTTTGTACGTCAATAATATTTGATTTGAAATGTCTTTAATGTAATCCATAGTGAATAGTTAATTACTGTTTAGTATTAAGATTGTATGAAGATGATAACTTGCTTTAATTGATAGTTAATTAAGTAAATTAACCAATTTGTTTTAAGTAAATCCATGTCTGAATGAAAAATAGAATGTTTTCAATTTAAACCTACTGTGTAACCTCTGTGAACTATTTTAAACAGAAACTGATGACATAGAAAGGTCATGGTAAAATGAAAAAATGAAATATTTTTAATGAAATTTTGCTATAAACTATCTTAATTCTTGAACATACCATGCTTAGTTTCTTAAAAATAACAAAAATGAATGTAATTTTGAGATTATAGTTGTTAAATAATACTCATTTAGTCAAGAAAACTTTTATGGTCGCGTAGAGATTTTTTTGACCTAAGCGGTGATGGGGTACAAATCTGCATAGCAATGTCAACATTGTTAGAATCAATTGGGAATGAGAGAGTGGAAAAAAGGAATAGAGAGAAAGAAAGAGGGTGACCTAAATCTTGTGTCCCGTCACAGACAGTGTTGTCTAATGTGTTAGTAAGCCTACAAGCTTGAAAAAACTGTAGAGGCAATGATCGTTGTTGTAAAAAGTAATTGGGTCAGGCCTTTTTTTTTTCAATAACGTTTTTTTTTTTCTCCTTTTAAAAAAATAAGTTGTGTCTGAATAGACATTAATCGATTTTTCTTGTTGTTTAATTACAATTGTAAAAGATATTAGTTTATAATTAAATGGACGCGAGAGTTTTTATTACAGTGGAATGTTCATGTAATAGAAATTATTAAAATGCATTATAATATATCTATTAAAAATGATTATGTATTTTTCTTGTATACAAGATTTAGATAGACATAATTTAATTGTCCATTGTTTTGAATTAATATTGAATGAGTGAATGACTATAGTTAAGCCATTTGATAAGATTAACTTATATTGCATATATTATATGTTATTGTTATCAGTTCGATTGAATTAGTGGAATAGCCAATTGAACTGTATAGTTTTCCCCGGAATATTTTCTTTTATAATTATTCCTTAAAATTAACATTTTTAGTATTGTTAAAATGTAAAAGAAATAATTATAAAACTGTTGAAGGAGGAGGGGTGTTACGTATGTCGGTCATAGATGAATGACGTACTAAGGCATTGACCTATTAACAAGTGCGTATTAGAGTCCAAGGTTTGACCTTTGTGCTCTGAGGGCAGTTTAAATAAAATAATTCGTCCAACCCCGTGGAATATGAAGGTTATAATCTGGATCGCAGTATCCTATAGACCAGTGAGATTGAAATGCGTATTAAGACCCTGTAGAATCTTCGATAATAGTTTTCTTTGTAAAGTCCCTACCTCCTTAAAGTTAGTTCAGTTTGAAAGTTTGTAGAGAGAAGTCGCTATATAGATACTTGTATATTATATGAAATTCTATGAAACTCTTATGTTGCCATCAGTTGATGCATTTATTTATCGTTTATATTGAGTCTACAATTTAAATAAAATTGTTTATTCAACAACTGGAGTTGTTTGATCTATCATTGTTGAGAAAGGTGTTGAAGATAATTATACCGAATATAACTACATTACTGCAAAGACCTGTCAGTCAAGGAACCCCAAGCTTGGGCTACAGATTAGCAGAATCTAGAGACTTCTAATAAAGATACAACTATACATTGAATCCGATTTAACGAGTCGTAATAATAGTCATCATAGTGACAGTCCATAACACTGTCAACCAAAAACCAACGGACAGGTCGCGGGTTCTATCCCTGCCACCGGCGGATCCCTGTCACCCTGCAGGCGTTTTGGGCCTGTAAACATATTTGCGCCAGCGGGCAGCACTATGTTTACAGCAGCGCATAGAAATGTTCCCAACGGGAACGGGATATGTGCTATATAAGTCTCATATTTATTTATTATTTTTTATTTTTAGCTGTTGATGTGAATACTGCCCTTCCACTTGTGATATGTGATACTAATAGATAAGTAAAAAAAAAGAAAAAAAACATCAGGAATCGTTAATCCTTAATTAGAAATTAATATTTTACAATATATAATTAGATAGTGTTTTTGTGTTTAATCACTTTGCTTTAATATGTAACAATGAAAATACATCTTGCATGTCACACTACATAACAGTAGCAAATTATAGTTATAAGGTAGGGACAATCATACTTATATGTTTGGGGTCGCCACAAGATGAGGAGCTGTAGTAAGGGGTCACTGCATTATAAAGGTTGGGAACCACTGGGATAGGTGATAATATGTCACTAGCTGCCTTGTACCCCTACACCTTGACTAAGTTGACTCCAGCCCTCAGCAGCCCTCAGGCATTTTGTTCACTTTTGTATATATTTCTGTCCTAAAAGTAAAAGAGTATGCGACACACCTCAAAGGTCTGACATTAATCAGCTCTTACAAAAAGCAACAAATAAGTTAGACAGTAGTAAATAAACAATTTAATGTACTACAGCCATCAGCCATACATCAACATATTTTAATAATTGAATCCAGTAACATTCAATCAATCACATTTAAACATTTCATTGAATTCACAGTTGAATAATTTGTTTCTCTCAATCTAAATCTTCAGTTTTTTTGCGTTTCCTTCTTCTTTTCAAAAACCTGAAACATTCAAATTGTTTCAATTATAAACTGATTTAATGAAAACAACAAAAGCTTAACACTAATAACACTAAACATTTTGTCCAATGGTTAATTTCATCCCCACCATTAGAGACTAGAGACTATGAATAGATTGTATTACTTTGAATGACTCGCTTTGAGTATAACAAAACAAATGGGAAACTAATTTATAAATTCATACTGTCAATATAAACTAATAATATTTTAATTGAATATTCAATATGCTCTCACTCACTCACTCACTAATAGTAAAGGTCACACCTTTAGTTTAGGATTATTGAAATTATAGGGTTAGGCTTTTTAATATAAAATGTCTAAGAATTCATTTTTTTTTAAACATAACAGTTACTAAATATTCACCTTATTTATTTGAAAACATTAGTTTGCAGTCATGCATAATGCAAACATAAACAAAAAAGGCTGTATTTCATTTAATTTTATTTACCAATTAACAAGTGTAGCTATCTTAAGCTATATAATATAAATTGCTGACTCTTCCCAGATTGTATTTTGCAATCAATATGAAAAATGCTGCTCTAGGCTTATGCTACCCTAGGACAATATAATATAAACAATTATTTTTTTTAAATGACAACGCAAACACAGATACGGATGACAGTTGCAACCTTATGAAAGAGTAGTGATGTTTTCAAATTATTTAAAACTGTCCATTGAATAGGTCGCAAAACTTTTGGTAAAAAGGTGCGACATATAAGTAATATAAACTGTTAACTGTATATATAAACTATATACATATCTATAGATATATACATTCCATAGTAGATATTATATGGAAACAGGCTTTTTCAATAACCTAAAACAATTCTATGTTTCAGAAGTAATTTTAAAAACACTAAGGTTATGGTTACCTCAACTTTAGGCTCTTGCTGGGTTTCTTCTTCATCAGTCTTTCTTCTTTTGTTTCTTTTTCTTCTATTATTCTGTGGCGGTTCCTCTCGGTGTGGCAGATTGTGATTTACTTAAAGACTCCTTTCGGTCAGCATCACTACCTGACTCGTCCTCACACTGACGTTTGCGATGAACTTTCTGTGGTGTGCTGAAAATATTTTAAAAACAGAACATTGTTTTGTAAATAGCTAATTGCTACAGAATTCAGAGTGTATATAATAAACAAATATTGGGTTAATACATAATGGCTGGGGGAAATAATGAGAAAGTAGATGCAAAAAAGCAATCAAGGGACATGTACAATATACACTAATATTATGTAATTACTTTTTTGAAAGGTGCTTTATATGGGTTACATGGAACTTTTTGAAGGTAGTGCTAAAGATCATCATAATTATATAGAAACACATATTCTTAATCAATTATTAATTAGATTTATATAAAGTTAAAAAGGGCTTTGAACAAGGACTAATTGGATATAAAACATACAAATTTATTTCAATACATTACTTTTGTGTAAGACTTTGAAGATGTAAAAACGTCATGGCTAACATAACCATACTTGTGAAATTAATTCAATTTTAAGTTGGTTGGCTGGCAACATCTTTCAAAGTTAGTTTAAGTTAGGACATATATAGGCGATACTTTTTATAAAGTATTTTTTGAAACTCTAAAAATGTTCATATAAAATTAACAACTCATGAGGCATATTATTCTTAATGAAATGTAAACCAATACATTACAATTTGTTCTTCTAATGAAATAAAACCATTTCAGGGAAATTGAATATTACTCACATCTGCTAGTCCAATTGAAGACTTGACACAGGGATAACTCAGCCAATAGTCACCAAGATGACACATATTTCAAAGCTTGTATTGACTAGTATTTTTAAGGCTGCCTACATTTATGGTTTCCATCATAGCCCAATGATTTTAACCCCCCAATGATAGTCTTTTGTTAGTATTACAGAGATGTTTACTGTTTCATTTGTTGGTGAAATCATTAGGTTTACACAACAGTCTTCTCATGGTCAGTTGATTAGGTCTACACAACATTTCTCTCATGGTCTATTCATTTGGTCAACACATACAGGCTTGTCATGGTCAATTCATTAGGTCTACACATACAGTCTTCTCATGGTCAATTCATTAGGTCTACACATACAGTCTTCTCGTGGTCAATTCATAAGGTCTACACATACATTATTCTTGTGGTGTATTTATGTATGTTCAGTTTGAAATGTTCTTGAATTGGACTATTAGATGTGAGCAATATTCAATTTCATGTGGCATCATTTTCCCTACAAGATTGGGTGTAGTTAAACAACTGCAAAATTGGGTGTAGTTAAACAACTACAAGATTGGGTGTAGTTAAACAGCTACAGGAATGGGTGTAGTTAAACAACTACAGGAATGGGTGTAGTTAAACAGCTACAAGATTGGGTGTAGTTAAACAGCTACAAAATGGGTTGTAGTTAACAGCTACAAGATTGTGTATTTTACATACATGATCATGTGATTATACAGTGACATAATTTAGCCTATCAAATTAATATAATAAAAAAGCAGGCAACTGTAAAAGATTATCAAATTAAAACAATAGGCATTGACATTGTGTCAATGCCCGCCAAATACATTTTAGTCAAGAAGAAAACCTACTTAAAATCTTCAATGGCAGGATTCCAGTTTTTATGATTATTTTCATTGGGTATTCCATATTTATCCAGTAGTCACTATTACAGAAAAAGCCTAGAAAAATAATAATGCCATGATCACAGGAGGCCATAACTGCAGTTGTCATTTGTGCTAGAGCTGCAATAAGGAAGGATATGAAATAAACTAACTATACTATACTATAATCTATAGTTCACATAATTAATTGCCTAAACTGGCTAAACTAAGCCTTTATTCTAATAGTTAGTACTAATTATATAATAAATAGGCTATAACTGCTATAACTATAGCCTAATATTTGAAAATCCCTAATGCCTAATGAAAAATGATTAGCGTAATCATGCCTAGCCCCTAGGCCTAATGATAATCATTGATAATGATATATATAAAATATATATATTATTAATTTTTTTTATTAGGCCAATTAGTCAATAAGGCCAATGCCTATGGCCTATAGTCTATAGGCCTAGACTATAAATGATATGACTAATTATAAACTTTATTACTATATTATATATTATATACCGTAGTCTAGATATATTATATATTATATATAATTGAATATATAAATTATAGCCTATATCACTATATGGTTAGCCTACTATAGCCTATGGACAAGTCTTAATGAGGCGTGAACTTTTGAACCCGAATGTTCGTGAACTTCCTGTTCTATTTTTAAACTAATAACAAAAAAAGCATGCTTTTGCTGGTGTTTGACAATTGATTTCAACCTCGATGGCCAGTTCTAGTCTTTTAGAATTATACAAAGGATACAATATTAGTTATGAGGAATCCGTTTTTAACATTAAAAGTGAACAAGCGATCATTAATACTCAAGTGTTAGTCGCGTGACGTTAAATTTTTATTTGTTTACAAAATAAATGAGTCAAGAGTTGCGTTTTCTTGGTTATTAAAAAAACAAAATGCGTAAATTCATAAAAACGATTAACAAAAATTATTTTGCATAAAGCAATAAGTTTGATATTTTAAAAAGGTGATTATTCCCTTCTGACTTTAACAATACATTGTTTTGCTTTGTAAACATCTATTGGAAATGAAATAAATTTTAATCCCCAACAAATTTGAGTACAACCAGTAAAGTAGCACACAGACATTGTTTCGAATAAAATGATCGAATAATGACGAATAAGAACGGAAATGTTTTTGCACGTGACCTTTTTAACCTTTTATGCATGCATACACGTTAAGACTTGTCCATACTACTATATTAGTTGTATAGTTTGTATAGTCTATAGTAGGCTATCTATAGTAATAATAGTAGGCCTATACCTAGTACTATAACTATAACTATAGTTGACTATAGACACTATTTATTATATATTTATTAACCTGATTAACCATGTCAATGTCGTCTATAGTATGTCTAGTATAGACTATATGCCTGACTATAACTTTAGTATAACTAGCCTATCCTATAGTCGGTAATACTTTAGTGTACTTGGTTCTAGAAAAGTAGGGTTCTAAAAAATTCCAAGTGAAATTTTTTTCGCGTGGAGCCATTGATCATTGATAAGTATCATAAGTCATACTCATATGATCATATCATAAGTTAAGTAGTCATAAGTAAGTCACAGTAAGTGTCTTAGGAAGAGCGGCAGAAAATTGAAAATTTAAAAAAAATAGAACCAATTACACTAAAGTATAGCCTAATATAAATACTATAAGTAGGCTTACTGACAGAACTATAATTAAATAGTCTATATACTTTTATATTTATAAAAATTTTATTCGCCTCTCGATATTACTCGATAATAGTTCATTTGTTTGGTGGGAAACTAAACTCGGAAGTTCCAATTTTGGCACTCACCTATATATATCTCCTTTGCTTTGTTTACATAGTTCTTGACAACTCAAATAGATAAGTGATACTGAAAAATAAATAGGCCTATTGGAAATGTTATTTTCAATCAAAGCGACTTTAGATAATCACACTAAAATGGCAGCTGTAGATGCCGAAAATGGGGGATTGACCACAATATACAATAAATTTCGCTTTTCTGTTACCTTTGTTATGTTATTAATGACTCTACAATGGAAAAGTTTCTAAATGCACCAAATTATCAACTCGGACATTTCCCACTTGGTTAATCTTATCTTAAATTTAGGAATGTCTATAATCTGTCACATCGTTTTAAGTGATGTGGAACATGCATACTATGTTCATTTTGCATATTATCATTATACACTCCAAACATACGGTTTTCATTCTTTCTACATAATTAAGATATATAATATAAGCTTCGTTTGCCTTTGTGTTTCCATTCATTCATTATATTTACAAGAGTGTTCTGTTGTTTAGAAAACTACTGTTGCTTTCAATTATTTTTTAAAGCCATTTTCGGTCGCCTTTAATTTTAACACAATTGCGTTCTTCACTATCAAAAACATAATCATTTGAATTTTCATTGCAACCCATGATAGTAGCACAACGATTTTATGCATCGCCATAGTTTAAGCGTAATTATTTATACATAATTTTCTCTGTTACCATTGGTAGCATTCTGAAATGAATTAGGCCTACACTACCAGTAATTTAATGGTAATGGTAATTTATATAGCGCTTCTATCCATGCTATTTTAGCATGCTCAGTGCGCTCTAGAAGACTATTAATCTGTGAGAGGTTTCACTGCTGCCGGTTAAGCGCTCGTGATAACAACTCAATAGCTTATAAATAAATGTTTTCATTAATCTTAAACTCTGAAATATTTATAAGAAAAATATGAAATATTTGTCAATTTTTTACGCATATGTTTTGAAACATGAAGTGTTTAAATAGGCCTAATACTAATTTTTTATTGGTAGGCCTATAGGCCTATATAATGAAACATTTTTTCATTTTTTTCGTACTAATAGGCCTATACAAAAAATAGTATTTTCAAAAACAAAAATCCCAATGAGCACTTTAATCATTTAATTTAAAGTATTTATGATTAAAATATATACTGTGAAAATGTCATTGAGCGTGTAGGCCAACAACCCTTATAAAGTTAAGAGCATTATAATTATATTGAATTAACATTTTCGGTCACAATTTTTTTAATTAATTCGGCGGCATTTTACGTCTTGATAGACGATCCATTTCCTTTGCAGGTCCTCATGTGGCTAAAGAGGCCAATCAGTCACGGTCACACTGGCTATAGATGATTGTAGCGGAGGGGACCACATTTTTCTCACCTTCTTGTTCCTGCAAGCCTGGAACCTTCTTTGATTCATGCCCTCCAGGTGGGCATATGTTGCGCCATGATCTCCCAACTGTTTGAGTCAATTTGAAGGTGCTTCATAACTCTTGCACAGACATCCGCAAATCTCAGTTTTGGACGTCCAGCAGGTCTCTGTCCCGAAGCTAACGTTCCATAAAGGATGTCCTGTGGAAGTCGACCCTGTGGCATTCGGTGTACATGACCTAGCCAGCTGAGACGTCTATTGCTGAGAGTAATGTAGATGTCTTGACGCCCTGCTCTTCGTATGACCTCTGCATTTGAAACCCTGTCCTGCCATCTTATATCTAGAATGCATCTGAGACACCTGACGGGAAAGATGTTTAGTTTTCTCTCTAGATATGAATATGTGCTCCATGTCTCACTGTCGTACAGCAGGGTACTCAGAACGCATGTTCGGTAAACTAGTGACTAAGTGGAGCTTGTAAGCCAGGGGTCGGGAGCCTTTTTGTCTGAAAGAGCCATAGACACCACGTATTTTAAAAAAGTAATTCTATGAGAGCCATACATTATGTTTAAAACTAAAAATTCAAGTAAATGTGTGCATTTTGTGTAAGTTTATCTCCTTTACCAATTCTGATGCTTAGCTGCAGTAGACTTTAGCTCATTTTTAGAATGAAATATTGATATGCAATTAATATGTAGATCAAAGGAGTCTAAAGAAACATTTTTGTTTATAATCGAAAATTTGTCTGCGAGCCAGATGCAGCCATCAATATAGCCACATTTGGCTCTCGAGCTAAAGGTTCCGACCCCTGGTGTAAGCAGTGGGATCATCCAGACAAGTTTTTTAAAAATCTTGCCATAGTGCCCATGGCTTTAGCTATTCTACTATTGATCCCCCCATCTAGAAGCACATCGCTTGATATTTTGGCCCCGAGGTAGCAGAAATCGTCAACTACTTCTAGTGTATGGCCACCAATAGTGATGCTTGGCACAATTGCATCATTTTGATCCAGTACCTTGGTTTTGTTTTGACTAATGCTGAGGCCAAATATTTGGCATGCATTATCAAGTTTATCAATGAGCGTCTGGAGCACGTTTTCAGATTTGGCAATAATAACTGCACCATCAGCATTGAGAAGTTCCCTAACCAGCACACTCTTAAATCTGCTAAATGACTGTGTGATGCGTCTAGTGTGACAGCACTATAATATGCTAGCTGTCACCGCTGGCTAGCAGTGTAACTGTAAAAGGAGTGCAATTAGTAAGTCTCTCTTGCCAGCATAATAATATTGTCTATCCCAGTGCCTTTACAAGCTTATGTGTCGCCCTAGTGCAAAAGTTTCAGCGCAGCCCCCTTGCATGCTGTAACTGCTTGTTTAGTGCTATATTTGCTATATTTAGAGTAAATTTGTCGTCCCCCTGCCACCCCCGGGCATATGCCCCCCTCCCCCCCCCCTATGTGAGGGCACTGGCCTCTTTACAACAAGTCCTATGCAGTACCTCCTCGTGGTGGCAGATTACACTGTGGCTGCGAGGTTCCAGGCTGAACTGCAAGGATCTCGGAGGATGTTTGTACCCTAGATGTGAGGCAGACATGGCCCGACGGCGTACGGACACGCCCTGCTGCCCACACACCAAACCCCTTGCTTTAGGTTAATAGCCGCACTGCCTTGTGCATGTCCTGGGAGGGACTAAGGCTAAGGAAGTAAGCCCTGACAGAAAATTCGAAGTGGAGCCCGTAGGTTGATAGACAGTGGTATAACCTCTGCTTTCCTACAAACTCCTGCAGCCATCTGGTCCCAAACGGTGGCGGTTACCCATCTCTTTGGACCCTGCCAGCATGGTAGAAAGGCGGTTCTTTTCGCCTGGGCAGCCCTTGACCCGCTAATATTTGCCCAGACTTTTCCCTTATAAAATGTTAAACAGGGCTGCGTACTTGCACCCACCTTGTTTGGAATATTCTTCTCGTGCCTATTGCACTATGCTTATGGAGAATACAAGGAGTGTGTCTTTATACCTTTACACAAGGACCCCTAGAAAGCTCTTCAACCTAAACAGGCTCAAGGCCAAAACAAAGAAGAGTGTACTGGTTAGGGAACTTCTCTATGCTGATGAGTGTAATTACACAAGCTAAATAAAGGTGTTTTTTTTTATCATAACTTTTTTTTCTTGTGAAGACATTAATCTTCACAAACTTGGTATCATTGGAAAGCTGATGACATATTATGCTCTACCTAATACTAATAGATATACTTTAAATTAAATTGAAGAAAATTGAATGTTTAAGGAGTTTATCTTTTAAACAATAATAATTACAGAAATTACATTAATAGGCCTGTAGTGCTACTAAAAAAGTCTCTGATAGTAATTAAATTAATAATACAAATACATTTGTTTTAGAATTACTTATATTAATTAATTAATGTTTAACTAAGAAGATTAACATCAAAACTATGTCATTTAATTAGTCTGTATCAATTAATGAGCGTATTGTCTTGAATGCTCTTCGTTATATATAATTAATTAATCAGATAATGTCATATATGTTGTAACTTCTGAATAAGTTCTGAGTGGACAAATGTGGGAGACCTCTTTGTATGCTTAAAACAGATTTCATGTGCGATAGACTAGTAGTGATTTCAAAAAACAACCTGATAAAAAAACAACAAAAACAATGAATCTCTAGGCTACACACTAGGCCTATATCGATGCAATGCCATATATTAATGATTACCGGCTATCGCATTTGTAAAAATACAATTTTGCGTGACATCAAGATAGGCTATATCTTCTTGTAAAGCGAAATATTTTTTATCTCTAGGCCTAGACTAAATCTCTGTACTATAAACGCATATTACTCTTTTACTTTTCGACTGACTATTGAAAAACAAAATAGGAAAAGGCCTACAAGGAAAAAAACATTTTTTTGGGGCCAAAATAACTAAGGAAAATATTTTTTTAAAAATACGTAGGCCTAGCCATAATAGTCTTTAGCATAGCATATTTTGTTGCTAATTATTATCTAGTATTAGGTTAGGTATAGACCTAGACTTGTCTTGTGTATGGCTATAATATACGGTTTAAATATGTTTAGGAATGCTACTATCATTTTTATTATATAGTAGCCCTACCTACTAGCTACTAATACTAGGGAGGTACCATTTATTTTAAGATTATTGCATTGATTGAGATTTATTTTGTGAAAAGACTAATTTTTTAAATATTAGTAAAATATGCAAAATAATTTTTAAAATAATTAAGTAGGCTATATATGACAATTACTCACTAGTAAAATTTATTTTTGGGAACCCTAAGTTATTTCTTGTGTAGCTTATAAGTAAATACTGCACTGTCCATACACAGATCTACAAACTAATAAGATGAACACAAAAAGGACATGTCAAATCCATAATTGATATTTGTATTAACCAAGGACTACTGAAGAGTAGTCCTTGGTATTAACGTAAAACCATGTTTTTACATGTTTGCTATGTCCTATGTAGGCTACGTCGTGGCACAGGACACATGTAGAATTGTGTAATAAATTTGTATCATTTTTTGGGTAGGCCTAATAAAAAGTAACATTGTTGATGTCAAATTTTCTTGACCTCCCCTCTCTCCTATGTCGACAATTGTCAAACTTTTTCAGACCCCTCCCCCCTATTTGGTTGTTTTAATTAATGGACGTCCACTTAGTTACGGCTTTTCAACTCATATAGATAAGTGATTTTATCTTAAACGTTATAAGCCGAAGAACTTATATTTCACAATAATATATAGATCAGTGATTATAATGCAAACATATTTTTTACTCTATTTTGAAACATAATTTTATTTAAAATGATATTTTTTAATCTAAAAGAACAATGTACATAATATTTTTCTTTATTTATAATTTTTAACAAATCTTAAAAAAAATAAATTTTAAGGTCAAGGTTGCTAATGACGCATCGATAAAACCAACAGTTTTAAAATGCACAGTGTCAGAATACGGTTCACTATTTTTACTTATTCCTACTCGGACCCTCCGAGTTTCCGACTTTCCCACTTCAGCGAATGTACCATTACTCTATTTTGAAACATAATTTTATTTAAAATGATATTTTTTAATCTAAAAGAACAATGTACATAATATTTGTCTTTATTTATAATTTTTAACAAATCTTAAAAAAAAAAATAATTTTAAGGTCAAGGTTGCTAATGACGCATCGATAAAACCAACAGTTTTAAAATGCACAGTGTCAGAATACGGTTCACTATTTTTACTTATTCCTACTCGGAACCTCCGAGTTTCCGACTTTCCCACTTCAGCGAATGTACCATTGACTGCACTGGTTCAATATGTCTGCCTCCTTGCTACGTGCGTGATATAATAGGACATACAAAAAGCGTAAGTTTTGTGGCAATAGATATCTAAATGCGAAAAAAGAATGAAGCTAAAGTGTATGTATGAAGTACTTAATGAATAGTGAGGTATTATAACTTATAACGGAGGCTGCTCCCAGTCTTTGCATAGCAGATATGCATGTCCTCATGGCGAATTCGGAATTCAATTCCAATGTCAATGCCGCAATGCTTATACTATACTATGACTTTTATGGCCTATGGCTTATAATCAAACATAACTTTTTTTGCTTTTAATCAAATAATACTATACCTTTAATCAGTTTGGTATTGATTTAAAGGAAAGTGAACGCTCCTTACTGAGAATATAAACTCATATTTAACTTATAAAATAAATAGTAGCCTAATTTTTTAAATAGGCCTAATCAACTCGTCCCACCAACACTCTTTTCAATATTAACATTCATATGGCATATCATACCTAACCTAGTACCGGTACTAGTCTAGATAATTGTGAGCAACATGATAGGCTATGCTTTTTTTAATGCTATAGTTATAGGCTTGGTCTATCCTATGTAGTAGTATGTAGCCTACAATCATTTACAATGCCTACATGTAGGCCTACTATGTATTTTTTAATAACGGAGTGATTATTCGCACAGTTCTTCATATAACGCTAAGCGTTATATGAAGATTTCTAGCTGCAGATAACGCTCGGCGTTATTCGAAGATTCGCACAGGTCTTAATGTTCTATTGGCCTATATATACTGTTTATTGTTAAAGTTGAACAAGATTTCGTGGCCCAATGGTTAGTGCTGTCAGCTGGCAACCGGGGTGTCGCAGGTTTGACCCCAGCTATTTCCACTTTTTTTTATTTTTTATTTATTATTATTATTATTCAATTTGAGTACAACGGGATACATATATACGGTAAATACATGAATATTTTGGTTGTAAGTAGCCTTTAGTCACTGTCAGCCAGAAAATACAATAGCTGACGCCTAAGCCTAAATGATACTTTTTCTTACGATAAATGATGGTATGATAGGCCTAGTCACCTAGTCCTAGTGATAATAATAATAGTTCTAAAGTCTAAAGTGTGCGCAAATGTCTATTTCAAAAGAAAATTGTGCTTGAGTACAAATGGTTATTTAATATTGTTTTAAGTGTGCTGAAAGACAGAAATTATGAAATCAAGTAGCCTAAATTTCCATTTATTTGGATCAATAAAGTAATCTTATCTAATACCGCGGGCCACGGATGAGCGTAGGACGCAATAGGCCTAATCTTCTTTATAGAAGGAGCGTCTGTAATGTATAAGATAAGATAATTAATTCAAACAAAAAGGTTAGGCCTATTTAGCCTAGATGTTAGTATTAGTAGGATATTGTTAGGGTCCAAAGGCCTACTTCAAGTCAAATTCAAATAGGGTTAGTCCCTGTTAGGGCTTTATTTTTATCAATAAATACCTCCTTCTAGCTAGGAATATGATCTTATTCTTAAATAATAGACTTTAGGCTAGTTTAGGCCTATCTATAGATTAGTAGGCCTATGGCCCTATGGCCTATCTAGGCTACTATAACTATAAGATAATAAGTATAGGCCTAAGTTAATATAAGTCATAAGTTACAGTAGGCATATTGCCTAACTCTCACAATTGTTCAAAAATTTGGGTCTGCCGTTAACACTCGGCGTTTTTAAAAAATTTGGGTCTTCCGATAACGCTCGGCGTTATTCGAAGATTTGGTTCTTCCGATAATGCTCGGCGTTATATGAACAGTTCTTCGAAAAACGCTTCCCTTTTAATAAATATTTTCTGTAGTTATTTTGGCAAAAAAAAATTTTTTTTCCTTAGTATTGTAGTAGGCCCAATCCTATTTTAAACTATTTAGTTTTTCAATGGTAAGTATAAAATAGAATAATATGCGTTTAAATTTATAGTTCAGAGATGTAGGCCTAGGGCCTAGAGCTAAAAAATGTGTCGGTTTTCAAGAAAATATTATAGTCTAGTCTAGGCCTACTTGATGTCTCGCAAAATTGTATTGTTTTGTTTTACAAATGCGATAACCGGTCATTGGGTAATCATTCATATGTCATGGCATTGCTTCGGTAGGCCTAGAGATTCATTGTTGTTGTTTTTTAATTCAGGTTATTTTTTAAATCGCTACATTTTTTTATGAAAAAAAATTCATCATCGGTCTCGTGTAACTTTTTTACGTTTTGATGCCATTTTTAATCGAAAGGTTTTCTATGCGCATGCGTAGTGTGGCTCAAACAGCTGTTCGGCAACACTCGGAAGGCTACGTCCTCATCGTCTGCTGTGACTTCGGCTAGCGGCATCTTTATTTTTTACACACGCACGCTTAGAAATTGTGTTACAGATTTCTTTTTTTTTCATCCGGGACGTGAAAAAATTTTCCTTATTTTCCGGATCCGATGTTAATATTTATTTATTTACGGGACAAATACGGAAATTCCGGGACGGTAGGCAGGCCTGATAATGATCATATTTGTCAGACAGGATACTTTAATTTTTTTTTTACTGCTAACTTACAAATATTGACAAACAATGTTTACACGTGATTTTTCTTTTGTAATGTTAGCAAAAAGTTTTATATCATGACCTGTTTTATATCACGACCAATTTACATGTACAATTTATTCTACATCATTACAGTGTATGTTTGACCTTGACTAGAATAGTCACCTTAAAATTCCAAACATTATTACACAGACAGGCCTGCCTACCCTAACCCTAACGTCTGATGCAATCTCAAACTAAGAAATGTAATGTAATTTCTTTTATGAATATTATATTCCTGTTGGGACTTAAAATAACCAACCTTCTCGTCGCCAATATAGTGTTTCTTATGTGGTGGTCTTATGCTATGTAGGTGCATGGGTTATTAGTTACATAAGTAACAGGAAAAATTGATTTTTTAACTACAGATGCCTCAGTGGTACAGCATGTGGTCAGGAGAGGCTAATGGACATCTGCAGAAGATGTGTCTTGACAACAGCCAAAGCAACAATTGGCATGACAGCTGAACTGGTCACTGGACATCAGCAGAAAGGACACAACACTTGATGATGAACTACACTAGGAAAAAGTAAGAACCTTTATTTAATCATTGGGTTTAAACTTTAAACTAAGGTTGTAGAGCAGCCACATTTTTATGATAGGGGAGACCACTGATCAGACATGCCTACCGTTCCGGATTTTCCGGAACCGTTCCGTAAAATGGCCGAAAATTACCCTCTGTTCCGCAATTCCGCATTAGACCAGTTTGTTCCGCAAAATCGGCGTCTCCGAAAATGCCGAGATTTTAATTAAGAAACTAATAAAGCGAAATAACCAAAAGGCGTTTGCCAACTTTTGTTTTCTTTTTCTCACTTCCGTTTTAATTTTTAATGCATTTCCTTTCTTTGGTAGAGAGTGCATTAGCGTAGGGCTTCGCGGCACTGTCGACTACTTTGCCGTTTTTGTTATGTCAAATAATTTTGGGAAACTAAAACTAAACTAATCATAGCCAAAACAAAATAAGCTTATTACCTTTTAACTTCTAGTTACTTAATAAAAATAAAAGTAGGCCTAGTCGCTAAATTAAAATTCAAAATATAGTAAATTAAATTGTTTATTGTCCCTACCTACTGCCTACTCGAGCCTCGGCCTACTGCTTTAAATCGGTTAATAAAACTGCTGTTGATGTATTAGAACAGACACAGTGTTAGTGCATTTAGCTAGGTCTATTCAAGCCTATTTAAATAAATTTGCTTATGGTAAAGTGGCTTAGACCTTTAGACGTAGTCCTAGGCCTAGGCTTATGAATTTAGTTAGTTTTACCAATTTACCAATATCAAGCATTTAAGTTCAATTACCTTGTCCTTAGTTTAGAATATAGATAGACCTACTGATTAATTTGATTTTAACCACTTTTTGAGTTTCTGTCCTAGGCCTTAGACTTAGTAGATTGAAAGGTTTAGTTTTAAAAAACACAACATTGCAATTATTGCGTAATAGCTAAATTATATAGGCCTAGCTACATAAAAAGCCACTGTTCTAACTTTTAATAGATTTATAACATAAATGTATCCCCCCCCCCAATATTTTTTTTCCGTTAACTCTATATTAGCCTACTATATTGACTTAG
>CASBPS010000217.1:157500-171644 GCA_949126835.1 Anisus vortex
TCTCACACTCTCACTCACTCTCACACTCTCACTCACTCTCACACTCTCACTCACTCTCACACTCTCACTCACTCTCACACTCACACTCTCACACATACTCAATCACACATACTCAATCACACATACTCAATCACACACACACTTCTCAGGGTTTTGTTATTTCTCGGGGTTCTGTTATATCTCAGCAGAGGGTTTGAATATTTCTCAGGGTTTTGTTATTTCTCGGGGTTCTGTTATATCTCAGCAGAGGGTTTGAATATTTCTCAGGGTTTTGTTATTTCTCGGGGTTCTGTTATATCTCAGCAGAGGGTTTGAATATTTCTCAGGGTTTTGTTATTTCTCGGGGTTCTGTTATATCTCAGCAGAGGGTTTGAATATTTCTCAGGGTTTTGTTATTTCTCGGGGTTCTGTTATATCTCAGCAGAGGGTTTGAATATTTCTCAGGGTTTTGTTATTTCTCGGGGTTCTGTTATATCTCAGCAGAGGGTTTGAATATTTCTCAGGGTTTTGTTATTTCTCGGGGTTCTGTTATATCTCAGCAGAGGGTTTGAATATTTCTCAGGGTTTTGTTATTTCTCGGGGTTCTGTTATATCTCAGCAGAGGGTTTGAATATTTCTCAGGGTTTTGTTATTTCTCGGGGTTCTGTTATATCTCAGCAGAGGGTTTGAATATTTCTCAGGGTTTTGTTATTTCTCGGGGTTCTGTTATATCTCAGCAGAGGGTTTGAATATTTCTCAGGGTTTTGTTATTTCTCGGGGTTCTGTTATATCTCAGCAGAGGGTTTGAATATTTCTCAGGGTTTTGTTATTTCTCGGGGTTCTGTTATATCTCAGCAGAGGGTTTGAATATTTCTCAGGGTTTTGTTATTTCTCGGGGTTCTGTTATATCTCAGCAGAGGGTTTGAATATTTCTCAGGGTTTTGTTATTTCTCGGGGTTCTGTTATATCTCAGCAGAGGGTTTGAATATTTCTCAGGGTTTTGTTATTTCTCGGGGTTCTGTTATATCTCAGCAGAGGGTTTGAATATTTCTCAGGGTTTTGTTATTTCTCGGGGTTCTGTTATATCTCAGCAGAGGGTTTGAATATTTCTCAGGGTTTTGTTATTTCTCGGGGTTCTGTTATATCTCAGCAGAGGGTTTGAATATTTCTCAGGGTTTTGTTATTTCTCGGGGTTCTGTTATATCTCAGCAGAGGGTTTGAATATTTCTCAGGGTTTTGTTATTTCTCGGGGTTCTGTTATATCTCAGCAGAGGGTTTGAATATTTCTCAGGGTTTTGTTATTTCTCGGGGTTCTGTTATATCTCAGCAGAGGGTTTGAATATTTCTCAGGGTTTTGTTATTTCTCGGGGTTCTGTTATATCTCAGCAGAGGGTTTGAATATTTCTCAGGGTTTTGTTATTTCTCGGGGTTCTGTTATATCTCAGCAGAGGGTTTGAATATTTCTCAGGGTTTTGTTATTTCTCGGGGTTCTGTTATATCTCAGCAGAGGGTTTGAATATTTCTCAGGGTTTTGTTATTTCTCGGGGTTCTGTTATATCTCAGCAGAGGGTTTGAATATTTCTCAGGGTTTTGTTATTTCTCGGGGTTCTGTTATATCTCAGCAGAGGGTTTGAATATTTCTCAGGGTTTTGTTATTTCTCGGGGTTCTGTTATATCTCAGCAGAGGGTTTGAATATTTCTCAGGGTTTTGTTATTTCTCGGGGTTCTGTTATATCTCAGCAGAGGGTTTGAATATTTCTCAGGGTTTTGTTATTTCTCGGGGTTCTGTTATATCTCAGCAGAGGGTTTGAATATTTCTCAGGGTTTTGTTATTTCTCGGGGTTCTGTTATATCTCAGCAGAGGGTTTGAATATTTCTCAGGGTTTTGTTATTTCTCGGGGTTCTGTTATATCTCAGCAGAGGGTTTGAATATTTCTCAGGGTTTTGTTATTTCTCGGGGTTCTGTTATATCTCAGCAGAGGGTTTGAATATTTCTCAGGGTTTTGTTATTTCTCGGGGTTCTGTTATATCTCAGCAGAGGGTTTGAATATTTCTCAGGGTTTTGTTATTTCTCGGGGTTCTGTTATATCTCAGCAGAGGGTTTGAATATTTCTCAGGGTTTTGTTATTTCTCGGGGTTCTGTTATATCTCAGCAGAGGGTTTGAATATTTCTCAGGGTTTTGTTATTTCTCGGGGTTCTGTTATATCTCAGCAGAGGGTTTGAATATTTCTCAGGGTTTTGTTATTTCTCGGGGTTCTGTTATATCTCAGCAGAGGGTTTGAATATTTCTCAGGGTTTTGTTATTTCTCGGGGTTCTGTTATATCTCAGCAGAGGGTTTGAATATTTCTCAGGGTTTTGTTATTTCTCGGGGTTCTGTTATATCTCAGCAGAGGGTTTGAATATTTCTCAGGGTTTTGTTATTTCTCGGGGTTCTGTTATATCTCAGCAGAGGGTTTGAATATTTCTCAGGGTTTTGTTATTTCTCGGGGTTCTGTTATATCTCAGCAGAGGGTTTGAATATTTCTCAGGGTTTTGTTATTTCTCGGGGTTCTGTTATATCTCAGCAGAGGGTTTGAATATTTCTCAGGGTTTTGTTATTTCTCGGGGTTCTGTTATATCTCAGCAGAGGGTTTGAATATTTCTCAGGGTTTTGTTATTTCTCGGGGTTCTGTTATATCTCAGCAGAGGGTTTGAATATTTCTCAGGGTTTTGTTATTTCTCGGGGTTCTGTTATATCTCAGCAGAGGGTTTGAATATTTCTCAGGGTTTTGTTATTTCTCGGGGTTCTGTTATATCTCAGCAGAGGGTTTGAATATTTCTCAGGGTTTTGTTATTTCTCGGGGTTCTGTTATATCTCAGCAGAGGGTTTGAATATTTCTCAGGGTTTTGTTATTTCTCGGGGTTCTGTTATATCTCAGCAGAGGGTTTGAATATTTCTCAGGGTTTTGTTATTTCTCGGGGTTCTGTTATATCTCAGCAGAGGGTTTGAATATTTCTCAGGGTTTTGTTATTTCTCGGGGTTCTGTTATATCTCAGCAGAGGGTTTGAATATTTCTCAGGGTTTTGTTATTTCTCGGGGTTCTGTTATATCTCAGCAGAGGGTTTGAATATTTCTCAGGGTTTTGTTATTTCTCGGGGTTCTGTTATATCTCAGCAGAGGGTTTGAATATTTCTCAGGGTTTTGTTATTTCTCGGGGTTCTGTTATATCTCAGCAGAGGGTTTGAATATTTCTCAGGGTTTTGTTATTTCTCGGGGTTCTGTTATATCTCAGCAGAGGGTTTGAATATTTCTCAGGGTTTTGTTATTTCTCGGGGTTCTGTTATATCTCAGCAGAGGGTTTGAATATTTCTCAGGGTTTTGTTATTTCTCGGGGTTCTGTTATATCTCAGCAGAGGGTTTGAATATTTCTCAGGGTTTTGTTATTTCTCGGGGTTCTGTTATATCTCAGCAGAGGGTTTGAATATTTCTCAGGGTTTTGTTATTTCTCGGGGTTCTGTTATATCTCAGCAGAGGGTTTGAATATTTCTCAGGGTTTTGTTATTTCTCGGGGTTCTGTTATATCTCAGCAGAGGGTTTGAATATTTCTCAGGGTTTTGTTATTTCTCGGGGTTCTGTTATATCTCAGCAGAGGGTTTGAATATTTCTCAGGGTTTTGTTATTTCTCGGGGTTCTGTTATATCTCAGCAGAGGGTTTGAATATTTCTCAGGGTTTTGTTATTTCTCGGGGTTCTGTTATATCTCAGCAGAGGGTTTGAATATTTCTCAGGGTTTTGTTATTTCTCGGGGTTCTGTTATATCTCAGCAGAGGGTTTGAATATTTCTCAGGGTTTTGTTATTTCTCGGGGTTCTGTTATATCTCAGCAGAGGGTTTGAATATTTCTCAGGGTTTTGTTATTTCTCGGGGTTCTGTTATATCTCAGCAGAGGGTTTGAATATTTCTCAGGGTTTTGTTATTTCTCGGGGTTCTGTTATATCTCAGCAGAGGGTTTGAATATTTCTCAGGGTTTTGTTATTTCTCGGGGTTCTGTTATATCTCAGCAGAGGGTTTGAATATTTCTCAGGGTTTTGTTATTTCTCGGGGTTCTGTTATATCTCAGCAGAGGGTTTGAATATTTCTCAGGGTTTTGTTATTTCTCGGGGTTCTGTTATATCTCAGCAGAGGGTTTGAATATTTCTCAGGGTTTTGTTATTTCTCGGGGTTCTGTTATATCTCAGCAGAGGGTTTGAATATTTCTCAGGGTTTTGTTATTTCTCGGGGTTCTGTTATATCTCAGCAGAGGGTTTGAATATTTCTCAGGGTTTTGTTATTTCTCGGGGTTCTGTTATATCTCAGCAGAGGGTTTGAATATTTCTCAGGGTTTTGTTATTTCTCGGGGTTCTGTTATATCTCAGCAGAGGGTTTGAATATTTCTCAGGGTTTTGTTATTTCTCGGGGTTCTGTTATATCTCAGCAGAGGGTTTGAATATTTCTCAGGGTTTTGTTATTTCTCGGGGTTCTGTTATATCTCAGCAGAGGGTTTGAATATTTCTCAGGGTTTTGTTATTTCTCGGGGTTCTGTTATATCTCAGCAGAGGGTTTGAATATTTCTCAGGGTTTTGTTATTTCTCGGGGTTCTGTTATATCTCAGCAGAGGGTTTGAATATTTCTCAGGGTTTTGTTATTTCTCGGGGTTCTGTTATATCTCAGCAGAGGGTTTGAATATTTCTCAGGGTTTTGTTATTTCTCGGGGTTCTGTTATATCTCAGCAGAGGGTTTGAATATTTCTCAGGGTTTTGTTATTTCTCGGGGTTCTGTTATATCTCAGCAGAGGGTTTGAATATTTCTCAGGGTTTTGTTATTTCTCGGGGTTCTGTTATATCTCAGCAGAGGGTTTGAATATTTCTCAGGGTTTTGTTATTTCTCGGGGTTCTGTTATATCTCAGCAGAGGGTTTGAATATTTCTCAGGGTTTTGTTATTTCTCGGGGTTCTGTTATATCTCAGCAGAGGGTTTGAATATTTCTCAGGGTTTTGTTATTTCTCGGGGTTCTGTTATATCTCAGCAGAGGGTTTGAATATTTCTCAGGGTTTTGTTATTTCTCGGGGTTCTGTTATATCTCAGCAGAGGGTTTGAATATTTCTCAGGGTTTTGTTATTTCTCGGGGTTCTGTTATATCTCAGCAGAGGGTTTGAATATTTCTCAGGGTTTTGTTATTTCTCGGGGTTCTGTTATATCTCAGCAGAGGGTTTGAATATTTCTCAGGGTTTTGTTATTTCTCGGGGTTCTGTTATATCTCAGCAGAGGGTTTGAATATTTCTCAGGGTTTTGTTATTTCTCGGGGTTCTGTTATATCTCAGCAGAGGGTTTGAATATTTCTCAGGGTTTTGTTATTTCTCGGGGTTCTGTTATATCTCAGCAGAGGGTTTGAATATTTCTCAGGGTTTTGTTATTTCTCGGGGTTCTGTTATATCTCAGCAGAGGGTTTGAATATTTCTCAGGGTTTTGTTATTTCTCGGGGTTCTGTTATATCTCAGCAGAGGGTTTGAATATTTCTCAGGGTTTTGTTATTTCTCGGGGTTCTGTTATATCTCAGCAGAGGGTTTGAATATTTCTCAGGGTTTTGTTATTTCTCGGGGTTCTGTTATATCTCAGCAGAGGGTTTGAATATTTCTCAGGGTTTTGTTATTTCTCGGGGTTCTGTTATATCTCAGCAGAGGGTTTGAATATTTCTCAGGGTTTTGTTATTTCTCGGGGTTCTGTTATATCTCAGCAGAGGGTTTGAATATTTCTCAGGGTTTTGTTATTTCTCGGGGTTCTGTTATATCTCAGCAGAGGGTTTGAATATTTCTCAGGGTTTTGTTATTTCTCGGGGTTCTGTTATATCTCAGCAGAGGGTTTGAATATTTCTCAGGGTTTTGTTATTTCTCGGGGTTCTGTTATATCTCAGCAGAGGGTTTGAATATTTCTCAGGGTTTTGTTATTTCTCGGGGTTCTGTTATATCTCAGCAGAGGGTTTGAATATTTCTCAGGGTTTTGTTATTTCTCGGGGTTCTGTTATATCTCAGCAGAGGGTTTGAATATTTCTCAGGGTTTTGTTATTTCTCGGGGTTCTGTTATATCTCAGCAGAGGGTTTGAATATTTCTCAGGGTTTTGTTATTTCTCGGGGTTCTGTTATATCTCAGCAGAGGGTTTGAATATTTCTCAGGGTTTTGTTATTTCTCGGGGTTCTGTTATATCTCAGCAGAGGGTTTGAATATTTCTCAGGGTTTTGTTATTTCTCGGGGTTCTGTTATATCTCAGCAGAGGGTTTGAATATTTCTCAGGGTTTTGTTATTTCTCGGGGTTCTGTTATATCTCAGCAGAGGGTTTGAATATTTCTCAGGGTTTTGTTATTTCTCGGGGTTCTGTTATATCTCAGCAGAGGGTTTGAATATTTCTCAGGGTTTTGTTATTTCTCGGGGTTCTGTTATATCTCAGCAGAGGGTTTGAATATTTCTCAGGGTTTTGTTATTTCTCGGGGTTCTGTTATATCTCAGCAGAGGGTTTGAATATTTCTCAGGGTTTTGTTATTTCTCGGGGTTCTGTTATATCTCAGCAGAGGGTTTGAATATTTCTCAGGGTTTTGTTATTTCTCGGGGTTCTGTTATATCTCAGCAGAGGGTTTGAATATTTCTCAGGGTTTTGTTATTTCTCGGGGTTCTGTTATATCTCAGCAGAGGGTTTGAATATTTCTCAGGGTTTTGTTATTTCTCGGGGTTCTGTTATATCTCAGCAGAGGGTTTGAATATTTCTCAGGGTTTTGTTATTTCTCGGGGTTCTGTTATATCTCAGCAGAGGGTTTGAATATTTCTCAGGGTTTTGTTATTTCTCGGGGTTCTGTTATATCTCAGCAGAGGGTTTGAATATTTCTCAGGGTTTTGTTATTTCTCGGGGTTCTGTTATATCTCAGCAGAGGGTTTGAATATTTCTCAGGGTTTTGTTATTTCTCGGGGTTCTGTTATATCTCAGCAGAGGGTTTGAATATTTCTCAGGGTTTTGTTATTTCTCGGGGTTCTGTTATATCTCAGCAGAGGGTTTGAATATTTCTCAGGGTTTTGTTATTTCTCGGGGTTCTGTTATATCTCAGCAGAGGGTTTGAATATTTCTCAGGGTTTTGTTATTTCTCGGGGTTCTGTTATATCTCAGCAGAGGGTTTGAATATTTCTCAGGGTTTTGTTATTTCTCGGGGTTCTGTTATATCTCAGCAGAGGGTTTGAATATTTCTCAGGGTTTTGTTATTTCTCGGGGTTCTGTTATATCTCAGCAGAGGGTTTGAATATTTCTCAGGGTTTTGTTATTTCTCGGGGTTCTGTTATATCTCAGCAGAGGGTTTGAATATTTCTCAGGGTTTTGTTATTTCTCGGGGTTCTGTTATATCTCAGCAGAGGGTTTGAATATTTCTCAGGGTTTTGTTATTTCTCGGGGTTCTGTTATATCTCAGCAGAGGGTTTGAATATTTCTCAGGGTTTTGTTATTTCTCGGGGTTCTGTTATATCTCAGCAGAGGGTTTGAATATTTCTCAGGGTTTTGTTATTTCTCGGGGTTCTGTTATATCTCAGCAGAGGGTTTGAATATTTCTCAGGGTTTTGTTATTTCTCGGGGTTCTGTTATATCTCAGCAGAGGGTTTGAATATTTCTCAGGGTTTTGTTATTTCTCGGGGTTCTGTTATATCTCAGCAGAGGGTTTGAATATTTCTCAGGGTTTTGTTATTTCTCGGGGTTCTGTTATATCTCAGCAGAGGGTTTGAATATTTCTCAGGGTTTTGTTATTTCTCGGGGTTCTGTTATATCTCAGCAGAGGGTTTGAATATTTCTCAGGGTTTTGTTATTTCTCGGGGTTCTGTTATATCTCAGCAGAGGGTTTGAATATTTCTCAGGGTTTTGTTATTTCTCGGGGTTCTGTTATATCTCAGCAGAGGGTTTGAATATTTCTCAGGGTTTTGTTATTTCTCGGGGTTCTGTTATATCTCAGCAGAGGGTTTGAATATTTCTCAGGGTTTTGTTATTTCTCGGGGTTCTGTTATATCTCAGCAGAGGGTTTGAATATTTCTCAGGGTTTTGTTATTTCTCGGGGTTCTGTTATATCTCAGCAGAGGGTTTGAATATTTCTCAGGGTTTTGTTATTTCTCGGGGTTCTGTTATATCTCAGCAGAGGGTTTGAATATTTCTCAGGGTTTTGTTATTTCTCGGGGTTCTGTTATATCTCAGCAGAGGGTTTGAATATTTCTCAGGGTTTTGTTATTTCTCGGGGTTCTGTTATATCTCAGCAGAGGGTTTGAATATTTCTCAGGGTTTTGTTATTTCTCGGGGTTCTGTTATATCTCAGCAGAGGGTTTGAATATTTCTCAGGGTTTTGTTATTTCTCGGGGTTCTGTTATATCTCAGCAGAGGGTTTGAATATTTCTCAGGGTTTTGTTATTTCTCGGGGTTCTGTTATATCTCAGCAGAGGGTTTGAATATTTCTCAGGGTTTTGTTATTTCTCGGGGTTCTGTTATATCTCAGCAGAGGGTTTGAATATTTCTCAGGGTTTTGTTATTTCTCGGGGTTCTGTTATATCTCAGCAGAGGGTTTGAATATTTCTCAGGGTTTTGTTATTTCTCGGGGTTCTGTTATATCTCAGCAGAGGGTTTGAATATTTCTCAGGGTTTTGTTATTTCTCGGGGTTCTGTTATATCTCAGCAGAGGGTTTGAATATTTCTCAGGGTTTTGTTATTTCTCGGGGTTCTGTTATATCTCAGCAGAGGGTTTGAATATTTCTCAGGGTTTTGTTATTTCTCGGGGTTCTGTTATATCTCAGCAGAGGGTTTGAATATTTCTCAGGGTTTTGTTATTTCTCGGGGTTCTGTTATATCTCAGCAGAGGGTTTGAATATTTCTCAGGGTTTTGTTATTTCTCGGGGTTCTGTTATATCTCAGCAGAGGGTTTGAATATTTCTCAGGGTTTTGTTATTTCTCGGGGTTCTGTTATATCTCAGCAGAGGGTTTGAATATTTCTCAGGGTTTTGTTATTTCTCGGGGTTCTGTTATATCTCAGCAGAGGGTTTGAATATTTCTCAGGGTTTTGTTATTTCTCGGGGTTCTGTTATATCTCAGCAGAGGGTTTGAATATTTCTCAGGGTTTTGTTATTTCTCGGGGTTCTGTTATATCTCAGCAGAGGGTTTGAATATTTCTCAGGGTTTTGTTATTTCTCGGGGTTCTGTTATATCTCAGCAGAGGGTTTGAATATTTCTCAGGGTTTTGTTATTTCTCGGGGTTCTGTTATATCTCAGCAGAGGGTTTGAATATTTCTCAGGGTTTTGTTATTTCTCGGGGTTCTGTTATATCTCAGCAGAGGGTTTGAATATTTCTCAGGGTTTTGTTATTTCTCGGGGTTCTGTTATATCTCAGCAGAGGGTTTGAATATTTCTCAGGGTTTTGTTATTTCTCGGGGTTCTGTTATATCTCAGCAGAGGGTTTGAATATTTCTCAGGGTTTTGTTATTTCTCGGGGTTCTGTTATATCTCAGCAGAGGGTTTGAATATTTCTCAGGGTTTTGTTATTTCTCGGGGTTCTGTTATATCTCAGCAGAGGGTTTGAATATTTCTCAGGGTTTTGTTATTTCTCGGGGTTCTGTTATATCTCAGCAGAGGGTTTGAATATTTCTCAGGGTTTTGTTATTTCTCGGGGTTCTGTTATATCTCAGCAGAGGGTTTGAATATTTCTCAGGGTTTTGTTATTTCTCGGGGTTCTGTTATATCTCAGCAGAGGGTTTGAATATTTCTCAGGGTTTTGTTATTTCTCGGGGTTCTGTTATATCTCAGCAGAGGGTTTGAATATTTCTCAGGGTTTTGTTATTTCTCGGGGTTCTGTTATATCTCAGCAGAGGGTTTGAATATTTCTCAGGGTTTTGTTATTTCTCGGGGTTCTGTTATATCTCAGCAGAGGGTTTGAATATTTCTCAGGGTTTTGTTATTTCTCGGGGTTCTGTTATATCTCAGCAGAGGGTTTGAATATTTCTCAGGGTTTTGTTATTTCTCGGGGTTCTGTTATATCTCAGCAGAGGGTTTGAATATTTCTCAGGGTTTTGTTATTTCTCGGGGTTCTGTTATATCTCAGCAGAGGGTTTGAATATTTCTCAGGGTTTTGTTATTTCTCGGGGTTCTGTTATATCTCAGCAGAGGGTTTGAATATTTCTCAGGGTTTTGTTATTTCTCGGGGTTCTGTTATATCTCAGCAGAGGGTTTGAATATTTCTCAGGGTTTTGTTATTTCTCGGGGTTCTGTTATATCTCAGCAGAGGGTTTGAATATTTCTCAGGGTTTTGTTATTTCTCGGGGTTCTGTTATATCTCAGCAGAGGGTTTGAATATTTCTCAGGGTTTTGTTATTTCTCGGGGTTCTGTTATATCTCAGCAGAGGGTTTGAATATTTCTCAGGGTTTTGTTATTTCTCGGGGTTCTGTTATATCTCAGCAGAGGGTTTGAATATTTCTCAGGGTTTTGTTATTTCTCGGGGTTCTGTTATATCTCAGCAGAGGGTTTGAATATTTCTCAGGGTTTTGTTATTTCTCGGGGTTCTGTTATATCTCAGCAGAGGGTTTGAATATTTCTCAGGGTTTTGTTATTTCTCGGGGTTCTGTTATATCTCAGCAGAGGGTTTGAATATTTCTCAGGGTTTTGTTATTTCTCGGGGTTCTGTTATATCTCAGCAGAGGGTTTGAATATTTCTCAGGGTTTTGTTATTTCTCGGGGTTCTGTTATATCTCAGCAGAGGGTTTGAATATTTCTCAGGGTTTTGTTATTTCTCGGGGTTCTGTTATATCTCAGCAGAGGGTTTGAATATTTCTCAGGGTTTTGTTATTTCTCGGGGTTCTGTTATATCTCAGCAGAGGGTTTGAATATTTCTCAGGGTTTTGTTATTTCTCGGGGTTCTGTTATATCTCAGCAGAGGGTTTGAATATTTCTCAGGGTTTTGTTATTTCTCGGGGTTCTGTTATATCTCAGCAGAGGGTTTGAATATTTCTCAGGGTTTTGTTATTTCTCGGGGTTCTGTTATATCTCAGCAGAGGGTTTGAATATTTCTCAGGGTTTTGTTATTTCTCGGGGTTCTGTTATATCTCAGCAGAGGGTTTGAATATTTCTCAGGGTTTTGTTATTTCTCGGGGTTCTGTTATATCTCAGCAGAGGGTTTGAATATTTCTCAGGGTTTTGTTATTTCTCGGGGTTCTGTTATATCTCAGCAGAGGGTTTGAATATTTCTCAGGGTTTTGTTATTTCTCGGGGTTCTGTTATATCTCAGCAGAGGGTTTGAATATTTCTCAGGGTTTTGTTATTTCTCGGGGTTCTGTTATATCTCAGCAGAGGGTTTGAATATTTCTCAGGGTTTTGTTATTTCTCGGGGTTCTGTTATATCTCAGCAGAGGGTTTGAATATTTCTCAGGGTTTTGTTATTTCTCGGGGTTCTGTTATATCTCAGCAGAGGGTTTGAATATTTCTCAGGGTTTTGTTATTTCTCGGGGTTCTGTTATATCTCAGCAGAGGGTTTGAATATTTCTCAGGGTTTTGTTATTTCTCGGGGTTCTGTTATATCTCAGCAGAGGGTTTGAATATTTCTCAGGGTTTTGTTATTTCTCGGGGTTCTGTTATATCTCAGCAGAGGGTTTGAATATTTCTCAGGGTTTTGTTATTTCTCGGGGTTCTGTTATATCTCAGCAGAGGGTTTGAATATTTCTCAGGGTTTTGTTATTTCTCGGGGTTCTGTTATATCTCAGCAGAGGGTTTGAATATTTCTCAGGGTTTTGTTATTTCTCGGGGTTCTGTTATATCTCAGCAGAGGGTTTGAATATTTCTCAGGGTTTTGTTATTTCTCGGGGTTCTGTTATATCTCAGCAGAGGGTTTGAATATTTCTCAGGGTTTTGTTATTTCTCGGGGTTCTGTTATATCTCAGCAGAGGGTTTGAATATTTCTCAGGGTTTTGTTATTTCTCGGGGTTCTGTTATATCTCAGCAGAGGGTTTGAATATTTCTCAGGGTTTTGTTATTTCTCGGGGTTCTGTTATATCTCAGCAGAGGGTTTGAATATTTCTCAGGGTTTTGTTATTTCTCGGGGTTCTGTTATATCTCAGCAGAGGGTTTGAATATTTCTCAGGGTTTTGTTATTTCTCGGGGTTCTGTTATATCTCAGCAGAGGGTTTGAATATTTCTCAGGGTTTTGTTATTTCTCGGGGTTCTGTTATATCTCAGCAGAGGGTTTGAATATTTCTCAGGGTTTTGTTATTTCTCGGGGTTCTGTTATATCTCAGCAGAGGGTTTGAATATTTCTCAGGGTTTTGTTATTTCTCGGGGTTCTGTTATATCTCAGCAGAGGGTTTGAATATTTCTCAGGGTTTTGTTATTTCTCGGGGTTCTGTTATATCTCAGCAGAGGGTTTGAATATTTCTCAGGGTTTTGTTATTTCTCGGGGTTCTGTTATATCTCAGCAGAGGGTTTGAATATTTCTCAGGGTTTTGTTATTTCTCGGGGTTCTGTTATATCTCAGCAGAGGGTTTGAATATTTCTCAGGGTTTTGTTATTTCTCGGGGTTCTGTTATATCTCAGCAGAGGGTTTGAATATTTCTCAGGGTTTTGTTATTTCTCGGGGTTCTGTTATATCTCAGCAGAGGGTTTGAATATTTCTCAGGGTTTTGTTATTTCTCGGGGTTCTGTTATATCTCAGCAGAGGGTTTGAATATTTCTCAGGGTTTTGTTATTTCTCGGGGTTCTGTTATATCTCAGCAGAGGGTTTGAATATTTCTCAGGGTTTTGTTATTTCTCGGGGTTCTGTTATATCTCAGCAGAGGGTTTTAATATTTCTCAGGGTTTTGTTATTTCTCGGGGTTCTGTTATATCTCAGCAGAGGGTTTGAATATTTCTCAGGGTTTTGTTATTTCTCGGGTTAGGGTTAGGGTTAGGGTTAGGGTTAGGGTTAGGGTTAGGGTTAGGGTTAGGGTTAGGGTTAGGGTTAGGGTTAGGGTTAGGGTTAGGGTTAGGGTTAGGGTTAGGGTTAGGGTTAGGGTTAGGGTTAGGGTTAGGGTTAGGGTTAGGGTTAGGGTTAGGGTTAGGGTTAGGGTTAGGGTTAGGGTTAGGGTTAGGGTTAGGGTTAGGGTTAGGGTTAGGGTTAGGGTTAGGGTTAGGGTTAGGGTTAGGGTTAGGGTTAGGGTTAGGGTTAGGGTTAGGGTTAGGGTTAGGGTTAGGGTTAGGGTTAGGGTTAGGGTTAGGGTTAGGGTTAGGGTTAGGGTTAGGGTTAGGGTTAGGGTTAGGGTTAGGGTTAGGGTTAGGGTTAGGGTTAGGGTTAGGGTTAGGGTTAGGGTTAGGGTTAGGGTTAGGGTTAGGGTTAGGGTTAGGGTTAGGGTTAGGGTTAGGGTTAGGGTTAGGGTTAGGGTTAGGGTTAGGGTTAGGGTTAGGGTTAGGGTTAGGGTTAGGGTTAGGGTTAGGGTTAGGGTTAGGGTTAGGGTTAGGGTTAGGGTTAGGGTTAGGGTTAGGGTTAGGGTTAGGGTTAGGGTTAGGGTTAGGGTTAGGGTTAGGGTTAGGGTTAGGGTTAGGGTTAGGGTTAGGGTTAGGGTTAGGGTTAGGGTTAGGGTTAGGGTTAGGGTTAGGGTTAGGGTTAGGGTTAGGGTTAGGGTTAGGGTTAGGGTTAGGGTTAGGGTTAGGGTTAGGGTTAGGGTTAGGGTTAGGGTTAGGGTTAGGGTTAGGGTTAGGGTTAGGGTTAGGGTTAGGGTTAGGGTTAGGGTTAGGGTTAGGGTTAGGGTTAGGGTTAGGGTTAGGGTTAGGGTTAGGGTTAGGGTTAGGGTTAGGGTTAGGGTTAGGGTTAGGGTTAGGGTTAGGGTTAGGGTTAGGGTTAGGGTTAGGGTTAGGGTTAGGGTTAGGGTTAGGGTTAGGGTTAGGGTTAGGGTTAGGGTTAGGGTTAGGGTTAGGGTTAGGGTTAGGGTTAGGGTTAGGGTTAGGGTTAGGGTTAGGGTTAGGGTTAGGGTTAGGGTTAGGGTTAGGGTTAGGGTTAGGGTTAGGGTTAGGGTTAGGGTTAGGGTTAGGGTTAGGGTTAGGGTTAGGGTTAGGGTTAGGGTTAGGGTTAGGGTTAGGGTTAGGGTTAGGGTTAGGGTTAGGGTTAGGGTTAGGGTTAGGGTTAGGGTT
>OX421510.1:0-13566 GCA_949126835.1 Anisus vortex
TTACAAATAGCTTATTTAAAGTGTAGTGCTGAAGATACTAAGAAAAAAATTTTTTTTGTAAAATTAGATATTGAGGTCAATATAATTTATATGATCCGGCTTCTCCTATTCAAGAAGAAATAATTTTGTTCCATGATCATGCTATAGTTCTATTAATTGGTATTTTTAGATTTGTTGCCATTTTAGGAATAAAATTATTATTAAACAATTACTCTTCTCGGGTAATGATTGAGGCTCAAACATTAGAAACTATTTGAACGATTATTCCGGCTTTACTTTTAATTTGATTAGCTTTACCAAGTTTACGTTTACTTTATTTACTAGATGAATCAAGCAATAGTTACAGAATTTTAAAAAGTACGGCGCATCAGTGATATTGAACTCATGAATTACTTCCAAGAGGGAAAGCTTTTGATTCTTATATACTAAAAGAATTAATTCCAGGAATATATAACTTATTAGAAGTTGATAACCGTATTAATCTTCCAATTAATGCTAATACAACAGTAATTACAACATCGGCTGATGTTCTCCATGCATTTACTTTACCTTCTGCTGGAATTAAAATAGATTCAGTACCTGGTCGTTTAAACTCTATAAATATATTTTTAACTTTACCAGGTGTTTACTATGGTCAGTGCTCGGAAATTTGTGGGGCTAATCATTCATTTATACCTATTGTTATTGAAAGTTTGTTTTTTGAAAGCTAATGCTATAGACTGTAAATCTAAATTGGATCAATGATCTCTTTTTTGTAGTATATTAATTACATTTACCTTCCAAGTAAAAAATCTCATTGCTAACATTTAGTTTAAAAAAAATAGAGATTTGTGGTGTCTCAGTTATTAATTTTTTAGTGTTATTTTCCCTAAATTTCTTCTTTAAAGCTCAAATCTTTACGTGCGGGACACCCAAGGAAAAAAAGAAATAAATTCTTAATAGACGCTTAAAATCTACGCATAATTCTGCCATTTTAAAAAGTTAATTTTTGAGTATTAGTCAATCTAAATCTGATAACAAAAATAAAAATTGTTGTAATAATTACTATTAATATTATTAAACCAGAAGTTGGTCTTAATTGAGGTATTTTAAATTGTTCTATTTGAAATCCTTTTAATTAACAGTTAAATGCACATTCATGCTCCAATTTAAAGGGTGTTCTAATCTATATAATTTTAATAATAATGAAAAAATATATGCTTGAATAAAACATACAAATACTTCAAATATGTTATACCCTACTGATAAAGTTAATATTATTAATAATTTTACCCCATTTATTGACCTTAAAACATTAGCAATTAAAGATAATACAATATGTCCGGCTCTAATATTTGCAATTAATCGTACAGTTAGTGTTAAAGGTCGAATTATTAAAGAAATTGATTCAATTACTACTAAAAATGGAATTAAAACATTAGGAGCACCCGATGGTACTAAGTGAGCTAAAGTTTTTTTTACAGAAAAATTTACCCTTCTTATAACTACTAATATTCATATAATTAAAGCTAGTCTTGAAGCGAATCATAGTGAACTTGATATGGTATATGTTATTGGGGTTAACCCTAATAAATTTATGTTAAATAAAAAATAAATAATTATTAACATAAATAAACCAAATGGTATTAAATTTTTATTTCCATAACCAAATTTTGTAAATAATAATGTAATAATATTATTTGTTATTAAGATAAAAGATTTGTTTATAAAAAAATAAATAAATATTATAGAAGGTACCCATACTAACCAGTTAAAACACCCATCCAAAGAAGAAAATAAATCAGTAAAAATTTTTTTTAGATAAAAAATATCAAAGATAAGGTCGAAACTTATTGCGAAATTTCGCTTTAAAAAAAGTAAAAATTTTTTTACTTTTTTATTATGAAAAAATAATGTGAAACACTTTAAAAAAAGAGACAGCTTCCGCTACCTCTACTATGTTACGACTTGTCTTTTTTAAATTAAAAAGAGTGACGGGCGATTTGTACACAAACAAAAATAATATTCAATGATTAATATTTTTATTTACTTTCAAGTCCATCTTTATTTTAATTTTTTATTAAAAATCCGATAATTATTATATTGTAACTCACCTTAAATGACTTAAATATATGCTATATTATGACCTGTGGTATTTTAAAAAAATGTTTCTTCTAAGAAGAAACATACACGGCAATACATAAACTTTTAACTTAAGTTGAGTAACTTGTGGGTTATCAATTATCTGGTAAGTTCCCCTGAAAATTTTGTTTACCGCCATAATTTTTAAGTTTTAATTTTAAAAATTTTACTGCTTAGAATTTATTTATTTCTTTCTAAAATAACAGGGTATCTAATCCTGGTTTTCTTTCGGATTTTTTCTGAAAAATTTTTGTGGTTATGTTCTATTAAATATTTTACTATGTAAGTAGGTACGTTGAAGGGTTTAAGTTTTCTAACATTTTTATTTATTTTACTGGTTTGACCGCGACTGCTGGCACCAATTTTGTCAAAAATAAGTAAGTTAACTGAAATACTATTTTTAGTTTTATTCAAAGTTATTAGCTGGATTTCTCCAAAAGATCCATAAAATTTTTCCTTACTAATAAAATTTTTATCAAATTAAAGTAATTTAAAGAGATTTATTCATGTTTGGGTTATGAGCCCAATAGCTTTATTTTTAGCTTATCTTTAAAATTAGTTCAATCTAGTGCCCCTTCTTTCCATTCATGAAATAACCCAATAAGTAAAATTATTATAAATATAATAAAACATCATTTAATTGTAATATTATTTATAATATTTATAATAGAAAAAATTGGGAATAATATCCTAATTTCAATATCAAAAATTAAAAATAAGATTATTAAAATGAAAAATCGTATTGAAAAAGGTATACGCATATCTCTTAAAGGTTCAAACCCGCATTCGAAAGGAGTTTTTTTTTCTAAATAATTATTGTTTATGAAAATTATAATATATAAAAAAAATATTAATAATCTTATTATACAAGATAGTAAAAATACATATAATATTTTTTTGTTGAAATTAATTTTCTTGGATGATTTTCAAAATCTTCACTTAACAAAAGAAACATAAATTGAAGCTGCTAACTTTGATTAGGGAATTTTTTTTCCATTTCTTTATATATTTTATAATATTGTTTATTACTATTTCCTTATTTTTTATAAATTCTTGAATTAGAGTATTTATGGTTATAATATTAATTTTTATTATAACAATAATTAATTTAAATCAATTTTTTACTTATTCAGTATTATATTTATTCTCTTTTTCTTCAATTAATAATTTATTAATTTTTTTAAGGGTAATATTATGCGTTTTAGCTATTATCTCCACACCTGATAATAAAAAAAATTTTTTTTTTATATCAATTTCTTCATTAATATTTTTTTTATTGTTGTTTTTTTCCGTGAGAAATATAATTTTATTTTATATTTTTTTTGAAGCAACTTTAATCCCAACTTTATTATTAGTATCATATTGAGGTTATCAACCTGAGCGTTTACAAGCGGGGTCATATATAATACTATATACTGTAACTGCTTCTTTACCTTTATTAATCGTTTTACTTTATGTTTCTGTTGAACAAAATAATATAATAATAATTTTCCCAATAAAGTTTTATTCTAATTTTTTTATAGTTATAATAGTTTATTCAGCATTTCTGGTTAAACTACCCATATATTCAGTTCATTTGTGACTTCCTAAAGCCCATGTTGAAGCTTCGTTAGCAGGAAGAATGTTATTAGCTGGAATTTTACTAAAATTAGGAGGGTATGGATTAATTCAAATGAATATATTATTTGATATTGCTGGCGATAAAACTACAGTTTTATTAAGAATTATTAGATTTAGTTTTTGGGGGGGTTTTTTAGCATCATTTTTAAGTTTAAAACAAATTGATATAAAATCTTTTGTTGCTTATTCATCTGTAAGTCATATATCTCTAGTAATTTTAGGGATTTTATCTGATTCCACTTGAGGTATATTTAGAGCAGTTATTACTATATTTGCTCATGGGTTTTGTTCTTCAGCATTGTTCTGTTTAACGTATTTTACTTACACAAAATTTTATTCTCGAAGCATTATACATATTAGAGGTATTATTTCTGTATACCCTAAAATATCATTTTTATGATTTATTTTTTGTTGTGCAAATATAGCCGCCCCCCCCTCTTTAAATTTATTAGGGGAAATATTTGTTGCTCCTGTAGTTAATAGATTATCTAGAATTTTTTTGGTATTAATAGGAATTATAGTATTTGTTAGTGGGTTTTATAATATATATTTATATACTGTAATAAACCATGGTCAATCTTCCATATATAGTTCTCCTTCTTCCCCTATAAAAAGTTATCAAATAATAGCTATATTATCACATTTTTTACCTATATTATTTTTGTTAAAGATAGATTTATTTATATAAACAGAAATCTGTTTCAAAAATATGAATATCTTCGATTTACAAAATCGTTGCTTTAAATTAAGCTATAATGAAAAGAACCTCATCAGTAAATTCTCACATAAAGAAATAATCAAACTACATCTACAAAATGTCAATATCAAGCTGCTGCTAAAAATCCTACATGATGATTTTTACTAAAATGAAAGTTAAATAATCGATATAAACAAACTGTTAAAAATGTAGCTCCAACAGCTACATGAGTTCCATGAAATCCTGTCGCTATAAAAAAACATGATCCGTAAATTCCATCCGATAGAGAAAATATTGTTTCCTTATATTCTCCATATTGAAGTCATAAAAAGTAAATTCCTAGTAATACGGTAAGAGATAATCTTTGTACTGCCGATTTATAATTCCCTTCTTCAATTGAATGATGACATCATGTGATTCTTACCCCAGATAATAAAAGAACTGAAGTGTTTAATAATGGAACTTGAAATGCTTGTAATGTGAAAATTCCTATTGGGGGTCAATTAGCCCCAATTTCTACAGATGGAGCTAAACTTCTGTGAAAATAAGCCCAAAAAAAAGCAAAAAAAAAGCATACTTCTGATAAAATAAATAATCCCACTCCAAATTTTAATCCATTTACTACTGCTTTATTATGAAATCCTTGGTATGTAGATTCTCGGGTTACGTCTCGTCATCATATATAAGAAATAATCGAGGTAAGTAATAACCCTAAAATAAGAAGCATAAAAGTATTATAACGAATATAATTAATAAGTCCAACGGGTAAAGTCAAAATTCTTATAGAAATTAGTAATGGTCAAGGTCTAAATTCAACTAAATGAAATGGTTGTCGTATTAAATAAAAATATATTTTAATTTTAATAAGGTTTTTTTAAAAAACAACCGCCGGTTGAACGGAGTTCATTGATGTTGAACATTATATAGTTTATTTATGTTGTTTTAATTTATAGTTCTTTTATTGTATTTTTTTTTATAGTTATTATAAGACCTGTAATTAGATTAAGCTCTTCTGATTGGATTATTAGATGATTAGGAATGGAAATTGGAATATTTGGGTTAATTCCATTATTATTAATAAAAACAGCATCTAAAGAACCGGTTATAAAATATTTTTTAATTCAATCTTTATCAAGAGCTTTAATACTGATATCAGGTGTAATGTTTTTTCACTACATAATAAATTTTCCTGTTGTATTTATTTTAGCTATAAGAATAAAGTTAGGATTTTTTCCAGGGCATTTTTGGGTTGTTAGAATTATCGAAAATTTATCTTGGTTTTCTAATATATTAATTTTAGGACCTGTGAAAATTGCTCCTTTTGGGTTTTTATCTATACTAGAAAATTATAATTTATTTTTAATTTTTTCTTCATTAAGAATTTTTGTTGGAGCGATTATAGGACTAAATCAGTGTAATGTTCGTGGGATACTAGGGGCATCATCAATCACACACTCTGGGTGAATAATTTTAGCAATAATATATGGTTATTTATGAATATATATAATTATTTATATAATAATTTTAATTTTTACATTTTTAAGATTAAATAATTTTCAATTTTTTACTTCAATAGTATGTTTATTTTCAATAAGAGGATTACCCCCTTTTATAATATTTTTAGCAAAAATTAAAGTTTTATCTTGTGTAATTTTCAATTTAGAATATATAGTGTTTATAGTTTTGATTGTTAGTTCAATTTTGAGATTATTTTACTATTTAAAATTTTTTTATTATTATGTAATAATTATAAAAAAAGAAAGTCCATACCTATTTACAAATTTTATTTTATTAAATTTGATTTCGGTTTTCTTTTTAATGCTTTTTTTTGAGAGCTGGTTTAGCAATAAACTTTTAATTTATTAATATAGGGGTTCTCCTATTCTTGCGTTGACTATTTTCAACAAATCACAAAGATATTGGTACATTATACTTGATTTTTGGAGTTTGATGCGGATTAGTAGGTACTGGTTTATCTTTATTAATTCGTTTAGAACTTGGAACAACTTTGGTTTTAATAGATGAACATTTTTATAATGTAATTGTTACAGCTCATGCTTTTATTATGATTTTTTTTATAGTTATACCAATAATAATTGGTGGATTTGGAAATTGAATGATTCCTCTATTAATTGGGGCTCCAGATATATCATTCCCTCGTATAAATAATATATCTTTTTGACTATTACCTCCTTCTTTTATTTTATTATTGGTTTCTAGTATAGTTGAAGGTGGAGTAGGAACGGGTTGAACTGTTTATCCTCCTTTAAGAGGTCCAATAGGGCATGGTGGTGCTTCAGTTGATTTGGCTATTTTTTCTTTACATTTAGCTGGAATATCTTCAATTTTAGGTGCTATTAATTTTATTACAACTGTATTTAATATACGAGCTCCTGGGATTACAATAGAACGATTATCGTTGTTTGTTTGGTCTGTATTAATTACAGCTTTTTTATTATTACTTTCATTACCAGTGTTAGCAGGTGCTATTACTATATTATTAACAGATCGAAATTTTAACACATCCTTTTTTGATCCAGCCGGAGGAGGTGATCCTATTTTGTATCAACATTTATTTTGATTTTTTGGTCATCCAGAGGTTTATATTTTAATTTTGCCAGGATTTGGAATAGTTTCTCATATTCTGAGTAATTTTGTTTCAAAACCAGCTTTTGGGACTTTAGGGATAATTTATGCTATAGTTTCAATTGGAATTTTAGGTTTTATTGTATGAGCACATCATATATTTACAGTAGGAATAGATGTTGATACTCGAGCTTACTTTACAGCAGCAACTATAGTTATTGCGGTACCAACTGGAATTAAAGTTTTTTCTTGATTAATAACTTTATATGGAAGTCACTGTCATTTAAGAGCATCTATATATTGAGTTTTAGGGTTTATTTTTTTATTTACTTTAGGAGGGTTAACAGGAATTGTTTTATCTAATTCTTCATTAGATATTATACTTCACGATACTTATTATGTAGTTGCACATTTTCATTATGTATTATCGATAGGAGCGGTATTTGCTTTATTTGCAGGATTTGTATACTGATTTCCTGTTATAACAGGACTATCTTTACATGAAGGTGCCGCTAAAGCCCATTTTTTTATTATATTTTTTGCTGTAAATTTAACTTTTTTCCCTCAACATTTTTTAGGGTTGTCAGGTATACCTCGTCGTTATGTAGATTACCCTGATACTTATTATAAATGGAATCAAGTATCTTCTTATGGTTCATTATTTTCTATTTTTGCTGTTTTAATGTTTATTTTTATTGTTTGAGAAGCTTTTGTAGCAGAACGAAGGTGTTTATTCCCTGAATCTCCTTCTATGTCTCGTGAATGAGATTATTTTTTACCTCCGGATTTTCATTCTAACACAGAAACTTCTGTAGCACCTTTTTTTAAGTAAAGTATGCTTTGTACAATTTAGTTACATTAAATTAGACCTTTTTTGGTACTTAAAAAAAAATTATTTTTAATTTTCAAAAATTTTTTTTAACAGATATTTTTAATAAATTTAATATTTTTTACCTTTTGTATAAGTGTTTTTCGAAAAATTATTTAAATTATAATTTCCCGAAAATAATTGATAAAATAAAATTTTTATTTACGTTGCATAGTAAATTTTAAAAGTTTTATTAGGAATGAAAAATTTTTCAATTTTATAGATATCTGGATTTTTTTAAAAAGTATTTAGTACTTTATATAATTAAAAGGTGTTACGATCTTTTAAACTGTGGAAATTATTAATTTATATTTTTTTTTAAATAAAATTAAAATTATTTTTATATTTTATTATTATTATTAAATTTTTATTTCTCAAGTTTAAAAAAAATATTATTAAAAATTACTATTATAATTAACTATGAAAAAATTAGTATTTTTTTAAAAAAAATATTTAAGGAACTCGGCAAATATGAATTTCAATAGTTTATCAAAAACATAGTTTTATGATATTATATAAAATATTTTCTGCCCAATGTAATTAATTAATGGCCGCAGTACCTTGACTGTGCTAAGGTAGCATAATCAATTGGCTTTTAATTGAAGTCTAGTATGAAAGGGATAATGAATTTCTGCTGTCTTAAATGTTTTTATTAAAATTTATTTATTAGGTGAAAATACCTAAATTTTTTAATAAAGACGAGAAGACCCTATGAATTTTTAAAAAATTTTTGTTGGGGCGACAGTTTAACATAAAATCTTAAATTTTTTTTAAAACGATTATATTAATAAAAAATAAATTACCTTAGGGATAACAGCATTATTATAAAAATAGTTTGTGACCTCGATGTTGGACTAGGAACTAAAAGGCTAGCCGTCTTTATAGATTTGTTCTGTTCGAACAATTTAATCCTACATGATCTGAGTTCAGACCGGCGTAAGCCAGGTCAGTTTCTATCTTATATTATATTAATTACAGTACGAAAGGACCTAATTAAATTTTATTTTCTTTTTGGCAGATAAATGCGTTTGATTTAGGGTCAAATTATAATTTTTTTTAAAAGGTGAAAATAGTTTAAATTAGAATATTTAGTTTGCAACTAAAAGGTGATTTAACTTTTTACTTAAGAACAGTTTCGGAAACATTAACTTTGGGGGTTAGCAAGTAGATTTTTCTATTCTTAAAATACTATTTTTTTTTACTTTTATATCTTCAATTCTTTTATTAAGTTTTCCAATTTATTCTTCTCCAGTTTTTTATAGGTTACTATTGTTTTTTTCTAGGTTATTTGTGGTTTTCTTTTTAAGAGTTTTTATTAGAAGATGATATAGGTATATGTTATTTTTGGTATATGTTGGAGGATTATTAGTATTATTTATATACTTATGTTTAATAAGTTCAAATGATATTTTGTATAAAGTTTTTCCTAATTTATTCCTATTAATTATTATTTCATATTTTATAAATTCCATAAAATTAAGAGATATTAATTCAAATTTTTTAGGATATTCATGTTATGAAAGCTCTTATTATTTAAATTTATCTGTTTTTATTTTTTTAGTTGTTATTTTACTAATAGCTTTATTTATTATTGTTCGAATTGTCAGGTTAAAAAAATCATTAATTGTTTAAAAGAAAAAATCAGTTTTCGGTATTGTTGTTTTGTATGGGTTTAATATTTACTTATTCATACTTACATTTACCTTGTTGTATTGTAGAATTTAATGTATTATCATTATTTTCATACGATTTAACCATATCTATTTTATTTGATAAAGTTAGATTGTTATTTGGAGTTGTAGTAAGGATAATTTCAAGAATGGTATTTTTATTTTCTAGAAATTATATAAATGAAGACAAAAATATATGACGTTTTAACTGAATTTTATTGAGGTTTGTTATTAGAATATATATTTTAATTTTTTCTGGTTCTTTACTAGTTATTTTAATTGGATGGGATGGGTTAGGAATCACTTCATTTGTGTTAATTATTTACTATGAAGGTTTAGAAGCTTTAGGTTCTGGGTTCCAAACTTTTATAATTAATCGTTTTGGTGATATTTTAATTATTTTATCATTTATTTTATTTTTGTTTATAGGAATTTTTCAATTATCAGATACTATTTCATTAATAATTACTATTGTATTAAGTTTAGCAGCATTAACTAAAAGGGCTCAATACCCCTTTAGAAGTTGATTACCTGCTGCTATAGCAGCACCTACTCCAGTTAGTGCATTAGTACACTCATCAACTTTAGTAACGGCTGGAATTTATTTGATTATCCGAATAAATTGCATAACGGAAATAGACGAATCAGTAAAATCTATATTGCTTTTTTTTGGTTCTATTACATGTTTTTTGGGGGGGGGCGCAGCTATATTTGAATATGATTTAAAAAAAATTATTGCATTGTCAACATTAAGTCAGCTTGGTTTAATAGTTTTTACTTTAGGGTTAGGTTATCCAAATCTTGCTTTATTTCATCTTTTTACTCATGCTTTATTTAAAGCATTATTATTTTTATCAGCTGGAAGATTTTTAATATGTACATTTAGTTGTCAAGATATTCGCTATATAGGAAGAATTTGTAGAACATTACCTTTTTGTGGGGTCATTTTAAATATTTGTATTATATGTCTTATAGGTCTTCCTTTTTTAAGTGCTTTTTATTCTAAACATGCTATTTTAGATAAATTTTTAATAGCTGATGTAAATATTTTTTCATTTGTAATTATATTCTTTGCAACTTTATTTACTGTAATATATTCTGTTCGTTTAATTAAATGTTTATTTTGAAAAAAATATACTGTAATTCCTTATGTGCGAAAATTTAATAGAATTTTTGTTAATTTTTCAATACTTATACTTAGGACTTTTGCTATTTGTAGAGGAAAATTATTTACGGTTGATAATTGATTTTTAGAGTACTCATTAACTCCGAGAGATATAATATTTAATTATTTAATTATATTTGGGTTTGTATTAATATTATTATTTTCAATAAAATATACTTCATATTCAATATCTTCATTATTTTTTCTTACCCCTTTATATAATTATTCTGGAAAAATTATTTACAAATTTATTAAAAGCCTCCCCACACTGGATTATGGCTGATTAGAATTTGGCCCTAATATAAATGCAATTTTTATAAAAAGGTCTTGATCTGTTCATAGATTATTTAATTGACCAAAAGTTACTAGGGGATTTTTTCGTGTAATAATTTTTATAATAATTCTTTATGTTTATTTTATTTTCTAGTATACTAACTATAATTTGTGTGTTGATTGCTGTTGCATTTTATACATTATATGAACGAAAAATTTTAGGTTATGCTCAAATTCGAAAAGGCCCAAAGTCTGTAGGGTTAATAGGTATTTTGCAACCATTTGCGGATGCAGTAAAATTATTTTTAAATGAGATAATTTTACCATTATCAAGCAATAAATTGATATTCTGAATAATACCGATATTTGGTTTTTCATTAGCTTTATTTATATGAATACTTTATCCTAGTTCTTTCTGTGTAAAATTTATAAATTATAGAGTTTTGGTTTTTTTATGTATTTCTTCTTTAAATGTCTATACAATTTTAATTAGAGGTTGAACATCTAATTCCAAATATGCTTTTTTAGGGGCATTACGCGCTTCAGCCCAAACTATTTCTTATGAAGTTAGTATATTATTTATTATTTTAATCCCGGTATTAATTTTACTAAGAATTAGATTAGATTCAATGATTAATAGCATTTTTATTAGATTAATAATTATACCTTTACTATACATATGATTTACTTCAGCTTTGGCAGAAACGAATCGGGCTCCATTAGATTTTGCTGAGGGTGAAAGTGAGCTGGTATCAGGATTTAATATTGAATATGGAGGAGGTTTGTTCGCTTTATTATTTTTAGCGGAATATGCTAATATTATTTTTATATCAATATTATCTATATTAATATTTTTTTATAGAAATAATTATTTTTTATTTGTAATTGGAATGATGGTTTTTGCTAGTATATTTTTATTTACTCGTGCAGCTTACCCACGCCATCGTTATGATTTACTAATAATATTATGTTGAAAATCATTTTTGCCAGTTAGAATTTGTATATTATGTTTAATTATTTTTTATAGAATTTTTTTTCTATAATTTTAATACTTATTATAAGAATTTTTATTATTTTTGTATTATGTTATACTTTTATTTTTAACAGAAAATATATTTTAAATTCATTAATTATTTTAGAAGCTATTATACTTTTTTCTATAGTAGTTATTATTATCTCATTAAGGTGAATTTTAGAATCAAATTATATATTTATTATATTAATGACATTTATAGCTTGTGAAGCGGCCTTAGGGTTATCTTTATTGGTCACATTTGTGCGGCTTCGTGGTAATAATTTTATTAAATCAATATCTATTAACTGTTGGTAAATATTTAGGCTAAGCAAAAACCTTTGACCTTCAAAGTCAACATTCTTTTTTAGAATATTTAAAAATCTAGTTTAATTAAAAACGTTTAGTTGCAAACTAAAAAATATTCTTTGATTTTTTATACGAAATATAATTTCATTACCTAGTCCAAATAGAATTTCAATTTGATGAAATGGGGGATCAATTTTAGGGGTATTATTAGGTATACAAATTTTAACTGGTCTATTTTTATCAATACACTATACTTCTGATATTAGAAGTTCTTTTAATTCCATTATTCATATTATACGAGATGTACCAATAGGGTGAATTTTTCGTTACACCCATGCTAATGGAGCAAGAATGTTTTTTTTATTTATTTATTTTCATATTGGTCGAGGCTTGTATTATAAATCTTATAAAACACAACCATTTACTTGAGTAGTAGGTGTAATAATTTTTTTTGTAAGAATAGCTACTGCTTTTTTAGGGTATGTTTTACCTTGGGGTCAAATGTCATTTTGAGGTGCTACAGTAATTACAAATTTAATATCAGCAATTCCATACTTTGGTCCTTCATTAGTTGAATGAATTTGGGGAAGATTTTCTGTTGGACAGCCGACTTTAACCCGATTTTTTAGTTTACATTTTATTTTACCTTTTGCTATCATAGCTTTGTCAATAATTCATTTATTATTTCTTCATGAAAAAGGTAGTACAAACCCTTTAGGTGATTTAAATCATTCTGGTAAAATCCCATTTCACCCTTATTATTCTTGAAAAGATATAGTGGGTTTTTTAGTTTTGTTTTCTGTATTATTTTTTATTGTTTTTTTTTATCCTAATATATTAGGGGATCCTGAAAATTTTTCTATAGCTAATTTTAAAGTAACTCCAACTCATATTCAACCAGAATGGTATTTTTTGTTTGCATACGCAATTTTACGTTCCATTCCTTCAAAATTAGGAGGGGTATTAGCTTTATTAATATCTATTTTGGTTTTAATATTTTTACCTTTTGGTAAAGGTAAACGGGGGGGGGCGTATGATCCTATATTCCAATTTTCTTTTTGAATATTGGTATCTATATTTATTTTATTAACTTGATTAGGAGCTTGTCCTATTGAAGAACCATATACAACTTTGGCTGTACCTTGTACTATATTGTATTTTTTGATTTTTTTATACTTTATATTGTTTTTAGTTAGTTTAAATAAAAATACTAGTTTGTCAAACTTTTGATGGAAAATTTCCGCT